>JAJOZX010000828.1:482500-910000 GCA_023014485.1 Bathynomus jamesi | reverse complement strand
GTTCCATTAGTTGTGATAGGCATGATCTGCCTGACCGAAACCCGTGTATCATTGAATTTTTTCGGAGTTTCCAAAAAGTCAAAGATTTTCTGTCTAACTATTCTTTCAAATATTTTAGTGAGATGGGATGTAAGCGATACTGGCCTATAGTTTTTGGCCTCGGATCGATCTCCTCCTCTATATATTGGGACTATGTTCGCGCTCTTCAGAATGCCCGGTATTTCTCCCGTGTCTAGTGATCATCTCCATATCCAGTATAGGGGCTCAGCGATTGCATTCTTGCAGTTTTTGATCAGTGTGCCATTCCATTTATCCGATCCTGCCGCTGAGTGTGTTTTTAGTTTCCCTATGGCTTGTGTAATATCATCCATCGTAAAGTCGAAATCCGTTATACTTTCTCCTTGTGGTTCTTCTTCAAAGAACGCGTTTCTATCGCATATCAATTTGTCAGTTTTTGGGATACTGAAAGATGATTCGTACTGAGCTCTTAATATTTCAGATACTTCTGTTAGATCATCAGATAAATCACTGTTCTCATTTTTTAAAGGTCCGATAGTCGCGTAGTTTTTCGACTTTCTTTTTGCGAAATTATAGAAGTACTTTGAGTTAGCCTTTATTGCTTCTATAGCGTCGTCGTCTTCTTTTTCTGTATGCTTCTCAATTAGTTCCTGTATGGCGACATCGATACTTTGCAGTTTATCATTTAATATTTTTCTGATGTTATCTTTACAATTACTTAATTTTGCAGTCACTCTTTTTCTCTTTCGAAACAATGCCCTCTTTTGTCTTTCGAACCTGCTTCTCTTTCCTCTTTGTTGTATCTTTGGGACATGTTTTTCCACAATTTCTAACGTCTTCTCCTCAAACGTCATTAGCATCTCCTCCGTTGTCTTGGTCTCGAAAATAGTTTTCCAATCTTTTACTTTCATGCTGGATGTCACATCTTCCCAGTTTATAGCTTTGGAGTGAAAATTAAAAATTTCGAATTTGCTTCTTTCTGTTGTGCGTGTTCTTTCCTTTCCTGTTGCCTTTATATTAGTTGTTATTTCAATGATGTTGTGGTCCGATATCATAGTTGGGGATATTTCTACATTATTTATTAGATTACTGTTGTTTGTGAATACCAAATCTAGGCAGTTGTTTTTTCTTGTGTTTTCTGTTATTTCTTGCGCTAACATAAATTCATCAGCTAGAGCTAGTAGCCTTTTTATCTGCTCCTGGTCTTCTCGTGTGCCCCCCTTGTCCTGGTGTATACATATATTTTTTCCGTTCCTTTTATATTTCATGAATGGGAAATTAAAATCATCACAGAGAAAAATATTTGGGGTTGAAGAGTGTAGATCTTTTACCAAGTTTCTTACCTCTGTAATGGAATCTGAAAATTTTGAGGTTGGCGTGTTTCGGGGTCTGTACATTACAATTAGTACCATATTTAATTTTTCAATTTTTGCTGCTACACATTCTACGTAGTTGTTTGAGGTACTTATAGCCATTTCTGCTATGTGCCTTTCGCGTGTGTAAATAGCACATCCTCCTTTACGTCTCACTGTTCTGTCGGCTCGGAGGATGTTATAGTTGTCAACAGTGGCGGTCCTAGCTTACATGACGCCCTGGGCGAACCTCACCTTCAGCGCCCCCCCCCCCTGTTCGCCAACACACACACATTCGAATCCCCCAAAATAAAGGACAGACATAACTCTTTCACAAAATAACTTTTTATTGGACTAATTGTTGGAACTTCAGAACCAAAACAAAGACTCAAATTTCTGAATTTTACAAATCCTTCATCACGTAAATAGAATAACTCACTTAAGAGAATATAATTATGATACTATGAACAGGAAAAATACAAATTAAATTGCACAACTGCCATAAATAAACTAGAGAATCAAATTTCTAAATTGTACAAATGCTCTATCACATAAATAGAATAAGACACTTAAGAGAGGGTAATTATTATGCTACACTTTGAACAAGAAACAAAATAAATTGCACCACAGCACAACTGCCATCTAAAGCCTGACTCTTCTTACCTTCCTTGATGCAAAGTCATGAATTAAATCATCATATGAAATCTGCTCAGCAATTGTATGATTTATACTGATGATGGCCAGACCGGTAAGGCGTTCCTGTGACATAGTTGACCTCAGGTAGGATTTGATGAGCTTCAGCTTTGAAAAGCTCCTCTCTGCTTCAGCAACAGTGACTGGAAGAGTAAGACCAATTCTGAGAGCAGTCCACAAATTTGGATATATTTCAGAGAGCTCCCTTTCATGGATAAATGTCAGCAGTTCAAGCAAGGATATGGTCTTTGATGGCAAGTCAGGCAAGTTCTTCAGCTCCTGTGCAAGCTCTCTGCCATCCAAGTCAGATTGTCCCTTAAAGTGTAGTGTAGTACTAAGGTTCACACATTGTTCTGTCAGCTCCTCAAATGTGAGATTTTGGAAATGTGTCAGCACTCCAAACTTCTCTCCCACAACTTCCAACGTGGAAAATCTTTCCTGAATGGCTGATGTTGCAGCATCAACCACTGCATTGAAAAATGTCACCTCCAGCTTCTTCAAAGCATCAATCAAGGGCTCATCAGATGCTTCATAGGAGAAGTGCCGCTTTGTGGACCTCAGCCGTTTTTGTTTTAACACAGCCTCCACATTCATTTGTTCACAGATATCTGTGGCTGCCATTTGTGCAGCCACAAAACCTGTTGCCCTGTAATTGCGGAGACCTCTCTCTGTTTTTTTTAGGAGATTTACTGCAACATCAACGTGCATGCTAGGAGACTGCATCTGCTTGCTCACATGCTGAATTTGGCACAACAGGTCATGCCACACCACTGAACAAATGGCGAAGCGGTATGACCCAACCTCCTCTGACAGAGATTGAGCCTCGACCTTTATTACAGAGTCTTTGGTGTGGTCCCTCACCTCGATCAGTGCATCTCTCACTGCAGCTGCCTGATATCTCAGGGCTCCACACTCTTGATCTTGCTTTCCCACCTTGTATCAGACCACATCTTCAATGTGATGTTCACATGTTTTTTCAAAATGGCCCATCGTTGTGTGGAGGCTGAAAACAAGTTGTAAAGCTTCTGCAAGATGCCAAAGTAACTTGTGGCATCAATAGATCCCTTAGCAGCATCGGCCACAAGCAAATTCAGAGAATGAGCCCCACATGGAACAAACAGAGCTCTGGGATTAATTTCTAGGAGCCTGGATTGAACACCCTTGTTTTTTCCCCTCATGTTGGCCCCGTTGTCGTATGATTGTCCTCTACAGTCCATGAAAGGAACTTTTAGCTCCTCCAGTCTCTTCAGAATCAGAGATGCCAAATGTTGACCAGTGGACTCCTCTGCCTCTAAAAACCCCATGAAATGTTCCTTTATATGGGGCTTCCCCTCCAGTGACACAACCCGAATCACAACTGACAACTGTTCAGTGTGGCTGATATCTGGAGTGCAATCTAGAATTATTGAAAAAAACTTTGATTGTTTGATGTCGCTCACCATTGCTGAAATGGTCTTGCTGCTCGACAAATCAATGAGTTCGTTTTGTATGTGGTGGCCGAGGTAGCTGGTGTGACTGGAGGTCCCTTTTTGGACACGGTTAATGTGCTCTTGCATTATAGGATCAAATTGTGCCATCAGTTCAACTTCTTTCAGAAAATTGCCATTTGATGGTGAGAACAATTTTTCTGTATGTCCCCTTAGTGCCAAATTCCTAACTGCCAGGGAATGCACAATAGCAGTGAGACGTGTCAGCACCGCTCTCCATCTCAACTTCTCAGCCTCCAGAAGTGCCATCTCCTGCTTGTCAATGGTCTCCCCCTTTCTCATCCTCACTGCCAGTTCTTTCCAGATTTTCATAGAATTTAGGTGTTCTGAACTGTTGTCATGTGATGTGAGCAATGAGCTTGCATGCTTCCAGTCCGAGAGTCCCAAACTTGTTAAATTTATTTTCCTCTTGGAAAATAATGTACAACAGAAACAGAAAAGGCTGTTGTTTTTTAAGGAATAGACCAACCAACTTCTGGTTATATTTTCCCCACTAACCAATGACTTCCTGAAGTATTGATGGTGGAAACTTCTTCCGTCACTGTCGTTTCTAGGGAATACAAAGTCAGATGGTACTTGACTTGGTCCCCTGGAAACCAGTTGTGTCCGAATTCTCTCAGTCAGAACTGAAGGCCAGTTAGCAGGGTCGGTGGACAGAGACTCATCCTCAGGAGGCGATTCTGCTCCAGGCATTTCTAATAGAAAGAACAAGAGCATTACTCATTAGTATACACACCTAAGTTAGATAACACATTATTCACAGCACTTTGTTATGGTGGTGGTGTTATGGAATTATGGTGGTGAAACACCACACATACCCAGTAACCCAGACCCAGTGATAATAACAGTGGCGACTGGCGTATAGGAGCGATGGAGCGGTCGCTCCCCCTTGCTTGAAACGATAAATATTAATTTAACAGATAAAAAATATATTAATTTTAAGATATTAAAATAAATATTCTTGAAATATATTTTAAAAATTCATGTGGCATATCATGATTCATGAGGCATTTTGAGTAAGCCTTCATATAGTACATAATATTCTAAACTTATAGCATAGCTTCAAACAGCGTACCACTGTTTGAATACAAAATAATATTGCAGCCAAATGGAGCGATAGATTTTTCGCTCAAGTAAATATAAATTATATTTTACTGTTGTAATGAAAATATAAGTACAATCGCGAATTTTTTTTATAATAACTTTATTTTTACTAATAGTTACTTCAGTAATAATGATATAAGCCATTTATATGTATTTTATTAAAATTATTACTTATTTGTAATTAACTAGAATTGTACGTCTGGCATAGCCGCATATGTTAATACAAGTACAGTACTCTTGTGAGCGGCAGTTGGATTCGCACTAGCCTATTGTGAGTCCGTGTTGTCGTACAGTGGTACATTATTATAGTCAAATTTATTATAGTCAAATTTATTCAACAATTATTTTTATATTTTATTAAAATATTTTTTTAATACAAATTTATGGCTTCTTTTGACATATAAGTACCGTACGGAAGCACCATGTGATTGTTTATGTACTAGAATTCTAAAAATTATAAATTTTATGAAATCGCACCCCAATACATTTATACCACGAGTCGCCACTGGATAATAACATTATAATTTATAACTGTTTGCAAAATGCTTTGCAGGGATGCACACACATACACATACACACACACGCACACACTCACAGACATATGTGCACACAAACTCACCTGAAGAGTCCTGCCGGGGAGAAGTAGAAGCAAATGGGTCTTCATCCTCAGGATCAGACTGCATTTGTGGAGACATATGTGAGGCTGAGGAGGTAGATGGCTCCTCAGCCTCAATAATGGCAGAAGTAGACGGCTTCTCATCCTGGCTAGTGGCAGAGGGTGTTCCAAAATATTTCAAAAGTGCCCCTGCAAATAGTAAAATAGAACATAACAGACCAATGCATGAATAGGCTAGTACAATTAATTTAACATGTTATTAAGCACAATTTATTCAACTTTTAGAATAGGAAACAAATGAATAATACAACCTCCTTGGTTAATGGCTAATTATATACATAATAGTACACTTCAAATGACTCAGAAAGCTATATCACAAAATAGCAGTGCAATATAGCAGTGAAGAGTAGATGACATAGCTCTATACCTTTATCTTTTGCTCGTTTCTCCTCTTCTTTCCTCTTTTTTCTAAACTGAGCACCCGATAGCTTTGACCTCTTCTTATCCATTTGCGGTTATTTGACAGACCTTAGTGGCTTAGTGTGAAGATTCGTTCTGTAATAAATAATATACATTTCACTATTTAACCAAACCCAGAAAAATAACATTACATATGTTAAAGTATGGGCCTTTATTCCTAATAATATTAATCTGGAAGCATTTTGCATTGTTTAGGTCTTTTATGGGAAGGTTTATGGAAAATGCAATAGATGGTTTTTTTATAAAAATAATATATATTGATCTTTTATTATTTATTTTATTTTATTTTTTATTTTTATTTATTTCTTTATTTATTTATTCTTATTTTTATTTTTATTTTTTTTGCAGGCGCTCATGCCGCCCCTCCACAAATGCCGCCCTGTGCGGCTGCCCATATTGCCCATATGAGGAACCGCCACTGGTTGTCAATTTGTATTTCTTTTTTGTCAATACAGGACTCACAATTTTCACAGTTCGCCTGGCAGTCCTTTAGATGAGTTTCCGTGAGGCATGCAAAGTCTGCTCCGGCTTCTTGCACGAGTTCTTTCAGGTATACAATTTTGTTCCTGGAATGGTTTGATTTAAGGCCCTGTATGTTGGCTAGGATTATTTTTATTTTTTCTCTTTCTTTTTCACATACAGGTGGTTCTGATTTGTTTTCCAATGGGGATGCCGGTTTCGTTGCCTTGTGGTCCTCCGATAATTTACCTCTTTTTATCTTTGTCGGTACCCATGGGCGCCCGCAGGATTTTTTCCAAGGGGGGGCAAAATTTAATGTATTAATAGGTAGGGACCGGAGCAAGCAAAAAACTTTTGACCCCTTAGGAACCAGCAGGTTAATTCTAAGCAAGTTTAGTGTTGCATTTTCTGTAATGGAAAATGCAAATATATATTGTATATACATACAATGCACATGATAACAATCATTTATTTTATTTATAACAGAAACATGATAGAATGAAGAAAAAAGCACACTGAAGTAAATGTTGTACCTAATTTGAAAACGGTGTTTCGAGCATCACCTACACTACTCATTTGAATAGGAATTGTAGTCGTCTGCGGTCACTACCAAAATTATGAACAACCTTTTCCATAAAATCAGTTTTGTTGGAGTTGATTTTCTCCCGGTGTACACTGAGCATACATAACCCAGAGAGTCGCTCATCAGACATAGTAGACCTCAGCCATGTTTTAACTCGCCGAAGTGTACTGAAGGATCTTTCGACTGTGCATGTGTAAGGATCAAAAACAATGGCTGCCACGCACTGCATGCAGCCAGGTGCTTGAGTTGGCGCTGCCAACTTGGCGGGATAATTTTAAGGGGGGACTTCTGAACAAATAAAAAGGTAGCAACCTTTTATCATGCACACAAATAAAATTTTCACCCTTTAGGAGGCAGTTGGATACTTTTCAGCAAGTTTAGGATATAAATATTTTCTTAGAAAATATTTAATATATTTTCTTGGCATTTCCAGGGGGAGGCAAGCGCCCCCCCTTGCCCCTACCTGCGGGCGCCCATGTCGGTACCTGTTGTCCCGATAACGCATGAAGTGCCTTTGTTCTTACCTTCTGTCCGGCTCTCGGATTCCTATATTTATATTTGTCAGCTGGTTTTGTAATTGCTGGATAGTATTTCGCAGCTGAAATGTGTTGGCTGCGTCTAAAAAATTGGCACTCTTCTTTGATGTTCGTTTTTTCTGTTCACTCGTTGCATTCCTTTGAGGGTGGTGGTATCGGCATTTTTTTCCGTATTTGCAACTCCCATATCTTGCATAAGTGTTGCAGACCGTAAGATGGTGGAACATGCATTTCTTATCAAATTTGCAGTATCCACTTGTGTAATGCATTTTGCATAATGTGGGATGTGCACGTATGCATTGCCCATCCCGATATCTGCAGTTCCTTTTCGCGTAGTATTTACATACGATATTTTCTACGCTTCTGCTTCTTTTCTTATTTTCAAAGTTCTTAATTTTGGCATTATCATTATTTTTCTTTGGCTGTTTATTTTCTACGTTTTTTTGGCTGTTTATTTTCTATCATTTCGCTCGTTGAACCGTTTGACTACTTCGCAACTTTTACTTATTTCTTTTCTTTCATCTATGTCTTCCTGCCGTATTATATTGTTTATATATATATATAAATATTAGGGTGGCCCAAAAAAATGAAAGTTGAAAATACCTTTCTCCACAAGGCCATCCGTGTTCCATATCAAAATGTAAGAACTCATGCCAAAAATTAGACAGATCATACAATATTTAGAGGTCGCGACCAGTTCCTATATTTTTAGGATTTGAAACAAAAATACAATATCAATGTTTATTTCAAAATTTAAAGTCAACAGCACAGAGCACATGTTATACAAAAATATACTACAGGGTGTCCCATAAGTCCAGCATCATAGGAAAAATAATAAAAAAAAGATAAAACAAAAGCTTTTATTTACAGAACGTGCTCAATATGTCCGCCATTGTTTTCAGTACACAAACAAATTCAGACGTGATACCCAGTCAGCAAGCACACGGTGAATGATGTTAGGAGTAATGGTGTTACATGCCCCAATAATGCGCTGCCGCAAATGTTCAACACTCCTAATTTTCTCTGCGTATACCAGCGCTTTCAAGTGGCCTCAGAGATAAAAATCTAGTGGCGTGAGATCCGGGCTTCTAGATGACCATTCCACAGGCCCTCGACGTCCTATCCAATGACCAGGGAATTGTTGGTACAGGTATCCCCTTACTTGGGTGCTGTAATGTGCAGGAGCGCCGTCTTGCTGGAACCATGTTGGGAAATTTCCTTCTTCGTCCAAGACACTAGGAAATGCTTCTTCCTTGAGCATACGTAGGTAGGTACCTCCAGTGAAATGTTCATCGAAAAAGAGGGGGCCTATGATGCGATCCTTCCAAATGCCACACCATACCATCACCCGAGATGCACCTTGTTCCTTTGAAGAGGTATACCAGTGAGGGTTGTTTTGAGACCAGTAGCGGGTGTTCTGTCGATTTACCTCACTATTTCCATAAAAAACAGCCTCGTCACTGAATAGAATGGTGGACGGGAAATTGGCATCCCGAGCATAAGAAAAATATGAATTATGGTTGGTAGAAATAGAAAAATATGAATTTCTCCTATGATGCCGGACTTATGGGACACCCTGTAGAACACACATGTCATAGCAGTTAATACGACTGCACTAAATCCCTGTATATCAAACAAACAACGTCACACCCGTTACTTTTTCTTCGTCAAAGCCAACTTCGTCGGAACTGGCAATCTTTTTCGGTGGTTGGCGACGAGTCGCAGTAGTTATTGTTTCTGGGTCTCGTCTTTCGTCAGCGCGGTATTGTAGGACTGAATAAGAGCGACTCCTCGTTCGGCACAGTCGTTGACGACCTTGAGGAGCCTGCACTTAGCCTTAAGTAACTGGTAAATGGGGTCTGTCAGCCAGACGGAGGGAGGTTTTGACAAGAATGTCTTGGCTTCATCTTGTCCTTTCATGGAGAGTATATCGAATATCTTCAAAGACCGGCTCGTGATGTACGACGCCAATGAAGAACGATGATCGAACACAGTCCCGTCCAGACGTCTCAAGAGTTTTTGATTTGAGGGACGTAAGAAGTTGTCAACCATAGCTGCTTTGGTGATCTCGTCGACGCGATCGTCGAAGAGGGCGAGAGGCGCGAGGTGCTCAGAGAAGTACCACAAATGGCGATAGAAGGCCTTAACAGCCGCCTCCCTGATGGCACGGTCAGGATATTCATGGAGGAGAGCAATTAGGTTTAAGTCGTTGAGGGGGGCCCTCTCTGGGAGAGGGGCCTCGTGCCAGTAGTGAGCGTAAATAAGAGAAACGAAGAGGCAAATCTTTGTGACGCCAGCTGTCTCGTGGGCCGTCAACTTAATGTGGCTCCTGAAAAGGAAGATCTTCAGCGAGTATATTGCCTTAGCCATCCACTGCGCGTTGTGCATAGCGCCTGGCGCACGAAAGGACGGTTCTCCGTCGGAGGATCCCCCTAAGAATATATGACAGAGCTGAAGCAACTCTCCATAGTCATCCCGTGGGAGCTAGCTCTTGACTGCCTCCGAGTAAAAAACTCATCTCCTCTCGTAGGCCATCCGGCATGCCAACGAAGAGCTCGTCTCCAGCAGAACGGAAATCAACTATATTAATATCAGGCCAGGTCTTCTGGAAGCGTTTGAAGATTCCCACTTCAGGCCCACCGGTTGGTGTCAGGGCGACAGAAAATACGGCCGACAACATTACCTTGAACACGTGATGACGGCAAGCGATCCAGATGAGCTCCTTGTCCAGAGCCTTCTCAATTAGGGTGCACGCGCTCATATTCAGCCCAGTATTGGTTGCCGTCGTGTCGAAGACTAGTCCCTGGATCATGGGTTTGAGGTTCCATTCCTCCAGCGTTTGGACACATGCATTGCACTGCTTCTCTCCCGTGCCGCGGCCGATCTTAGGGACGGCAAGAAGTTGCTCTGTTTCACCACCAGTCACCAAGATGGCGACGCGATCCACAAGCTTTTTATTGCCGGCGATATCTGGAAGCAGTTTACCGTCCCAGCGGAGAAGCAGTGGGCTGTCCGGCGAGAAAACAGCCTGTTGAGCAGTTGCTACCGCCTCACGAGTGGTGACCCGCGCTCGCTGAATGGTGTTCCAGGATAGCGCTACAGACTCCAGGCCATGACCGAGCGCTTGCGTGACGGCTCCTACGACGAACATGGCAGCGCGGTCAGGGAGTTTCACTCGGTCGAGCGCGGCGGCTACTTCCTTGGTCACAATTGTCTGCTTCGATTTCTTATTCCTTGACTGATCTTGACTGGATGTTGACGGGGCTTGGAAATCATCTTCGGACTCCGTCGATGTAGAGGAGCTACATATGTCAGCAATGGCGGAACTAGACGGAACAGCCGTATTCGCCTGTTGGGCGCTCAACATGCTTTTTTTCTTTCGAGCACTGGCCTGATCACTCCTGAGGCGCTTGCGAGTCTCCTTGTTCGTCAAGGTCTTGTCGATCCCGGACATACTCGCGCTCGAGGGATCCTGCTGTTGCATCCGCAGGAACTGTTTGTCTTCTTCGTCCGTCATAATACTGAGGGCGTCTTTTCGTGAGATGTCAAATAGTTTGGTGAGATTCTCCTTGAATTTTCTTTCCTTGATTCGGCACCCGTCTTTCAGTTTCAATCGGTTTTTCTTCAACCCACAATATTCTTCATAGAGCTTCCGAAGCTTGCACACGCCGGAGTCCACCCGCTGGGTCGGAATTCGTGCCTTGTCCCAGATTGTCAGCGCTCTGTCTATGGTGGCCTTAGCACTGTCACCGATTGTGGATGCCTTCTGGTGGTGAAACATGAAGTTCCTGAGAATAGCCCCGTTTGTTGGCAGGCCAGATCCCAAGATGTCCGGGTCCGGCTTACCCAGGAGCCAAACTTTCGGACTGCTCCTTGTCGTTGTCATGGTCTTGGCCTGTGGAATGGAAGATAAAATGGAAATTAGAGTTAAAGAACCTATACATATGTTTTATGTAGAATATAAAACAAACAATTTTAACAATTTTAATAAACTTTTATAAATTTTAATTTTTTTTTAATTTTTAACAATTTTAATAAACAATTCATTGTTCCAAATTGCTTATCAAGGTCAGTGCAGTAAATGAATGACAGAAAAACTAAGCATAGTGTCCGCCACTCACTTGTGAAAAATGCTCTGTATGAATTGGTCCACAATTAACCCACCCCTTATATCTCCAGTCTAACTATAGAGTAGATCAAGTCTAGCCTAGAGGGGTCAGCCTAGAGATTCCGGAAATGGTCCAGAGCGGGCAGATAAATTGAGGTCCACAGTAGGATTCCTCACCAAACTAGGTTAGGGCAATCTACTTTTACCTTTGTTAAGCTATGAGTTGATGCTGGGTCTTAGGCCACAATGTAAGCCTAAGTTGTCTGACCCAGCTTAATTTAATGAGTCTACGTAAAACTGGGTTAAAAACACAATTAGTCACTTACTGCTAGTTATTAGAGAGTCCCTTTTTCCGTCCTTGTTTAATTGTTAAGAGCGTACTTGCTGGTGGGGATCTTTTTCGTTGTCTGTTCTCGTCCCTTCCCCAGTTCCGTCCTCTCGCTCTGTTCCTCGTTTTCGTTCTCCTTTGTTCTCCTTCTCGCAGGGCTTTTTCCACCAGCGTCGTCTTGGTTTTTTCCTCGGTTGGTTGATCGGTAATGTATATCTATTACCGAGCACGCTCTTGTCACACAGTATATAAATACTAGTGTGGAGAATAACTCTGGTGAGCAACCAATTGGTTTCATCCACCCAGTTATTGACATAAAAGGAATTTAATAATTGTTAGATTAACTACCTACCTACTCAGTGAACCATTTTCGTTACCTCCCAACTACCCACTCATCAGTTTTCCATATACTGGGGGCCCCGGGAGATAAAAATTTTGGTGTCATTGTCACCAATTTTTATGTCTGAGTGTAGACTAGCTAACTATTTGACTGTAAATGCCTGTCAATCTGATTAACAGTGCCTATCCTCACCTTCTCATGGAGAAGGTGTAGCATTTAATTAGAAGAGAAAATATACATCCATAGGATGAAACTGTCTATGGTCTTTACCATAAGAAAAGAAAAAGTGAAAGTTAGAAGATAAAATTACAATTCCCCAGCATCTATTTTTTGTTGTAAAAATAGTCGCGCCTTTAATGCTGTTTGTCGCTGAGGTCTTGTGTCTGTCAATGTTGTAGTAGGATGCGTTACCACTCCTACTGTCAAAGGAATAGTTACTGGAAGTTCAGTGTCTCCAGTTGTTACTGTCAGTGGAGAAGGTTCTCCAAAGTCCATTGTTTTGGGTCCAGACTCTAAAGGGTACAAAAGAGAAATGTCTCTTGTTGTGTCATCCGTTGAAGTCCTTAATTTGACCACTCTTGTTACCCCGTCTGCCCCTGGTCTGAGTTATGAAACTCTAGCCAGAGGCCAGTATTGTCTTGGAGTACTGTCATGTATGAGAACAAGGTCCCCTACCTTAATTGTGTCAGACCAATCCTTCTTAGTCATTTGTTTATGTCTCTCCCTTAAACCCATCAAGTACTCAGTTTTCCACTGTTTAATGAAATGAGCTTCAACTCTAGTTAAATGTTGTAACTTAGTCTGGAGCTCATCATGTCGTTGAGTCCAGTTTGGGTCTTCTGAAGAGTCTATATTGTAGTCCGGCAGGAGACTAACTTGTTCTCCCCGAATCAAATGATTTGGAGTTATTGGTTTCGGTTTATTAATGTTGTCACTCACATAAGTGAGTGGTCTATTGTTGATGATGTTCTCAATCTCAGCCAGGAGAGTGAGCAACTCAAACAAGTGTATCTGTTTTTTACCAATTGCTTTCTTCAAGCAATTCTTTAGTGTTTGTATATTCCTCTCCCAGATAGAACCATACCAAGGAGAGGCAACTGGAATATACCTCCACTTTATGTTTGAATTTTGTACATATAATTGTGTGACTTCATTGTTTAACAAGTCGTTAATGACCTGTTCACCAGCCTTGAAACATGTAGCATTGTCAGTCCAAACTGTCTTAGGTACTGAATGTCGTGCACAGAATCTCTTAAAGATAGCAACAAAAGATTTTGCTGTAAGGTCCTCCACAACATCCAGATAAACACCTCGTGAGGCAGCACATGTAAACAGTACAATGTACATTTTTTGTTCAGTGTCAACCACCCCTATAGTCAATGTTCCTGTATAGTCAATACCTACAGTCTCAAAGGGTCTGTTGAGAGTAACTCTCTCCTCTGGCAAAGCAGGAGGATTTGGTTTCCTATAGGGCCTAGCATGAATACGCCAACATGTGACACACTCATTCAAGACTGTTTTAACAGTGATCCTTCCCTTGGGTATCCAATAAGTTTTTCTTAATGCAGTTAGTGTCTGTGGTACATCCATATGATGTACATCATTGGGTGTTTGTCTGATGATTAATGTTGTCAGATAGCTAAATCTAGGTAAAAGGATTGGATGTTTGCTTTTGTAAGACAGTTTTGATTTGTCTAGTGTTCCTTTACACCTTAGAAGACCTTCCTCATCTCTGAACAAGTTTAGGTCCACAACTACTGATGGTACAGGCTCAGGCTCCTTTGTTTGTTTCCCATTAGTCAAGAATTCTAACTCTTTATTGTACTCCTTTTGTTTTGTTATGCATGCCCTATCCAGTACTTGGTTGCAACTTCTGTATAATTGTGATTGTTCTTATTTAGCTGTTTGTTAATTGTAGTTAAACAGTTGTGAGAAAACCTCAAACAGTAGGCTGTGACCCTGACAAGTTTGCTGAAATCAGAATAATGTTCATAATTAGTGATTGGTTCAACCTTTTCATTCGAAAAGGTTAAATTTAATGTCAAGTTAACTTGTTCCACAGGCCATTGGTCTGTATTACAGAGCCACTTAGGTCCCATGAACCAAGTTTTGTTTGACTTCAACAACTTGTAGGATAAACATCTAGTCAGAAATTCTGCTGGATTTTGTTTAGTTGAAACATAGTGAAAGTTGACTTGTAGGCTTTCATTAGCTTCAGCTATTTCTTTTAACCTGTTTCTTACAAAGATGTTCTTACTATTAATGCTATCATTCCGTATCCTGGCAAGACAAATCTGACTGTCGAGCCAGATGTGGATATCAGTTATGTTCACATCATGGTAAGCATCCTTAAGCAATGAAATGGTTTTAATGGCTAACGCAGCAGCCAATAGTTCCAGCTGAGGTATGGTTCGGGTAGGTTTGAGAGGTGCAACTTTCCCTTTTGCATAAATTAGATGACTTTCTGAGGACTTACAAGGTACGCACAGCACCCATAAGCCTGTGTGCTTGCATCAGCAAACACATGAAGTCTCTGGGGTTTATCCCTAAACCCACAGCACCTTTGTATTTTAATGTTCTGCACTTTTGTTAAATCAGCAGCTAACTTCTTCCAAGATTTTTGATCTTCAGTTGTTATTGGCTCATTCCACCCAACATTTGTCCTCCAAACTTCTTGGAGGAGAATCTTTGATTTTATTGTTGAAGGCAGGAATAGACCTATAGGATAAAAAAATTTTGAAGCCTCTGATAATATTTGCCTTTTAATGTTAGCTTCCTCATCAAGTTTAAAATCTTTAGTGCGGATTGAATCATGATTGTTAGAAGTTGCATCCAAATACCAGTTCATACCTAAAGTTTTAACTCTGTCTGAGGGTTCAGTAAGACCATTATTATCCTTTAAAATCTTTTTGTTTAAATTCTCATAATTTGAAATCCACTCTCTAAGTTCAAAGTTACCTTGTTGCATAATGTTTTGAGAGTGTTCATAGACCTCAGATAATTCAGTTTTGTTGATGTTGAGCCTATTAGATTGTTTACATAAAATGTTCCTTAAGGAAGTTTAGTGTTTAAGATTTATTAAACTGGTTCAAATGATGTCTAATTGTCAATGCTAATAGGCTAGGTGAGCAATTGGCTCCAAACAACACAACATTGAATCTATAGGTTATGAACCCTTTATTCAAATCAAATGGATCCCTAAACCATAAGAACCTATGTTGGTTCTTGTCATATTCATTTTTAAGATTTATTCTAAAAAATGCCTTTGAAATGTCACTATGTAAGGCATATTTATCGAACCTGAACCTGAGTAAGATCTTCACAAAGTCAGAAATGAGATTAGGACCCTCGATCAGGCAATCATTCAAACTGTGTTTATCACTGTCTTTGAGGCTACAGTTATATACTACTCTGAGTTTTGGTGTTGGGGCATCTTGTCGATAAACCCCAATGTGGGTTAAATTGTTATTTTATTTATTTGTTGGGTTCAAAATCCCAGCTGAGCCGTGAACGGCCAAATTCTAAAGGGCAGTTCTACCTACAGCCCAAGTTAAGCTAAATTAAAACTTACGGATTTGAGATCCTATTAGGTCCTACCTCAGGGTTGCTGACTCGATGCGGGCCTACCTTAGACCTTAGTTACATGAATTTAATATAAAAACAAAGGGTACTATTTATGGTCTTCTTTCTCAACCTTGCAACAACAACGCAACCTGGACTATTGCACGATGCAACAATCTTGTATCTAAACAACCAAACTGAATTGCAAGAGAGCTCTCTATCAGACCACACCCTGTACGTACGACATCCCACAAACGAGTAGAAAGGACGCGCAGCGCCCCAAAATGATGCCACCAGAGTCCAAACACTGATGCCACAAGAGCCAAAAATGCTAGCTCTAAATTAAGTGAATTTTTCACTAACCTTACAATTATGAGATGGATATATATACACCTTAACTTAATATATACAAGCAATGCTGCATCAATCAGCTTAGTCATCATATCGCCTTGGGACAACAATGGTTCTTCCTCTTCTAGATTTTCTAACACTCCCCACCGAAGAGGCATTGTTGTCATTACCTTCTGCAAGGTTAGCCAAGCCTTCTCCATGAGGCTGTAACTCAAATGTTTCATCTTGACTATCTGTGTTTTTGCTGATTTCTAAAGCATAGAGTTTTTGTATAGGTCTCTTTAACTTTCCTCCTGAAGTCTTTACCAGTGCAGACCTAACTAAATTGTCTTTGCCAACAAACAACTCTTCAATTATGCCAAGCTTCCAGCATTGCCTTGGTCTTTCATCCCCAATCATTACCACTTCTCCCACCTTGATACAATTTGCATTGGAGCCCTTTACCTTGCCTGATGGGTAATAATTGAGTTCTGGCAAGTATTCCATCTGCCACCTCTTCCATAACTGATCTTGTAGCTCTTCAAGGTACCTGAACCGTCTGGTTAACTCTCCTTGAGTGCTCTGGATAGGCTGCAAGTCTTCTGGCACACTGGGGCTTGATGTTAATCGTTTACCACAAAGAAAATGATTTGGTGTCAATGGCTCTGCATCCTGCATACTGTTGTAAACAAAAGTGATAGGCCTACTGTTCACCATTGCTTCTACTTCACATAAAACAGTGCAGAATTCTTCTTTGCTCAAATGAGCATTAGCTAAAAGTTTCTTTAATGGACACTTTACACTTCTCACTAGCCTTTCCCAAAATCCTCCCCACCATGGTGCTCTCTCAACAATAAACTCCCACTGTACCCCTTGGTGTGAAAAGTAGGATTGGAATCCTTCCTCTTTTAGCAAGGACCAAATTTCTTGGAGTTCCTTTGCAGCCTTTTTGAAGGTTTTTGCATTATCCGATATGATTTTATTTGGGAAACCCCTTCTGTTCACAAACCTTTTAAAGGCCAAAAGAAATACATCACTACTTAAGTTGCTTACCAACTCCAAATGGATTGCTCTGGTAGCACAGGTGAAAAGACATATATAACCTTTGTTAGACTCCCCTCGCTCATACACATAGACTGGCCCTGCAAAGTCTACTCCCACTACATCAAATGGGGCAGTATAGACACACCGTTCTCTTGGAAGTGGAGCCACCTTTTCATAATAAGGCTTTGCACTCCAACGCTTGCAAACCACACATTTATGCAAGACCTTTTTTACTACTTGTCTAATTTTGGGAATCCAAAATTGTTGTCTAATCTCTATTATCACTTCTCTAACTCCAGCATGTAACAGCTTATGATGAGTATCCAGGATCAAAAGGCCACAAAGTGCCCCCCAGAAGGTAGCAAAATTGGATGTCTTTTCTCCTCTGGAAGCCCAGAAAACTGTAGTCTACCTCCTACTCTCAATAAATCCTGATCCAAAAACACATCCAAACCCTTGAGCGCAGAATGTGTTGGTAGAACCTGTAATGGATGGCTGGTGAGCAATTCTCTCTCTTCACCAAATTTTTCCTTCTGCATATATACCACCCAGTATTTCCTGGCTTGCTGAATCTCATTACTGTTCAGAATTCCTTCCCTTCTTGTTTCTCCCTTAATGTTGTTGGTAAATCTATATACCCATGCTGTCACTCTTAACAATCTTTTCAGACTGCTAATGTCCTCAAGCCTCAATATGGGGTCCTGCTGCATAACTTGACAACTGTTCACAGCGCATTTTCTCACCTCACTCACCCATGCTTCTTCAGCCTGGCATTCTCCTACAATAGGCTGATTAGAAGGCCAGTTTTCACTTCCAAGTTTTAGCCACTCTGGCCCATTCCACCACAAACTTGACTGTGCAAGATCTTTCACTGAAATTCCTCGTGTTGGTAAATCAGCGGGGTTTTGGGTGCCTGGACAATGCTTCCATTGCTTGGGATCTGTGTGCGCTTGAATTTCCTCCACCCTATTGGCAACAAATGGTTTCCATTTCCTTGCCTGGCTTCTTAACCAGTGCCAAACTATAGTGGAGTCTGTCCAATAATAGCTTGGAATTTCAGAGGGCCAAAGACTTTTGCACTGTAACTGCAAGCCGACTAGCAATAACGCACCCATCAATTCCAACCTTGGAACAGAAAGCCTTTTCAAAGGTGCTACTCTGCTCTTTGCAGCAACCAACCTGCAACTTACTTCCTCTTGCAATGCGCCTCTTATATAAATACAAGTTGCATAGGCTTCCTCACTTGCATCACAAAAGATGTGCAGCTCCAAATTGTCTGGACTATTGTTCAACTCTCCAAAGTACCATCTTGGGATTTCAATGTCTCCAAGATGTGCCAATTCTTTGAACCAAGAACCAATTTTCCACCTTACCACCATATGATCAGGTAACTCTTGGTCCCAACCAAGTCCAATTTCCCAGAGGCTCTGAAACCAAATTTTTGACTTTATCACAAATGGAGCCAGGAATCCAAGAGGATCAAAGACCTTTGAAGCCAAACTAAGAGCTGTACGTTTTGTCCACCTTGTCTCATTCTCAGCCAGCTCTACTAAAGATTTCCCATTGAAGGTAAACAAATCATCATCTTGCTGCCAAACAATGCCTAGCACCTTTGCGTCTATTGCCCACAACTCCTTAATACCAGAATCCTCAATACTTTCTGCTGCATCAGGTACTACACAGGAATGACTCATAAACTCTTGTAATTGCGAATGATTGGTCTGCCATTTTCTAAGCTCCATGCCAGCCTCCCTCATTATAGCTCTAGCCTCCATGAATATCTGTTTAGCCATTTCTGTATTATCCACGGAACACAGCAAATCATCAACATAAAAATTTTTCCTTATGTGTTCAATAGTGTTAGGATAGACTTCAGAATATTTCTTAAAATGGTACTGCATAGTAGCTGCCAACAGAAATGGACTAGAGCTGAGGCCAAACAACACTGACTTCATTCTATATGCTTGAACCTTAGGTTCATTTTCCAACAAGTCTTTCGTATCCACCCACAGATACCTTACTGCATCTCTGTCCTCTGGTTTTAACTTTATCCGCAAAAAGGCTTGCTTCACATCTGCAGTCAATGCTACTCTACCAAACCTGAATCTCAGTAACAAGGAAAATAAATCTGCATTTAAATTTGGCCCAGCATCCAAACAGCCATTCAAGGACACACCACCTTTGTCCTTTGAGCCATCAAAAACTACCCTCAGTTTGGTGGTAGTTTTGTCTCGCCGTACCACTGCATGGTGTGGCAGATAATGTGCCTCCTGGCTCACCAGCTCACCTTGCACCCTTTCAGCATAGCCCTCCCTTACATAACTTAGGATGGCCTCATTGTATTCAATTAACAACTCCTCATTTTTTCTTAGCCTGTACAATGAAGTCTCCAACCTCCGATTAGCTAGCTGAAGGTTTGAACCGGGTTTGCAAGAATCCTTCCATGGTAGGCCAACTTCATAGCAACCATCTCTAAACCCAATCCCTTTTTCAAATTGCTCTAAAACATCATTGTTCACTGTACTTGCCTGTTTGTCCTTTATGCCAATAGATTCAAGTTCCCAAAACGCTTTCAAATGCCTTTCCAGACCATGGCTGTTCTCCTCAATCTTAACAAAAAGAGCCTTAACTTCCATTTCATTGCAATAACTACCATGTAGCATCCAGCCTAGCTTACTTTCAATAGCTACTGGGCCTCGAGATGTGCGGACAATATTACCAGTGATGAAGTCCCAATAATAGTCAGCTCCAATCAAAAGACTAATATCTTCTGTTCCTTCAAACTTATTATTGCCCAAATTAATTCCTTTAACTTGCAATTCTTGGACACATGCCATATCTAAACAAGTAGTGACTGGAGCACAAAGTTCCTCAATCTCTACAGCTTGGACCTTGATAGTGGGACTTTGCGGTAACAACCCTTTAACCAGAACTTCTACCTTCTTAAATTTGGTTCGGTTTTGAACGGAACCCCCAAACCCAGAAATTCTTAAATTTTCCCTCTTAAGTTCTTTAAACTTCAATTTTCTGGAAATTCTGGTCTTAATAAAACTACACTGGCTACCACTATCAAACAACACTCTTACAGTAGCTTCTCCCTCATTCCCAATTAATAAGGCTGCAGTTGTTTGCAATAATCCCCCTTTACTTTTACTCCCTTGCATAGCAGTGGCATGTGCCACTGATGTCTCTACTTCTGGGGTAGGCCTACTAGGAGTGTGTTCACACAATAATGGCTGATGCCTACCATGACATTTTTTGCACAAAATTTTAAACTTACAAAACCTTGCTCTGTGACCTTTCAAAAAACATTTAAAACATGCTGTGGACTTAGTTACCCTGTCCTTTCTCTCCTCAAAGGGTAATGCCTCAGCCACTCACATTTATATGACTTGTGGTTGCCTTCGCAAAATATGCATTCCTTGATTCCCTTTAATTTATTCTCAGAGGATGCATGTAGAGCTGACACTGTACCTGGGTATTCCTTTTTGTGGAAACTTTGGTGCTGTGCCTGCCTTTGTCCCCTTGTTTACCATCCCACTGTGCAAACTCAATTCCCTCTCGTCTTGCTAATTCTGTGCCTAAAAGACTTAACATCTGCTGAAGGGGGATGTACACATGTTCTGTAGAGTGTCCCCTACTTAATTCAAGCAAAATTGAGCTAGGCAATTTAGACTCCAGTGTAGGAACCAACATTATACCATACCTTTCCATTCCTACACCCAAGTTATCCAGGGACCTAGTTCTAATTTAAATTCATCATATAACTGCCGTAACTCCTTGACACTATTAGGATTATTAACAGGAGGTATAGCTAAAAGTGCACGGAGGTGGCTTTTAATTAAGATCTCTGGCTTACCAAACCGTTTCTTTAATATATCCCAAGCCACATTATAATTAGCCTCTGTTAATGCTAATCCTGCTATAGTCTTTGCTGCCTCCCCTTCCAAGAGGGACTGCAAATAATTAAACTTCTCCACGGCACTTAACACTTGACTAGAACGAACTGCTGATTGAAAACTGTCTGCCCATCCTTGCCATTCCTGAATACTCCCAGAAAATGTTTGAGTACAAGCCTCGGTAATTGAACTACAGATCTGTTAACCTTAACTTCACAAACATCATTTGTTGAGTGTTGTGTTTCATTATTAGACCTGGTCTCTAACTGTACTGAGCTGCTAAACTCTTTTGCTCGGAGGCCTACTTTAATTATATCATCAATAATCTCTTCAAAGTAAATTATGTTATTTTATTTCATCCTCTTCTATAAGAGCCTCAATTTTAACATTTACCTCACTTAGAGCAACCTTTTTAGTTTCTAATATGGAAAGCTGCGCAGTCACTAAGCGTAAATCCTCTTGCTCTATGGCAGAATCTATAGTGGCAATGACCTTTGTAATTAGACCTTTGTAGGCGCTTCTCCTTTTATAAATTTGTTCAATTCAGATGCACTCATCTTCAATGCAAACAACAATTGGGCTCAATGCCAAATGAGCTGAATTGGCAGAAATACTTAACCAAACTGATCAAACGCAAATTTTACTTTCAAATAAACTGAATTGCTGGGTGGGGTACTAACCAAACACCAATATGGAATACCAAATTTTCCACCCCAGGACCTTAATTCAATAATAACCCAAAATTAACCAAACCGGTAAAATGTAGGCCAAAAACAACGACAGACGACTGGCCAAGTTTCGCAATTGGGCGACCAAACTTTCTACCCTGGGACCTTAACTCAATAATACTCAACCCGTCTAGGCCTAACTTGGGCTACAATTTACACAATCAGAACGTTGCCGAAAAATAGTCACTGACTCAGTCTTGGGTAGAATCCGGTTCTGAAGGACCATGTTATTTTATTTATTTGTTGGGTTCAAAATCCCAGCTGAGCCGTGAACGGCCAAATTCTAAAGGGCCAGTTCTACCTACAGCCCAAGTTAAGCTAAAATTAAAACTTACGGATTTGAGATCCTATTAGTTCCTACCTCAGGGTTGCTGACTCGATGCGGGCCTACCTTAGACCTTAGTTACATGAATTTAATATAAAAACAAAGGGGTACTATTTATGGTCTTCTTTCTCAACCTTGCAACAACAACGCAACCTGGACTATTGCACGATGCAACAATCTTGTATCTAAACAACCAAACTGAATTGCAAGAGAGCTCTCTATCAGACCACACCCTGTACGTACGACATCCCACAAAGGAGTAGAAAGGACGCGCAGCGCCCCAAAATGATGGCACCAGAGTCCCAAACACTGATGCCACAAGAGCCCAAAAATGCTAGCTCTAAATTAAGTGAATTTTTCACTAACCTTACAATTATGAGATGGATATATATACACACCTTAACTTAATATATACAAGCAATGCTGCATCAATCAGCTTAGTCATCATATCGCCTTGGGACAACAATGGTTCTTCCTCTTCTAGATTTTCTAACATAAATAATGACAACCATCTTTTTTAAAAGGGTTATTTGTTACTTCTTCAATGAAGCCTTTCTCTAGCTGTTCTTTGAAGACATCACTCTACATTTGAATTCTATTATCTTGTTTGAGCTTTTTCATTACTTTATATAAATATCCTTTAGCTACTTTGAGATTATCTCTTAAAGTTGGACAATTTATTTTCCAAGGTAACTCAACAAAATAACTATTGTCTTTGCACTGAATGGTGTCTTCAAATCTTTCTACCATTAACTGATCTTCTGAAGTTTGATTTGTGTCATGTATACCCACAGATTCTAGCAACCATAAAGTTTGAATTGCCTCATGTAGAGTTTAATTTGATAGTGATGAATTAATGTTCTCAGCTGTTATAATATTATTCAAAATGTTGCTATTCTTACAAGTGTTATGTAGGACTGAGTTGAGGCACATAGTATTTGTTAGTCATGAACTATTTTGGTTTAGGTCTAGGTTGTATCTGGATAGGTCACCCAAAGGGGCCATCCCTGATGGTGTCTGATAAGCTATACCATTACCTATCTTCACTATGCCCCTATGAATAAGATGAATATAATCTGCCCCATTAACATTTCAATGTTAGCTACTGTGTTGTTTGTGATATGTCTATCAGCTATATTATACTGTTTCCTCAAATGATTGATGGTTTGTTCTAGTTTGGGTACAACCAGTTTGTTTTGTCCAACTTTTGGAATAATGACTGTTTTAATTTTTTCCAATCCATTTTCTACATGTAATTCCAGGTCACTTGTCTTATAGCTATTTTTGTTTGAGTTATCCTTAACAAAGGAAGTGATATTGAGTTCTTGTTCATTTGGGTTTGGTGTCAAACCCAATTTATTAACTAAATTTTGCGAAACAAATGTTTGTTGAGAACAAGAGCCTATAAGACATCTCACTGGAGTGGTGCTACCCTCATCATTCACTAAGTCCAAAGTAATAGTTGGTAAAAGAACCTCATTGTTTTTTGTTACGTTGTTTGAACAAACAGAATGTCCCATGAAAGTGGCATTTTCTTGATTATCTTTGTTTAGAGGAGGTATCTTTTGAGTTTGAATATTGTTGTTTGGACACTTCAGTGAATCATACATTGATGAGACATGTTGTGAACTTTTACAAAACTTACAATTGAATCTTAACCTAGATTTACAGTCTTTCTTATAATGTCCCTGGCCAGTACACTTTTTACATAGGTTCAACTGTTCACATCTAAATCTTGAGTTAATGTCTGAATATTTGCCACACCCAGTACTACTGTGCTCATCACTTGCACAAAATTTACAATGTGGTATCACTGGTATGTAAGTTGAGGCAGCAGTTACATTAAAGTTCTGTAATGTAGGTGTTCGTGTATTACAGTTGTTCACATTTGATTCTACAATATCAAGTTTTGTCTGTTTGGCTGTAGCTAGTTGGTCTCTGGGGACAGTCTTTGGTTTATCCATAGTCTGGGTCTTATTTTGTGTTGAACTATTTCTCAATTTGAAATTAGTTAGGATAGTTGGAAAGTGTTTTCTGATGTTTTCAAGATTAAGATAATTTTCTCCCGTCTTTTGAACTAAAACATCTTTAATCCTCAAAGGGAGGCACCTAAGAACTGCACCTTGTATAAGCCAAGATGAAGCTTTAACATCTATCTCATTGCTAACCAGTTGTCCCATAATAGCTTTTAATTTTGAATAAAATCTTTCCATATCACTATGGTTATCTTTTACGGGTGCAAAATCAATAATTTGTTGAGATAATTCAAATATAATCTCATCTTTATTAATGTAATTACGTTTCAAGAGATCAATAGCTACTTCATATGAATCACCCACAGATGGTAAATAAACTATCATGTTATAGGCTGAACCTTTAAGGAAACTGGTTAAGTAGCTAAACTTATCAACAGTTGGAGTATAAGGTTTATTACCTGTTAGAAAATCTAGAAGAGGAAGAACCATTGTTGTCCCAAGGCGATATGATGACTAAGCTGATTGATGCAGCATTACTTGTATATATTAAGTTACGGTGTATATATATATCCATCTCATAATTGTAAGGTTAGTGAAAAATTCACTTAATTTAGAGCTAGCATTTTTGGGCTCTTGTGGCATCATTGTTTGGGCACTCTTGTGGCATCATTTTCTGGGGTGCTGCGAGTCTTTTCTACTCGTTTGTGGAATGCGGTATTTAAAGGGTGTGGTCTTATAGAGAGCTCTCTTGCAATTCAGTTTGGTTGTTTAGATACAAGATTGTTGCATCGTGCAATAGTGCAGGTTGCGTTGTTGTTGCAAGGTTTAGAAAGAAGACCATAAATAGTGCCCCTTTTGTTTTTTTTTTATCTTAAATTCATGCAATTGAGGCCTAAGGTAGGCCCACATCGAGTCAGCAACCCTGAGGTAGGACCTAATAGGACCTCCAAGTCCGTAAGTTTTTAATCTAGCTTAACTTGGGCTGTAGGTTGAACTGGCCCTTCAGAGCTTGGCCGTTCACGGCTCAGCTGGGATTTTGAACCCAATAAAAAAAAATAACATTACCTACTGAACTTTCAAATTTTTCAATGAAAGATGGGAATTGTACCGTGTCCCCATCAAATGTTGGTACTAGCAAAGTGGGTAACTTAGCCCCAAATTCTTGTGACTCGGGATTTGGCATGCCACTTAAATTTTGTTGAAGGTTCGCTCTACTTTGATTAAAATCAGAAATAGGTTTATTTGGTGTTAAGTCGGTCAAACGAGACTGTAATCTCCTAATGTGCTGTTCAATTGAGATTATCAGAGTAATCTGAGTAAAGGTCTATAAATTGTTCATCCGCCATTTCAGGTTCAATTAACTTTGAAATACTCTTATCAATGACTAGTATATCCTTTTTAAAGTTATCCAATTTATGGAAAAACTATACGCACTCACAACATGGTATCATATGTGGTACATTTATTTCATAATTAAATATAAATTATTAATTAATTGAATTAAATATCTATACAAATTGCCTCGGGATTGGCGACAAAGCCTATTGGGAATGAAATAATTGAATTGCCATACGTACAAAGAACCTGTATGTATGAATCAGCCCCACATAGCAACAAGAAAACCCAATTTATTATTTAGTCTACCAAAAAGAAGTAGACACAACAAACAACAAAATTTTGCTAGTTCGGCAAATAATACACCAGAACCAAGGAACGGCTCTCAGGGCTGTTTATGTTACAGCGATGCTTTAAACAGGGAAGACGTATAAAGTTTTCCCTCTAGTTCTGAGTGAATTCCTTATAATTTAAAACCTAATGACTAAAAAAGGATAGGCCTATTCCTTCAGGGGTTTATATAGTGACTGCCTATATTAATTACCTTAAGTAAATTCGTCGCGAAACTCGATCGTGGCGGCCCTACACCGAAGATGATCGTAACGCCCTACATCGAAGCAAACAAAGACCCAACAAAAATAAGGTGAGGCAAATTATTTTCATTCTAGTATACTGTACGTCGCGCAAATCCCGACGCTAGAATTACCGTAATCACTTAAATATAAAAAGGTCCTTTAAACACCTACATATTCATAACTCTCTAACGAAAAAGCATAGGGCTTTTGTCGGTAACCCTCCACTGAAATCTGCTGGAAATTTTCAGCGGATGAGGGCACAGGCAATCAACCCATAGCCCTATATAGTTTTTTCACATGGTGGCCCGTGTGGGGAACTAACCCCTCTAAAATTTACACTGACACACGCAGTGGCTAGGCTTACCTCATTGGCCTAACCCTAATTTCAACCGTAACCCCACTATAGTTTTCATATGGTGGCCTAAAACTGGGAACCAATCCCTTTACCTTTACACTAACTCTTTACACTAACCGAAAACAAAGGCTTGTTCATTTAACAGGCATAACTTATTTTAGGTCCTAAAAATAATAGGCCCGCAACATTAAGCCTATTTAATAGGTCCTACTCTTCAAATTCAAAACTAAGCCTTGTTAATTTAACAGGCTTAACTCATTTGAGGTCCTATAAAATAATAGGCCCAAACATAAGCCTACTTGGTAGGCCCAACAGATAGGCCTATTTAGTAGGCCCATCTAACTTTACCTTACATAATAGGCCTACCTCTTAAAGTAGGCCTTACTCTTTACACTCAAGGCCTATCCTAATTAAAAACACTAAATTTATAATTGAACCTGTGGTGTAGGTTATAAAATTTATTTCAGCAATTTAACTTACTCATTAACATCACAAAATTCGACTCAAACCTGCAACATCACAAAATTCGACTCGAACTGTAACATCACAAAGACCTAAAGCAATTGCACAAATTAAAACCTACACCCACCTAACACCTATTTCAAGTCCTATTTGATATAGGCCCAACCTATTACCTATTCGAAGTCCTATTTGACATATAGGCCCAACATATTCCAATTCCTATTTGACATATAGGCATACCAAGTCCTATTTGACATATAGGCCCAACCTATTCAAGTCCTATTTGACATATAGGCCCAACCTATTCCAAGTCCTATTTGACATATAGGCCCAACCTATTCCCAAGTCCTATTTGACATATAGGCCCAACCTATTCCGAAGTCCTATTTGACATATAGGCATACCAAGTCCTATTTGACATATAGGCCCAACCTATTCCGAAGTCCTATTTGACATATAGGCACAACCTATTACAGACAAGGCTTGATATAAGGGTCTCAAATGCAACGTTTGAGGGTCTTTACTCAGCCAAATTGATTAACCTAATCCAAAACCCAAAATATAAACCCTATAACAAAAAAATACACATTTACACACATACGTACGGTACAGTATATAAATATATACATACGACTTCAAACATCCAATTCTTCTTTTAAAAGAAGAAACACAACAGATTTCATTAACAGACACATACATTCCTTGCAAACAGATTGGATTCCTTCAAAACCCCAAACCTTCCAGACCTACCTGTAGGACATACAACATTTACTCATTCATAACTACGGGTATTAATTTCATTGGAGTGGTGAATCCAAGTTTTGAAGACCAACTGGATTCGGAGGAATGACAAACACACACACACACACACACACACACACACACACTACTCTTTCAATGTGTCTCAAACACAACAACCTGTCTAAACATAACCAAGGATCGGAGAGTAAAAGCTTTTATTGCTGCGCTCTGATTCTGTGCACATAATTTTGTGCCAAAAATTATATGGTTAGACAGTGACACGTACAAACAAACTACTCTACTCCAAACGGGTTGATGGCCTACCTTGGCCATAGCCCAACAAGAAGGGGCTTTGTGGCCTCCCTTGGCCACAACCCAAACCTCTTTTGGCCACAGCCCAAACTACAGGGGTCTTGTGGCCTCCCGTGGCCACAGCCCAAACTACAGGGGTCTTTTGGCCACAGCCCAAACTACAGGGTTCTTTTGGCCACAGCCCAAACTACAGGGGTCTTTTGGCCACAGCCCAAACTACAGGGGTTTTGTGGCCTTCCCGTGGCCACAGCCCAAACTACAGGGGTCTTTTGGCCACAGCCCAAAACTACAGGGGTTTTTGGCCACAGCCCAAACTACAGGGGTCCTTTGGCCACAGCCCAAACTACAGGGGTCCTTTGGCCACAGCCCAAACTACAGAGGTCCTTTGGCCACAGCCCAAACTACAGGGGTCTGTGGCCTCCCGTGGCCACAGCCACAAACTACAGGGGTTTTGTGGCCTCCCCTTTGGCCACAGCCCAAACTACAGGGGTCTTGTGGCCTCCTTTGGCCATAGCCCAACAAATTCATCAAACGGCTGATGGCCTACCTTGGCCATAGCCCAACAAATTCATCAAAGGGCTGATGGCCTACCTTGGCCATAGCCCAACAAATTCATCAAAGGGCTGATGGCCTACCCTTGGCCATAGCCCAACAAATTCATCAAAGGGCTGATGGCCTACCCTTGGCCATAGCCCAACAAATTCATCAAAGGGCTTGGCCTACCTTGGCCATAGCCCAACAAATTCATCAAAGGGCTGATGGCCTACCCTTGGCCATAGCCCAACAAATTCATCAAAGGGCTGATGGCCTACCTTGGCCATAGCCCAACAAATTCATCAAAGGGCTGATGGCCTACCCTTGGCCATAGCCCAACAAATCATCAAAGGGCTTGGCCTACCTTGGCCATAGCCCAACAAATTCATCAAAGGGCTGATGGCCTACCTTGGCCATAGCCCAACAAATTCATCAAAGGGCTTGGCCTACCTTGGCCATAGCCCAACAAATTCATCAAAGGGCTTGGCCTACCCTTGGCCATAGCCCAACAAATTCATCAAAGGGCTGATGGCCTACCTTGGCCATAGCCCAACAAATTCATCAAAGGGCTGATGGCCTACCTTGGCCATAGCCCAACAAATTCATCAAAGGGCTGATGGCCTACCTTGGCCATAGCCCAACAAATTCATCAAAGGGCTGATGGCCTACCCTTGGCCATAGCCCAACAAATTCATCAAAGGGCTGATGGCCTACCTTGGCCATAGCCCAACAAATTCATCAAAGGGCTGATGGCCTACCTTGGCCATAGCCCAACAAATTCATCAAAGGGCTGATGGCCTACCTTGGCCATAGCCCAACAAATTCATCAAAGGGCCTTGGCCTACCTTGGCCATAGCCCAACAAATTCATCAAAGGGCTGATGGCCTACCTTGGCCATAGCCCAACAAATTCATCAAAGGGCTGGATCCTACCTTGGCCATAGCCCAACAAATTCATCAAAGGGCTTGGCCTACCTTGGCCATAGCCCAACAAATTCATCAAGGGCTGATGGCCTCCTTGGCCATAGCCCAACATATTCATCAAGGGTCTTGTGGCCTCCTTGGCCAGAGACCAAACAACATTGGTCTTGTGGCCTCCCTTGGCCAGAGACCAAACAACAAGGGTCTTGTGGCCTCCTTTGGCCAGAGACCAAACAAAAAGGGTCTTGTGGCCTCCCTTGGCCATAGGCCAAACAACACAAAAACAGTACAGGATTCAAAGCCCCAAGCCCTCCAGATCTACCTGTGGAGGAGTAAATTTACTCCACTAAAACTACGGGTATTGACTAGTCTGAAGTGGTAGGAGGTTTGAATACAGTACAAACTCTTTCTAATTCTCCTAAATTAAATGAACAAATAACAAAAGACAACAATGGGAACATTGAACCAAACAATTACACGAAAACACTTGGAATGCTTTGGTTTTTAAAACAGAATTCCGAACACGATGACACTCTTTGCACAAAGAGTTATAACTTAAATCCAAATGCCGATACAAAAAGACAAGTGCTTTCAGAATCATCCAAAATTTTCGACCCCATTGGATTATATTTACCAGCAACCATAAGATCCAAAACCCTTTTGCAAGACTTATGGAAAAAGAAAATTGATTGGGATGAACCACTTTCAGTGGAAGACCAACTTCATTGGAAAAAATTAGCCACAGACTTGAACAAAGTTCAAGACATCTACGTACCAAGATGTGCTGGCTACAGATTGAAATCGCAAACACTACACATTTTTACAGATGCCAGCACACAAGCTTATGGGTGTTGTGCCTATTTAACAAGTGAAAATGAAAGTAACTTGGTTTATTCAAAGGCAAAAGTGGCACCCTTAAACCAAAAAAAACTGTACCACAACTTGAATTATTAGCTGTCTCATTGGGAGTTAAAACAGCAAACTTTCTTTCACAAGTGTATAAAGAAGTTGACATAACAAACATTTACTTAAGGACAGACAGTCAAATTTGTCTAACATGGGTGACCAACACAGATACAACTTCTTGCAAAAATATATTTGTGAAAAACAGACTAACAGAAATCAAAACTGCAAACACAAACCTTGGTATCAAATTTAGGTACATAAAAACAAAAGAGAATCCTGCAGACTTTTTGACAAGAGGGCTCTCTTACAAGCTGTTGAAAACAAATAAAATCTGGTATGAAGGGGCCGAATGGCTAACATGTGAGGATCTTTGGCCAGCCAAAGTAGTTAACCTCACACTCAACTCTACAACAACTGAAAAGATCACTGAGGACAAACCTATATTTGACTATCACCTTTATTCAGACCTCAACAAACTCTTGAGAATTACAGTCTATTGCTGCAAGTTTGTCAATAGCTACCTTCTCAAACACTGTCCTCAGAAAGCCTTTTCTAACTTAACAGAAACTGCAACAAAATACTGGCTCAAACAGATACAAGCTTCAGAATTTGACAAGGAGTTGAAGTATCTTAGGTCCAGTAGCACATTAAACAAAGGTATTCCTTCACTTGTCATGGATCTAAATCTGTACCTGGATACAGAGGGTCTGATAAGGTGTAAAGGAAGGCTTAACAAGTCAACTTTGACTTACAACTCTAAGCACCCAATTCTTCTTCCAAGGAGAAATCACTTCACAAAACTCATCATCAGGGATACCCACAACAAAATACACCACATGGGAGTCCCACAAACCCTGACAGAGCTGAGAAAAACTTACTGGCTACCAAAGGGTAGAACTGAAACAAAGAAAATTTTAAACACATGCATTCCTTGTAAACGTATCCATTCACGACCCTTTAAGACCCCAAGCCCTCCAGACCTACCTGTGGAACGAGTAACATTTACTCGGCCATTTGAAACCACGGGTATTGACTACACTGGAGCGGTAAATGTGAGTTTTGGAGACAAAATGGATTCAAAGGAATACAAAGTGTACATTGTACTCTTCACCTGTCACCTGTGCTGCCACACGTGCCATATGTCTAGACATAGTAGAAGATCTGACAGCAGAAGCTTTTATTGCTGCTTTCAGACGATTTTGTGCACACAATTCTGTACCCAAAACTATATGGTCAGACAATGCCACATACTTCAAATCTGGTGAAAGAATTATTCATCAGATTTGTGACAGTGAAACAGTACAAACTCATTTAACCAAACACAACATAACCTGGAAGTACATTCCTGTTAATACACCATGGTATGGTTCAATTTGGGAAAGAAACATACAAACTGTAAAGAACTGCCTTAAAAAGACTATTGGGACAAAACATCTACAACTTTTTGAACTCATGACTATTCTGTCAGAAATTGAAAATGTTGTCAACAACAGACCATTAACTTATGTGGGAGATGGTATTAATGAGCCAGAACCTCTCACACCAAACCACCTAATTAAGGGAGAAACAGTAAACATGTTACCAGAATCTGAACATAACAGTACAGAGGATCCAGATTGGGAAATAGGACACAAAGAACTCAACACAAAATACCAACATTTGACACAAATCAAGACTCAATTTATAACAAAATGGAGAGAAGAATACTTAACAAGTCTTAGAGAAAGACATAAACAATTAACAAAACAAAGTTGGAATGATTCAGTCAAAATTGGGGACATTGTGTTGATACATGACAAGACACCAAGACAACATTGGTCAATGGGAAAAGTCTTGGAACTCAAAACTGGTGAAGACGAAGTTACCAGGGTTGTAAAACTGAAAACAGCAACTGGTGAAACCACCAGAGATATCACATTACTATATCCTTTGGAGTGTGGGGCTAAATTAGAACCATTACCCCAAAGGATGGATCAGGATACTATTGGGGAGGAATCTCTCAATGTGCCTGATGTAACTCAGACTAAACCAGACAGGCCTCAAAGAAAGACTGCTTTGAAAGCCAGAAAACTTTTACAAGAAAAAATTAAGACTGGTGACTTATAAAACTTACACAAACTGAGCAAAGTTAAAATGCTTAATAACTTTACTTTAATCCCATAAATTTCCTATACCTAAAGGGAGTCAAACTGATTGACATAACTTTAACTAAACTTGAGAAGTTGGCCTCTTGAACTTTCATATTTGAATAGGTCTTGAGTAACCTCTCTCTCCTAAATTTCTACTTCATTCTTTTCAATCCATTTCACATGGTTTAAAACACAGTTTATCAAAAAATTTGATCTATAACATACAAATTTTTCTCCGGCCCCCCCCAGTATATGGAAAAACTATACGCACTCACAACATGGTATCATATGTGGTACATTTATTTCATAATTAAATATAAATTATTAATTAATTGAATTAAATATCTATACAAAATTGCCTCGGGATTGGCGACATAGCCTATTGGGAATGAAATAATTGAATTGCCATACGTACAAAGAACCTGTATGTATGAATCAGCCCCACATAGCAACAAGAAAACCCAATTTATTATTTAGTCTACCAAAAGGTAGTAGACACAACAAAACAAAATTGCTAGTTCGGCAAATAATACACCAGAACCAAGGAACGGCTCTCAGGGCTGTTTATGTTACAGCGAAGCTTTAAACTGGGAGGAGTCTTTGTCCCCCCTCTAGTTCTGAGTGAATTCCTTATAATTAAAACCTAATGACTAAAAAGGATAGGCCTATTCCTTCAGGGGTTTATATAGTGACTGCCTATATTAATTACCTTAAGTAAATTCGTCGCGAAACTCGATCGTGGCGGCCCTACACCGAAGATGATCGTAACGCCCTACATCGAAGCAAACAAAGACCCAACAAAAATAAGGTGAGGCAAATTATTTTCATTCTAGTATACTGTACGTCGCGCAAATCCCGACGCTAGAATTACCGTAATCACTTAAATATAAAAAGGTCCTTTAAACACCTACATATTCATAACTCTCTAACGAAAAAGCATAGGGCTTTTGTCGGTAACCCTCCACTGAAATCTGCTGGAAATTTTCAGCGGATGAGGGCACAGGCAATCAACCCATAGCCCTATATAGTTTTTTCACACAATTGAAGAATTACATACTCTAAATCTTCCTTGCCTGGTTGTGTAATATTGTTAAAAGTGTTGATGGCCTTAGTAACAGCGCCCAACTTTCCCCTCTTTTTCTTTTTTAATTGTTTCAATTCCTCACTGTCTATGTTTAAGTCAAAATTGTTTAACTGGGGATCGTAATGAAATATAGGGCAAGAAGAAATTATCAGAGACGAGAGATAAAATAAATTGAGTAATCAGACAAAACAGTCAAGTTTTAAATTTAGCTAAATCCCCCCCCCCCCAAGTATTTATGTGCCACTCAGTTCTAAGGTTATAAGAGAATGGGACTCCTTAAATGTAAATGTTTCCTAGTTAGGCCAAAAGTTGTAGACCTAATTAGGCAAGTTTGTTACTTTAGGCTTGATTAGGTTAGGTTTAAGCTATGCCATTTAGCCTAATTCTGCAATTTTTGTTAAGTAAGGTTAAGCCTAAAGTATGTAAATTCCCTGCACGGGCCACCAATGTGAAAAATGCTCTGTATGAATTGGTCCCCAATTAACCCACCCCTAATATCTCCAGTCTAGCTATAGAGTAGATTAAGTCTAGCCTTGTAGGGGTCAGCCTAAAGATTCCGGAAATGGTCCAGAGCGGGCAGAGTAAATTGAGGTCCACAGTAGGATTCCTCACCAAATTAGATTAGGGTAATTTACCTTAGCCTTTGTTAAGCTGTGAGTTAATGCTAGGTCTTAGACCACAATGTAGGCCTAATTTTACTGACCCAGCTTATATTATGTCCCCAAACTGGGTTAAAAAACACAACTGATCACTTACTGAGTGTTATTAGACAGTCCCTCTTCTCTTTTCTCAATTTTTGAGAGCGTCCTTGCTGGTGGGGATCTTTTTCCGTTTTTTAGCCTCTTCCTCTCCCTGCTCCGTCTTGCTCCTCCGTTCCTTCTTGTCCGTTCTTTCCGCGGCTTTTTCCACCAGCGTCCCCTTGGTTTTTTTCGGTTGGTTGATCGGTAATGTATGTCTATTACCGAGCACGCTCTATCACACAGTATATAAATACTAATGTGGAGAATAACTCTGGTGAGCGACCAATTGGTTTCATCCACCCAGTTATTGACATAAAAGGAGTTTAATAATTATTAGATTAACTACCTACCTACTCAGTGGACCATTTTCGTTGCCTCCCAACTACCCACACGTATCAGTTTTCCATATACTAGGGGCCCCGGGAGATAAAAATCTTGGTGTCATTGTCACCAATTTTTATGTCTGAGTGTAGACTAGCTAACTATTTGACTGTAAATGCCTATTAATCTGATTAACAGTGACTATCCTCACTTCTCATGAGAAGATGTTAGCATTTATTAGAAGAAAAATATACTCCATAGATGAAACTGTTCATGGTCTTTACCATAAGAAAAGAAAAGTGAAAGTTAGAAGATGAAATTACAATTCCCCAGCATCTATTTTTTGCTGTAAAACTAGTCGCGCATTTACCGCTGTTTGTCGCTGAGGTCTTGTGTCTGTCATGTTGTAGTAGGATGTGTACCGCTCCTACTGTCATGGGGATAGTTACTGGAAGTTCAGTTGCTCCATTGTTCTGTCGGGTGGAGGGCTCTCCAAAGTCCTTGTTTTGGGTCCAGACTCTAGGGTACAAAAGAGAAATGTCTTCTTGTGTCATCCGTTGAAGTCCTTAATTTGACCACTCTTGTTACCCCGTCTGCCCCTGGTGTGAGTTCTAAAACTCTAGCCAGAGGCCGTATTGTCTTGGGGTACTGTCATGTATGAGAACAAGGTCCCCTACTTAATTGTGTCAGACCAATCCTCTTAGTCATTTGTTTATGTCTCTCCCTTAAACCCATCAAGTACTCAGTTTTCCACTGTTTAATGAATGACTTCAACTTCTAGTTAAATGTTGTAACTTAGTCTGGAGCTCATCATGTCGTTGAGGTCCAGTTTGGGTGTTCTGAAGATCTATATTGTAGTCCGGCAGGAGACTAACTTGTTCTCCCCGAATCAAATGATTTGGAGTTAATGGTTCCGGTCATTATGTTGTCACTCACATAAGTGAGTGGTCTATTGTTGATGATGTTCTCAATCTCAGCCAGGAGAGTGAGCAACTCAAACAAGTGTATCTGTTTTTTACCAATTGCTTTCTTCAAGCAATTCTTTAGTGTTTGTATATTCCTCTCCCAGATAGAACCATACCAAGGAGAGGCAACTGGAATATACCTCCACTTTATGTTTGAATTTTGTACATATAATTGTGTGACTTCATTGTTTAACAAGTCGTTAATGACCTGTTCACCAGCCTTGAAACATGTAGCATTGTCAGTCCAAACTGTCTTAGGTACTGAATGTCGTGCACAGAATCTCTTAAAGATAGCAACAAAAGATTTCTGTAAGGTCCTCCACAACATCCAGATAAACACCTCGTGAGGCAGCACATGTAAACAGTACAATGTACATTTTTTGTTCAGTGTCAACCACCCCTATAGTCAATGTTCCTGTATAGTCAATACCTACAGTCTCAAAGGGTCTGTTGAGAGTAACTCTCTCCTCTGGCAAAGCAGGAGGATTTGGTTTCCTATAGGGCCTAGCATGAATACGCCAACATGTGACACACTCATTCAAGACTGTTTTAACAGTGATCCTTCCCTTGGTATCCAATAAGTTTTTCTTAATGCAGTTAGTGTCTGTGGTACATCCATATGATGTACATCATTGGGTGTTTGTCTGATGATTAATGTTGTCAGATAGCTAAATCTAGGTAAAAGGATTGGATGTTTGCTTTTGTAAGACAGTTTTGATTTGTCTAGTGTTCCTTTACACCTTAGAAGACCTTCCTCATCTCTGAACAAGTTTAGGTCCACAACTACTGATGGTACAGGCTCAGGCTCCTTTGTTTGTTTCCCATTAGTCAAGAATTCTAACTCTTTATTGTACTCCTTTTGTTTTGTTATGCATGCCCTATCCAGTACTTGGTTGCAACTTCTGTATAATTGTGATTGTTCTTATTAGCTGTTTGTTATTGTAGTTAAACAGTTGTGAGAAAACCTCAAACAGTAGGCTGTGACCCTGACAAGTTTGCCGAAATCAGAATAATGTTCATAATTAGTGATTGGTTCAACCTTTTCATTCGAAAAGGTTAAATTTAATGTCAAGTTAACTTGTTCCACAGGCCATTGGTCTGTATTACAGAGCCACTTAGGTCCCATGAACCAAGTTTTTGTTTGACTTCAACAACTTGTAGGATAAATCTAGTCAGAAATTCTGCTGGATTTTGTTTAGTTGAAACATAGTGAAAGTGACTTGTAGGCTTTCATTAGCTTCAGCTATTTCTTTTAACCTGTTTCTTACAAAGATGTTCTTACTATTAATGCTATCATTCCGTATCCTGGCAAGACAAATCTGACTGTCGAGCCAGATGTGGATATCAGTTATGTTCACATCATGGTAAGCATCCTAAGCAATGAAATGGTTTTAATGGCTAACGCAGCAGCCAATAGTTCCAACTGAGGTATGGTTCGGGTAGGTTTGAGAGGTGCAACTTTCCCTTTTGCATAAATTAGATGACTTTCTGTAGGACTTACAAGGTACGCACAGCACCCATAAGCCTGGTGCTTGCATCAGCAACACATGAAGTCTCTGGGGTTTATCCCTAAACCCACAGCACCTTTGTATTTTAATGTTCTGCACTTTTGTTAAATCAGCAGCTAACTTCTTCCAAGATTTTTGATCTTCAGTTGTTATTGGCTCATTCCACCCAACATGTCCTCCAAACTTCTTGGAGGAGAATCTTTGATTTTATTGTTGAAGGCAGGAATAGACCTATAGGATAAAAAAATTTTGAAGCCTCTGATAATATTTGCCTTTTAATGTTAGCTTCCTCATCAAGTTTAAAACCTTTAGTGCGGATTGAATCATGATTGTTAGAAGTTGCATCCAAATACCAGTTCATACCTAAAGTTTTAACTCTGTCTGAGGGTTCAGTAAGACCATTATTATCCTTTAAAATCTTTTTGTTTAAATTCTCATAATTTGAAATCCACTCTCTAAGTTCAAAGTTACCTTGTTGCATAATGTTTTGAGAGTGTTCATAGACCTCAGATAATTCAGTTTTTGTTGATGTTGAGCCTATTAGATTGTTTACATAAAAATGTTCCTTAAGGAAGTTTAGTGTTTAAGATTTATTAAACTGGTTCAAATGATGTCTAATTGTCAATGCTAATAGGCTAGGTGAGCAATTGGCTCCAAACAACACAACATTGAATCTATAGGTTATGAACCCTTTATTCAAATCAAATGGATCCCTAAACCATAAGAACCTATGTTGGTTCTTGTCATATTCATTTTTAAGATTTATTCTAAAAAATGCCTTTGAAATGTCACTATGTAAGGCATATTTATCGAACCTGAACCTGAGTAAGATCTTCACAAAGTCAGAAATGAGATTAGGACCCTCGATCAGGCAATCATTCAAACTGTGTTTATCACTGTCTTTGAGGCTACAGTTATATACTACTCTGAGTTTTGGTGTTGGGGCATCTTGTCGATAAACCCCAATGTGGGTTAAATTGTTATTTTATTTATTTGTTGGGTTCAAAATCCCAGCTGAGCCGTGAACGGCCAAATTCTAAAGGGCTAGTTCTACCTACAGCCCAAGTTAAGCTAAAATTAAAACTTACGGATTTGAGATCCTATTAGGTCCTACCTCAGGGTTGCTGACTCGATGCGGGCCTACCTTAGACCTTAGTTACATGAATTTAATATAAAAACAAAGGGGTACTATTTATGGTCTTCTTTCTCAACCTTGCAACAACAACGCAACCTGGACTATTGCACGATGCAACAATCTTGTATCTAAACAACCAAACTGAATTGCAAGAGAGCTCTCTATCAGACCACACCCTGTACGTACGACATCCCACAAACGAGTAGAAAGGACGCGCAGCGCCCCAAAATGATGCCACCAGAGTCCCAAACACTGATGCCACAAGAGCCCAAAAATGCTAGCTCTAAATTAAGTGAATTTTTCACTAACCTTACAATTATGAGATGGATATATATACACCTTAACTTAATATATACAAGCAATGCTGCATCAATCAGCTTAGTCATCATATCGCCTTGGGACAACAATGGTTCTTCCTCTTCTAGATTTTCTAACACTCCCCACCGAAGAGGCATTGTTGTCGTTACCTTCTGCAAGGTTAGCCAAGCCTTCTCCATGAGGCTGTAACTCAAATGTTTCATCTTGACTATCTGTGTTTTTGCTGATTTCTAAAGCATAGAGTTTTTGTATAGGTCTCTTTAACTTTCCTCCTGAAGTCTTTACCAGTGCAGACCTAACTAAATTGTCTTTGCCAACAAACAACTCTTCAATTATGCCAAGCTTCCAGCATTGCCTTGGTCTTTCATCCCCAATCATTACCACTTCTCCCACCTTGATACAGTTTGCATTGGAGCCCTTTACCTTGCCTGATGGGTAATAATTGAGTTCTGGCAAGTATTCCATCTGCCACCTCTTCCATAACTGATCTTGTAGCTCTTCAAGGTACCTGAACCGTCTGGTTAACTCTCCTTGAGTGCTCTGGATAGGCTGCAAGTCTTCTGGCACACTGGGGCTTGATGTTAATCGTTTACCACAAAGAAAATGATTTGGTGTCAATGGCTCTGCATCCTGCATACTGTTGCAAACAAAAGTGATAGGCCTACTGTTCACCATTGCTTCTACTTCACATAAAACAGTGCAGAATTCTTCTTTGCTCAAATGAGCATTAGCTAAAAGTTTCTTTAATGGACACTTTACACTTCTCACTAGCCTTTCCCAAAATCCTCCCCACCATGGTGCTCTCTCAACAATAAACTCCCACTGTAGCCCTTGGTGTGAAAAGTAGGATTGGAATCCTTCCTCTTTTAGCAAGGACCAAATTTCTTGGAGTTCCTTTGCAGCCTTTTTGAAGGTTTTTGTATTATCCGATATGATTTTATTTGGGAAACCCTTTCTGTTCACAAACCTTTTAAAGGCCAAAAGAAATACATCACTACTTAAGTTGCTTACCAACTCCAAATGGATTGCTCTGGAGGTAGCACAGGTGAAAAGGCATATATAACCTTTGTTAGACTCCCCTCGCTCATACACATAGACTGGCCCTGCAAAGTCTACTCCCACTACATCAAATGGGGCAGTATAGACACACCGTTCTCTTGGAAGTGGAGCCACCTTTTCATAATAAGGCTTTGCACTCCAACGCTTGCAAACCACACATTTATGCAAGACCTTTTTCACTACTTGTCTAATTTTGGGAATCCAAAATTGTTGTCTAATCTCTATTATCACTTCTCTAACTCCAGCATGTAACAGCTTATGTTGAGTATCCAGGATCAAAAGGCCCACAAAGTGCCCCCCAGAAGGTAGCAAAATTGGATGTCTTTTCTCCTCTGGAAGCCCAGAAAACTGTAGTCTACCTCCTACTCTCAATAAATCCTGATCCAAAAACACATCCAAACCCTTGAGCGCAGAATGTGTTGGCAGAACCTGTAATGGATGGCTGGTGAGCAATTCTCTCTCTTCACCAAATTTTTCCTTCTGCATATATACCACCCAGTATTTCCTGGCTTGCTGAATTTCATTACTGTTCAGAATTCCTTCCCTTCTTGTTTCTCCCTTAATGTTGTTGGTAAATCTATATACCCATGCTGTCACTCTTAACAATCTTTTCAGACTGCTAATGTCCTCAAGCCTCAATATGGGGTCCTGCTGCATAACTTGACAACTGTTCACAGCGCATTTTCTCACCTCACTCACCCATGCTTCTTAGCCTGGCATTCTCCTACAATAGGCTGATTAGAAGGCCAGTTTTCACTTCCAAGTTTTAGCCACTCTGGCCCATTCCACCACAAACTTGACTGTGCAAGATCTTTCACTGAAATTCCTCGTGTTGGTAAATCAGCGGGGTTTTGGGTGCCTGGACAATGCTTCCATTGCTTGGGATCTGTGTGCGCTTGAATTTCCTCCACCCTATTGGCAACAAATGGTTTCCATTTCCTTGCCTGGCTTCTTAACCAGTGCCAAACTATAGTGGAGTCTGTCCAATAATAGCTTGGAATTTCAGAGAGGGCCAAAGACTTTTGCACTATAACTGCAAGCCGACTAGCAATAACTGCACCCATCAATTCCAACCTTGGAACAGAAAGCCTTTTCAAAGGTGCTACTCTGCTCTTTGCAGCAACCAACCTGCAACTTATTCCTCTTGCAATGCGCCTCTTATATAAATACAAGTTGCATAGGCTTCCTCACTTGCATCACAAAAGATGTGCAGCTCCAAATTGTCTGGACTATTGTTCAACTCTCCAAAGTACCATCTTGGGATTTCAATGTCTCCAAGATGTGCCAATTCTTTGAACCAATATTTCCACCTTACCACCATATGATCAGGTAACTCTTGGTCCCAACCAAGTCCAATTTCCCAGAGGCTCTGAAACCAAATTTTTGACTTTATCACAAATGGAGCCAGGAATCCAAGAGGATCAAAGACCTTTGAAGCCAAACTAAGAGCTGTACGTTTTGTCCACCTTGTCTCATTCTCAGCCAGCTCTACTAAAGATTTCCCATTGAAGGTAAACAAATCATCATCTTGCTGCCAAACAGCCTAGCACCTTTGCGTCTATTGCCCACAACTCCTTAATACCAGAATCCTCAATACTTTCTGCTGCATCAGGTACTACACAGGAATGACTCATAAACTCTTGAATTGCGAATGATTGGTCTGCCATTTTCTAAGCTCCATGCCAGCCTCCCTCATTATAGCTCTAGCCTCCATGAATATCTGTTTAGCCATTTCTGTATTATCCACGGAACAGCAAATCATCAACATAAAATTTTTCCTTATGTTCAATAGTGTTAGGATAGACTTCAGAATATTTCTTAAAATGGTACTGCATAGTAGCTGCCAACAGAAATGGACTAGAGCTGAGGCCAAACAACACTGACTTCATTCTATATGCTTGAACCTTAGGTTCATTTTTCAACAAGTCTTTCGTATCCACCCACAGATACCTTACTGCATCTCTGTCCTCTGGTTTTAACTTTATCCGCAAAAAGGCTTGCTTCACATCTGCAGTCAATGCTACTCTACCAAACCTGAATCTCAGTAACAAGGAAAATAAATCTGCATTTAAATTTGGCCCAGCATCCAAACAGCCATTCAAGGACACACCACCTTTGTCCTTGGCTGAGCCATCAAAAACTACCCTCAGTTTGGTGGTAGTTTTGTCTCGCCGTACCACTGCATGGTGTGGCAGATAATGTGCCTCCTGGCTCACCAGCTCACCTTGCACCCTTTCAGCGTAGCCCTCCCTTACATAACTTAGGATGGCCTCATTGTATTCAATTAACAACTCCTCATTTTTTCTTAGCCTGTACAATGAAGTCTCCAACCTCCGATTAGCTAGCTGAAGGTTTGAACCGGGCTTGCAAGAATCCTTCCATGGTAGGCCAACTTCATAGCAACCATCTCTAAACCCAATCCCTTTTTCAAATTGCTCTAAAACATCCTTGTTCACTGTACTTGCCTGTTTGTCCTTTATGCCAATAGATTCAAGTTCCCAAAACGCTTTCAAATGCCTTTCCAGACCATGGCTGTTCTCCTCAATCTTAACAAAAAGAGCCTTAACTTCCATTTCATTGCAATAACTACCATGTAGCATCCAGCCTAGCTTACTTTCAATAGCTACTGGGCCTCGAGATGTGCGGACAATATTACCAGTGATGAAGTCCCAATAATAGTCAGCTCCAATCAAAAGACTAATATCTTCTGTTCCTTCAAACTTATTATTGCCCAAATTAATTCCTTTAACTTGCAATTCTTGGACACATGCCATATCTAAACAAGTAGTGACTGGAGCACAAAGTTCCTCAATCTCTACAGCTTGGACCTTGATAGTGGGACTTTGCGGTAACAACCCTTTAACCAGAACTTCTACCTTCTTAAATTTGGTTCGGTTTTGAACGGAACCCCCAAACCTAGAAATTCTTAAATTTTCCCTCTTATGTTCTTTAAACTTCAAATTTCTGGAAATTCTGGTCTTAATAAAACTACACTGGCTACCACTATCAAACAACACTCTTACAGTAGCTTCTCCCTCATTCCCAATTAATAAGGCTGCAGTTGTTTGCAATAATCCCCCTTTACTTTTACTCCCTTGCATAGCAGTGGCATGTGCCACTGATGTCTCTACTTCTGGGGTAGGCCTACTAGGAGTGTGTTCACACAATAATGGCTGATGCCTACCATGACATTTTTTGCACAAAATTTTAAACTTACAAAACCTTGCTCTGTGACCTTTCAAAAAACATTTAAAACATGCTGTGGACTTAGTTACCCTGTCCTTTCTCTCCTCAAAGGGTAATGCCTCAGCCACCTCACATTTATATGACTTGTGGTTGCCTTCGCAAAATATGCATTCCTTGATTCCCTTTAATTTATTCTCAGAGGATGCATGTAGAGCTGACACTGTACCTGGGTTATTCCTTTTTGTGGAAACTTTGGTGCTGTGCCTGCCTTTGTCCCCTTGTTTACCATCCCACTGTGCAAACTCAATTCCCTCTCGTCTTGCTAATTCTGTGCCTAGAAGACTTAACATCTGCTGAAGGGGGATGTACACATGTTCTGTAGAGTGTCCCCTACTTAATAAAAGCAAAATTGAGCTAGGCAATTTAGACTCCAGTGTAGGAACCAACATTATACCATACCTTTCCATTCCTACACCCAAGTTATTCAGGGACCTAGTTCTAATTTCAAATTCATCATATAACTGCCGTAACTCCTTGACACTATTAGGATTATTAACAGGAGGTATAGCTAAAAGTGCACGGAGGTGGCTTTTAATTAAGATCTCTGGCTTACCAAACCGTTTCTTTAATATATCCCAAGCCATATTATAATTAGCCTCTGTTAATGCTAATCCTGCTTTAGTCTTTGCTGCCTCCCCTTCCAAGAGGGACTGCAAATAATTAAACTTCTCCACGGCACTTAACACTTGACTAGAATGAACTGCTGATTGAAAACTGTCTGCCCATCCTTGCCATTCCTGAATACTCCCAGAAAATGGTTTGAGTACAAGCCTCGGTAATTGAACTACAGATCTGTTAACCTTAACTTCACAAACATCATTTGTTGAGTGTTGTGTTTCATTATTAGACCTGGTCTCTAACTGTACTGAGCTGCTAAACTCTTTTGCTCGGAGGCCTACTTTAATTATATCATCAATAATCTCTTCAAAGTAAATTATGTTATTTTTATTTCATCCTCTTCTATAAGAGCCTCAATTTTAACATTTACCTCACTTAGAGCAACCTTTTTAGTTTCTAATATGGAAAGCTGCGCAGTCACTAAGCGTAAATCCTCTTGCTCTATGGCAGAATCTATAGTGGCAATGACCTTTGTAATTAGACCTTTGTAGGCGCTTCTCCTTTTTTAAATTTGTTCAATTCAGATGCACTCATCTTCAATGCAAACAACAATTGGGCTCAATGCCAAATGAGCTGAATTGGCAGAAATACTAAACCAAACTGATCAAACGCAAATTTTACTTTCAAATAAACTGAATTGCTGGGTGGGGTACTAACCAAACACCAGTATGGAATACCAAATTTTCCACCCTAGCACCTTAATTCAATAATAACCCAAAATTAACCAAACCGGTAAAATGTAGGCCAAAAACAACGACAGACGACTGGCCAAGTTTCGCAATTGGGCAACCAAACTTTCTACCCTGGACCTTAATTCAATAATAACCAAAATTAACCAAACCGGTAAAATGTAGGCCAAAACAACGACAGACGACTGGCCAAGTTTCGCAATTGGGCGACCAAACTTTCTACCCTGGGACCTTAATTCAATAATAACCCAAAATTAACCAAACCGGTAAAATGTAGGCCAAAAACAACGACAGACGACTGGCCAAGTTTCGCAATTGGGCGACCAAACTTTCTACCCTGGGACCTTAACTCAATAATACTCAACCCGTCTAGGCCTAACTTGGGCTACAATTTGCACAATCAGAACTTTGCCGAAAAATAGTCACTGACTCAGTCTTGGGGTAGAATCCGGTTCTGAAGGACCATCTTATTTTATTTATTTGTTGGGTTCAAAATCCCAGCTGAGCCGTGAACGGCCAAATTCTAAAGGGCTAGTTCTACCTACAGCCCAAGTTAAGCTAAAATTAAAACTTACGGATTTGAGATCCTATTAGGTCCTACCTCAGGGTTGCTGACTCGATGCGGGCCTACCTTAGACCTTAGTTACATGAATTTAATATAAAAACAAAGGGGTACTATTTATGGTCTTCTTTCTCAACCTTGCAACAACAACGCAACCTGGACTATTGCACGATGCAACAATCTTGTATCTAAACAACCAAACTGAATTGCAAGAGAGCTCTCTATCAGACCACACCCTGTACGTACGACATCCCACAAAGGAGTAGAAAGGACGCGCAGCGCCCCAAAATGATGGCACCAGAGTCCCAAACACTGATGCCACAAGAGCCCAAAAATGCTAGCTCTAAATTAAGTGAATTTTTCACTAACCTTACAATTATGAGATGGATATATATACACACCTTAACTTAATATATACAAGCAATGCTGCATCAATCAGCTTAGTCATCATATCGCCTTGGACAACAATGGTTCTTCCTCTTCTAGATTTTCTAACATAAATAATGACAACCATCTTTTTAAAAGGGTTATTTGTTACTTCTTCAATGAAGCCTTTCTCTAGCTGTTCTTTGAAGACATCACTCTACATTTGAATTCTATTATCTTGTTTGAGCTTTTTCATTACTTTATATAAATATCCTTTAGCTACTTTGAGATTATCTCTTAAAGTTGGACAATTTATTTTCCAAGGTAACTCAACAAAATAACTATTGTCTTTGCACTGAATGGTGTCTTCAAATCTTTCTACCATTAACTGATCTTCTGAAGTTTGATTTGTGTCATGTATACCCACAGATTCTAGCAACCATAAAGTTTGAATTGCCTCATGTAGAGTTTAATTTGATAGTGATGAATTAATGTTCTCAGCTGTTATAATATTATTCAAAATGTTGCTATTCTTACAAGTGTTATGTAGGACTGAGTTGAGGCACATAGTATTTGTTAGTCATGAACTATTTTGGTTTAGGTCTAGGTTGTATCTGGATAGGTCACCCAAAGGGGCCATCCCTGATGGTGTCTGATAAGCTATACCATTACCTATCTTCACTATGCCCCTATGAATAAGATGAATATAATCTGCCCCATTAACATTTCAATGTTAGCTACTGTGTTGTTTGTGATATGTCTATCAGCTATATTATACTGTTTCCTCAAATGATTGATGGTTTGTTCTAGTTTGGGTACAACCAGTTTGTTTTGTCCAACTTTTGGAATAATGACTGTTTTAATTTTTTCCAATCCATTTTCTACATGTAATTCCAGGTCACTTGTCTTATAGCTATTTTTGTTTGAGTTATCCTTAACAAAGGAAGTGATATTGAGTTCTTGTTCATTTGGGTTTGGTGTCAAACCCAATTTATTAACTAAATTTTGCGAAACAAATGTTTGTTGAGAACAAGAGCCTATAAGACATCTCACTGGAGTGGTGCTACCCTCATCATTCACTAAGTCCAAAGTAATAGTTGGTAAAAGAACCTCATTGTTTTTTGTTACGTTGTTTGAACAAACAGAATGTCCCATGAAAGTGGCATTTTCTTGATTATCTTTGTTTAGAGGAGGTATCTTTTGAGTTTGAATATTGTTGTTTGGACACTTCAGTGAATCATACATTGATGAGACATGTTGTGAACTTTTACAAAACTTACAATTGAATCTTAACCTAGATTTACAGTCTTTCTTATAATGTCCCTGGCCAGTACACTTTTTACATAGGTTCAACTGTTCACATCTAAATCTTGAGTTAATGTCTGAATATTTGCCACACCCAGTACTACTGTGCTCATCACTTGCACAAAATTTACAATGTGGTATCACTGGTATGTAAGTTGAGGCAGCAGTTACATTAAAGTTCTGTAATGTAGGTGTTCGTGTATTACAGTTGTTCACATTTGATTCTACAATATCAAGTTTTGTCTGTTGGCTGTAGCTAGTTGGTCTCTGGGGACAGTCTTTGGTTTATCCATAGTCTGGGTCTTATTTTGTGTTGAACTATTTCTCAATTTGAAATTAGTTAGGATAGTTGGAAAGTGTTTTCTGATGTTTTCAAGATTAAGATAATTTTCTCCCGTCTTTTGAACTAAAACATCTTTAATCCTCAAAGGGAGGCACCTAAGAACTGCACCTTGTATAAGCCAAGATGAAGCTTTAACATCTATCTCATTGCTAACCAGTTGTCCCATAATAGCTTTTAATTTTGAATAAAATCTTTCCATATCACTATGGTTATCTTTTACGGGTGCAAAATCAATAATTTGTTGAGATAATTCAAATATAATCTCATCTTTATTAATGTAATTACGTTTCAAGAGATCAATAGCTACTTCATATGAATCACCCACAGATGGTAAATAAGCTATCATGTTATAGGCTGAACCTTTAAGGAAACTGGTTAAGTAGCTAAACTTATCAACAGTTGGAGTATAAGGTTTATTACCTGTTAGAAAATCTAGAAGAGGAAGAACCATTGTTGTCCCAAGGCGATATGATGACTAAGCTGATTGATGCAGCATTACTTGTATATATTAAGTTACGGTGTGTATATATATCCATCTCATAATTGTAAGGTTAGTGAAAAATTCACTTAATTTAGAGCTAGCATTTTTGGGCTCTTGTGGCATCATTGTTTGGGCACTCTTGTGGCATCATTTTCTGGGGTGCTGCGAGTCTTTTCTACTCGTTTGTGGAATGCGGTATTTAAAGGGTGTGGTCTTATAGAGAGCTCTCTTGCAATTCAGTTTGGTTGTTTAGATACAAGATTGTTGCATCGTGCAATAGTGCAGGTTGTGTTGTTGTTGCAAGGTTTAGAAAGAAGACCATAAATAGTGCCCCTTTTGTTTTGTTTTTATCTTAAATTCATGCAACTGAGGCCTAAGGTAGGCCCACATCGAGTCAGCAACCCTGAGGTAGGACCTAATAGGACCTCCAAGTCCGTAAGTTTTTAATCTAGCTTAACTTGGGCTGTAGGTTGAACTGGCCCTTCAGAGCTTGGCCGTTCACGGCTCAGCTGGGATTTTGAACCCAATAAAAAAAAATAACATTACCTACTGAACTTTCAAATTTTTCAATGAAAGATGGGAATTGTACCGTGTCCCCATCAAATGTTGGTACTAGCAAAGTGGGTAACTTAGCCCCAAATTCTTGTGACTCGGGATTTGGCATGCCACTTAAATTTTGTTGAAGGTTAGCTCTACTTTGATTAAAATCAGAAATAGGTTTATTTGGTGTTAAGTCGGTCAAACGTGACTGTAATCTCCTAATGTGCTGTTCAATTGAGATTATCAGAGTAATCTGAGTAAAGGTCTATAAGTTGTTCATCCGCCATTTCAGGTTCAATTAACTTTGAAATACTCTCATCAATGACTAGTATATCCTTTTTAAAGTTATTCAATTGAAGAATTACATACTCTAAATCTTCCTTGCCTGGTTGTGTAATATTGTTAAAAGTGTTGATGGCCTTAGTAACGGCGCCCAACTTTCCCCTTATGGAAAACTGATGAGTGGGTAGTTGGGAGGTAACGAAAATGGTTCACTGAGTAGGTAGGTAGTTAATCTAACAATCATTAAATTCCTTTTATGTCAATAACTGGGTGGATGAAACCAATTGGTTGCTCACCAGAGTTATTCTCCACACTAGTATTTATATACTGTGTGGGAGGAGCGTGCTCGGTAATAAGGATACATTACCGCTCAACCAACCGAGGAATAAACCAAGACAACGCTGGTACGAGAAGCCCCGCGAAGAGGAGAACAAAGAGGAGAACGAAAACGAAGAACGGGGCGAGAGGACGTACCAGCAAAGTGCGCTCTCGAAAACATAACCGGAGAAGGGAGACACTCCGATAACAAAAAGTAAGTGACTAATTGAGTTTTTACACCAAAGTTAATCTCATTAAATTAAGCTGGGTCAGACAAGTTAGGCCTACATTGTGGCCTAAGACCCAGCATCAACTCATAGCTTAACAAAGGTGAAGGTAGATTGCCCTAACCTAATTCTTGTGAGGAATCCTACTGTGGACCTCAATTTATCTGCCCGCTCTGGACCATTTCCGGAATCTCTAGGCTGACCCCTCTAGGCTAGACTTGATCTACTCTATAGTTAGACTGGAGATATAAGGGGTGGGTTAATTGTGGACCAATTCATACAGAGCATTTTTCGCATTGGTGGTCCGTGTGTGGGGAATTTACAAACCTTAACCTTACTTAACAAAAAATTGCAGAATTAGGCTAAATAGCCTAAGTCTAGCCTAAGCCTAAGCTAATCAAGCCTAATTAGGTCTACAACCTAGGGCCTAACTAGGAAACATTTACATTAAAGGAGTCTCATTCTCTTATAAGCTTAGACCTGAGTGACATAAGTACTTGGGGGGATTAAACCAAATTTAAACTTGACTCTTTTGTCTGTGCTCTCTCTTCTCTGGTAATTTCTTCTTGTCCTATATTTCATTACGATCCCCAGTTAAACAACATTAGTGAACAAGCATTTAAAATGCATACAACTCCAAGCATCCAATTCTTCTTTTAAGGAAGAATCACTCAACAGATTTTTTCAACAGGCACATGCATTCCTTGCAATCTGTGTGTATATATATGTATATATACACTGTACTCTTTACATGTGCCACAAATACACTCAACCTATCTGAACATAAGCAAGGATTGCATGGGTTACTCAATGAGGGTCTTATGGCCTATCTTGGCCATGGGCCAAACAATGAGCCTTGGTCTTGTGGCCTACCTTGGCCATGGGCCAAACATGAGCCTTGGTCTTGTGGCCTACCTTGGCCATGGGCCAAACAATGAGCCTTGGTCTTGTGGCCTACCTTGGCCATGGGCCAAACAATGAGCCTTGGTCTTGTGGCCTACCTTGGCCATGGGCCAAACAATAAAGGTCTTATGGCCTACCTCAGCCATGGCCAAAACAATTGAACCTTGGTCTTGTGGCTTATTGTGGCCATGGGCCAAACATTAAATGTCTTATGGCCTACCTTGGCCATGGGCTAAACATTGTCTTATGGCCTACCTTGGCCATAGGGAAAACTATTACAAGGGTCTTATGGCCTACCTTGGCCATAAGGAAAACTATTACAAGGGTCTTATGGCCTCCCTTGGCCAGAGACCAAACAATACAAAATAAGACCCAGACTGGATAAACCAAAGACTGTTCCCAGAGACCAACTAGCTACAGCCAAACAGACAAAACTTGATACTGTAGAATCAAATGTGACCAACTATAAAACACGAACACCTACATTACAGAACTTTAATGTAACTGCTGCCTCAACTTACACACCATATTGCAAATTTTGTGCAAGTAATGAACACAGTAGTACTGGGTGTGACAAATATTCAGATTTTAACCAAAGGGCTAAAAGATGTGAACAGTTGAACCTGTGTAAAAAGTGTACTGGCCAGGGACATTATAAGAAAGACTGTAAATCTAGGTTAAGATTTAAGTGTAAGTTTTGTAAAAGTTTACGACATGTCTCATCAATGTGTGATTCACCAAAGTGTCCAAACAATAGTACTCAAACTCAAAAGATACCTCCCCCAAACAAAGGTAATCAAGAAAATGCCACTTTCATGGGACATTCTGCTTGTTCAAACAATGTAACAAGAACACAGATTCTTTTACCAACTATTACTTTGGACTTAGTGAATAGTGAGGGTAGTACCACTCCAGTGAGATGTCTTATAGACTGTTGTTCTCAACAAACATTTGTTTCAAAAAATTAGTTAATAAATTGGGTTTGACACCAAACCCGAATGAACAAAACTTCAATATTGCGTCCTTTGTTAAGGATAACTCGGACAAAAATAGCTATAAGACAATTGACCTGGAACTACATTTAGAAAGTAAATTCAAGAAAATTGAAGCAGTTATTATTTCTAAAGTAGGACAAAACAAACTGGTTATACCCAAACTAGAACAAACCATAAATCATTTGAAAAAACACTACAAAATAGCTGATAGACATATCACTAACAACACAGTAGCTAACATTGAAATGCTAATAGGGGCAGATTATATTAATCTTATTCATAAGGGCATAGTAGAGATAGGTAATGGTATAGCTATTCAGACTCCATCAGGGATAGCCCCTTTGGGTGACCTATCAGACTACAACCTAGACCTAAACCAAAACAGTGCATGACCAACAAATACTATGTGCCTCAACTCAGTCCTACATAACACCTGTAAGAATAGCAACACTTTGAATAATATTATCTCAACTGAGAACATTAATTCATCATTATCAAATGAAACTTTGGATGAGGCAATTCAAACTTTATGGTTACTAGAATCTGTGGGTATACATGACACACATCAAACTTCAGAAGATCAGTTAATGGTAGAAAGATTTGAAGACACCATTCAGTGTAAAGACAATAGTTATTTTATTGAGTTACCTTGGAAAATAAATTGTCCAACTTTAAGAGATAATCTCAAAGTAGCTAAAGGACATTTATATAAAGTAATGAAAAAACTCAAACAAGAAATAATGTAAAAATATATAATAATGTCTTCAAAGAACAGCTACAGAAAGGCTTCATTGAAGAAGTAACAGATAACCCTTTTAAAAAGATGGTTGTCATTATTTAACCCACAGGGGGTTTATCGACAAGATGCCCCAACAACAAAACTCAGAGTAGTATATAATTGTAGCCTCAAAGACAGTGATAAACACAGCTTGAATGATTGCTTGATTGAGGGTCCTAATCTCATTTCTGACCTTGTGAAGATCTTACTGAGGTTCAGGTTAGACAAATATGCTGTACAAAGTGACATTTCGAAGGCATTTTTGAGAATAAATCTTAAAAATGAATATGATAAGAACCAACTTAGTTCTTATGGTTCAAGGATCCATTTGATTTGAATAAAGGGTTCATAACCTATAGATTTAATGTTGTGTTGTTTGGAGCCAATTGCTCACCTAGCCTATTAGCATTGACAATTAACATCATTTAAACCAGTTTAATAACTCTCTAACATTGAACTTCCTTAAGGAACATTTTTACGTAGACAATCTAATAGGCTCAACGACAACAAAATCTGAATTATCTGAAGTCTATGAACACTCTCAAAACATTATGCAACAAGGTAACTTTGAACTTAGAGAGTGGATTTCAAATAATGAGGATTTAAACAAAAAGATTTTAAAAGATAATAATGGTCTTACTGAGCCATCAGACAGAGTTAAAACTTTAGGTATGAACTGGTATTTGGATGCAACTTCTAACAGTCATGATTCAATCTGTACTAAAGGTTTTAAACTTGATGAGGAAGCAAATACTAAAAGACAAATATTATCAGAGGCTTCCAAAATTTTTGATCCTATGGGTCTATTCCTGCCTTCAACAATAAAATCAAAGATTCTCCTCCAAGAAATTTGGAGGACAAATGTTGGGTGGGATGATCCAATAACAAATGAAAATCAAAAATCTTGGAAGAAGTTAGCTACTGATTTAACAAAAGTGCAGAACATTAAAATTCAAAGGTGCTGTGGGTTTAGGGATAAGCCCCAGAGGCTTCATGTGTTTGCTGATGCAAGCACACAAGCTTATGGGTGCTGTGCGTATCTTGTAAGCCCTACAGAAAGTCATCTAATTTATGCAAAAGGGAAAGTTGCACCTCTCAAACCTACCCGAACCATACCTCAATTGGAACTATTGGCTGCTACATTAGCCATTAAAACCATTTCATTGCTTAAGGATGCTTACTATGATGTGTTCATAACTAATATCCACGTCTGGCTTGACAGTCAGATTTGTCTTGCCTGGATACGGAATGATAGCATTAATAGTAAGAATATCTTTGTAAGAAATAGGCTAAAAGAAATAGCTGACGCTAATGAAAGCCTACAAGTAAACTTTCACTATGTTCCAACTAAACAGAATCCAGCAGACTTTCTGACCAGAGGTTTATCCTACAAGTTGTTGAAGTCAAACAAAACTTGGTTTATGGGACCAAAGTGGCTCTGTGATACAGACCAATGGCCTGTGGAACAAGTTAACTTGACATTAAATTTAATCTTTTCAAATGAAAAGGTTGAACCAATCACTAATTTTGAACGGTATTCTGATTTCAACAAACTTGTCAGGGTGACAGCCTACTGTTTGAGGTTTGCTCACAACTGTTTAGCTACAATTAACAAACAGCTAAATAAAAACAATCATAATTATACAGAAGTTGCAACCCAATACTGGATAGGCCAAGCCCAACAAAAAGAGTACAATAAAGAGTTAGAATTCTTAACTAATGGGAAACAAACAAAAGAACCTGTACCATCAGTAGTTGTGGATCTAAACTTGTTCAGGATGAGGAAGGCCTTCTAAGGTGTAAAGGGAGATTAGACAAATCAAAACTGTCATACAAAAGCAAAAATCCAATCCTTTTACCTAGATTTAGCTATTTGACAACATTAATCATCAGAAAAATACACAATGATGTATATCATATGGGGGTACCACAGACACTAACTAGATTAAGAAAAACTTATTGGATACCCAAGGGAAGGATCACTGTTAAAACAGTCCTGAGTGAGTGTGTCACATGTAGGCGTATTCATGCTAGGCCCTATAGGAAACCAAATCCTCCTGCTTTGCCAGAGGAGAGAGTTACTCTCAACAGACCCTTTGAGACTGTAGGCATTGACTATACAGGAGCATTGACTGTAGGGGTGGGTGACACGGAACAAAAAATGTACATTGTACTGTTTACATGTGCAGCCTCACGAGCTGTTTATTTGGATGTTGTGGAGGACCTAACAGCAGAATCTTTTGTTGCTGTCTTTAAGAGATTCTGTGCACGACATTCAGTACCCAAGACAGTTTGGACTGACAATGCTACATATTTCAAAGCTGGTGAACAAGTCATCCACGACTTGTTAAGGAATGAAATCACACAATTATATATACAAAATCAAAACATAAAGTGGAAGTATATTCCAGTTGCCTCTCCTTGGTATGGTTCTATCTGGGAGAGGAATATACAAACAGTAAAGAATTGCTTGAAGAAAGCAATTGGCAAAAAACAGATACACTTATTTGGGTTACTCACTCTCCTGGCTGAGATTGAGAACATCATTAACAATAGGCCACTCACTTATGTGAGTGACAACATTAATGACCCAGAACCATTAACTCCAAATCATTTGATTCGGGGAGAACAAGTTAGTCTCCTGCCGGACTACAATATAGACTCTTCAGAAGACCCAAACTGGACTCAACGACATGATGAGCTCCAGACTAAGTTACAACATTTAACTAGAGTTAAAGCTCATTTCATTAAACAGTGGAAAAATGAGTACTTGATGGGTCTAAGGGAGACATAAACAAATGACTAAGAAGGATTGGTCTGACACAATTAAGGTAGGGGACCTTGTTCTCATACATGACAGTACTCCAAGACAAAACTGGCCTCTGGCTAGAGTTTCAGAACTCAGACCAGGGCAGATGGGGTAACAAGAGTGGTCAAATTAAGGACTTCAACGGGTGACACAACAAGAGACATTTCTCTTTTGTACCCTTTAGAGTCTGGACCCAAAACAATGGACTTTGGAGAACCTTCTCCACTGACAGTAACAACTGGAGACACTGAACTTCCAGTAACTATTCCTTTGACAGTAGGAGTGGTAACGCATCCTACTACAACATTGACAGACACAAGACCTCAGCGACAAACAGCATTAAAAGCGCGACTATTTTTACAACAAAAAATAGATGCTGGGGAATTGTAATTTTATCTTCTAACTTTCATTTTTCCTTTTCTTATGGTAAAGACCATAGACAGTTTCATCCTATGGATGTATATTTTCTCTTCTAATTAAATGCTACACCTTCTCCATGAGAAGGTGAGGATAGGCACTGTTAATCAGATTAACAGGCATTTACAGTTAAATAGTTAGCTAGTCTACACTCAGACAAAAATTGGTGACAATGACACCAAAATTTTTATCTCCCGGGGCCCCCAGTATATGGAAAACTGATGAGTGGGTAGTTGGGAGGTAACGAAAATGGTTCACTGAGTAGGTAGGTAGTTAATCTAACAATCATTAAATTCCTTTTATGTCAATAACTGGGTGGATGAAACCAATTGGTTGCTCACCAGAGTTATTCTCCACACTAGTATTTATATACTGTGTGGGAGGAGCGTGCTCGGTAATAAGGATACATTACCGCTCAACCAACCGAGGAATAAACCAAGACAACGCTGGTACAAGAAGCCCCGCGAAGAGGAGAACAAAAGGAGAACAAAGGGAGGAACGAAAACGAAGAACGGGGCGAGAGGACGTACCAGCAAAGTGCGCTCTCGAAAACATAACCGGAGAAGGGAGACACTCCGATAACAAAAAGTAAGTGACTAATTGAGTTTTTACACCAGTAAGTTATAAGCATTAAATTAAGCTGGGTCAGACAAGTTAGGCCTACATTGTGGCCTAAGACCCAGCATCAACTCATAGCTTAACAAAGGTGAAGGTAGATTGCCCTAACCTAATTCTTGTGAGGAATCCTACTGTGGACCTCAATTTATCTGCCCGCTCTGGACCATTTCCGGAATCTCTAGGCTGACCCCTCTAGGCTAGACTTGATCTACTCTATAGTTAGACTGGAGATATAAGGGGTGGGTTAATTGTGGACCAATTCATACAGAGCATTTTTCGCACCCCTCTTTTTCTTTTTTAATTGTTTCAATTCCTCACTGTCTATGTTTAAGTCAAAATTGTTTAACTGGGGATCGTAATGAAATATAGGGCAAGAAGAAATTATCAGAGACGAGAGATAAAATAAATTGAGTAATCAGACAAAACAGTCAAGTTTTAAATTTAGCTAAATCCCCCCCCCCCCCCAAGTATTTATGTGCCACTCAGTTCTAAGGTTATAAGAGAATGGGACTCCTTAAATGTAAATGTTTCCTAGTTAGGCCAAAAGTTGTAGACCTAATTAGGCAAGTTTGTTACTTTAGGCTTGATTAGGTTAGGTTTAAGCTATACCATTTAGCCTAATTCTGCAATTTTTGTTAAGTAAGGTTAAGCCTAAAGTATGTAAATTCCCTGCACGGGCCACCAATGTGAAAAATGCTCTGTATGAATTGGTCCCCAATTAACCCACCCCTAGTATCTCCAGTCTAGCTATAGAGTAGATTAAGCCTAGCCTTGTAGGGTCAGCCTAGAGATTCCGGAAATGGTCCAGAGCGGGCAGAGTAAATTGAGGTCCACAGTAGGATTCCTCACCAAATTAGGTTAGGGTAATTTACCTTAGCCTTTGTTAGGCTATGAGTTGATGCTAGGTCTTAGACCACAATGTAGGCCTAATTTTACTGACCCAGCTTATATTATGTCCCCAAACTGGGTTAAAAAACACAACTGATCACTTACTGAGTGTTATTAGACAGTCCCTCTTCTCTTTTCTCAATTTTTGAGAGCGTCCTTGCTGGTGGGGATCTTTTTCCGTTTTTTAGCCTCTTCCTCTCCCCGTTCCGTCTTGCTCCCCCGTTCCTTCTTGTCCGTTCTTTCCGCGGCTTTTTCCACCAGCGTCCCCTTGGTTTTTTTCGGTTGGTTGATCGGTAATGTATGTCTATTACTGAGCACGCTCTATCACACAGTATATAAATACTAATGTGGATAATAACTCTGGTGAGCAACCAATTGGTTTCATCCACCCAGTTATTGACATAAAAGGAGTTTAATAATTGTTAGATTAACTACCTACCTACCTACTCAGTGGACCATTTTCGTTACCTCCCAACTACCCACACGTATCAGTTTTCCATAGAGGGCGTGGGACCACGTCGTGAGCGATAACAAAGGATTCTTACCACACGTCACAACATTCTCACTACATACTTCCGAGATGGTAAATTAGCTTACTACTATTGTATTTATATTTACACTGAGTTTGTTCATTCACCAGAAGGAAAGATTGTCTGACACACTATTCGAGAACCTAGTCCGAATGAAGGCAAATATGTACAGTAGATTGTCTTCGTCCGTTCATGCATTCATCTTACTTACTTATTTATGTTTGTCTGTTCTGAATTTTGTGTTATAGATAATTACCAGTGGTTTAGCTATAGTTATGGTTAACTTCCTAAAAATTAGTTTAGCATCCCATGTCCAACTCGCTGGAATTATTTAATTAATAGTCTTTCGGTAATTCTCAAGCACAAATCTAAACTTAATGATTTGATGACATCTCTGCAGTTTTCAAAGTCACGAACTTGAATACTTAGAAGAATATGAAATAACCCTGACCCCCATTGCTTGTGCAATTGGTCGTCTTCAGGGAGAGAAACACACTTATTATGGAGAATTGATTCCAAATTTGTTCACAGTCGAGACCCAGCTAGAACAGATTCGAGTAAGGACGCTAAACTACTGCACTCCTTTCCTCGCTGCAGTAGATCTTAGTTTCAAGAATAGATTGAGCAAATATCTATGTCTTGACTCAGAAGTTAATGAGGCTGTTCTGGCATCAGTTTCTCATCCTTACTTGAAGCTAAGATGGGTAAGATTAAAAAAAAATTTGGATGTACAGGCGAAGACTTCCACTGCGAGAAACGTTCATGATAGCAGCTAGAGGTTTCACACAGGATGTTGAACTGCATCGCCTCACTCCTCAGACCACGATGAGTATTTTTCCTTTGACAGGAATACATCAGGGAATTTCAAAGCAGAAACCCCAGAAATGATGGTACTCACATACCTAAAAGATCTAGACACCAACTTCAGAAGTCTTCACAATCATCTCCTAATTAATGCAAAGAAACTTAACTTTTTTTACGTGAAAGTCACAATATGATAATAAAAACCCACTCTAATAGACAGAGTTTATTTCCACAACAGTTTCGATGCCCACTAGCATCCTCTTCGGGTGGATACAGAAAAACGAATGAACCAAAAACAAGAGGGAAAACAGTCCAGAGCCTTTAATAAATTCGCACATAGATTAGGTCCCGTTATCCCGACAGTGGAAGGGCATTTTATTAAAGGGACCCGCTTTTTAAATACATTCGCATAAATTTAAAACTATCTTCTTGTTGTATACATATAGATTCTATTATTTTACATAATTATTACATTTATTATTGAATATGTTACATTTAATATTGTATTATTATTTATTACAGAAATTATAAATTTATTATTACATTGATTATTACATTGTTGTTTATTATACGAAAATTATAAACCGAAAAACAAATGAAAAAGGGGGGGCGAGGAGGGAACCTTCAAGAGACCGCTACGAATAAATTTAGTCCCGTTCTTCCGACACAGGAAGGGCATTTTTATTAAAGGGACCCGCCTTCAGAAGTTGTAACACCAATAATGCTATTTTTCATCACGCTAGCCAAAATAATCATGCTATAGATTGGGAATCAAGTAAAGTACTTTATAAATGTAATAATTATGTCAAAAGAAAAATAATAGAATCTGTGTGTATAGAACAAGCAAATAATTTTAATTTGTACGAGGGTACCTCTAAGTTAGACCCTTTAATGAGATTCTTGGTCAAAAAATCTCTTACGGAGTCGGGTGAACGGGTTGTAACATAAATGTAATTAGTGTAAAGGTAGTAATAATAATGTTAAAAAAAATGTAAGTGCAATAATCAATGCAGTAATTATGTCAAAATATTAGAATCTGTATGTATGAACAGGAAGATAGTCTTAATTTGAGCGTATGTACTTATAAGCGGGACCCTGTAATAAAATGCCCTTCCGGTTTCGGTTTACAATTTCTGTATAATAAATAACAATAATAATCAATAAATAATCAATGTAATAATAAATTTATAATTTCTGTAATAAATAACAATGCAATATTAAATGTAATAAATTGAATAATAAATGTATAAAACAAGTATATAGTTTAAATTCATGCGAATGTACCTATAAGCGGGTCCCTTTAATAAAAATGCCCTTCCTGTGTCGGAAGAACGGGACCTAATTTATTCGTAGCAGTCTCTTGAAGGTTCCCTCCTCGCCCCCCCCCCCCTTTTTCATTTGTTTTTCGGTTTATAATTTTCCTATAATAAACAACAATGTAATAATCAATGTAATAATAAATTTATAATTTCTGTAATAAATAACACTGGTATGCATCAATTTTGCTGTCAAGGGTTTTGTATGTGATTCTTATAGAGCTTTTCCTGCTGATTTCGAATCTGCAATCCGTTTTTCTCAATCAGCTCAGGTTATCCGGCTATGGCCTCATAAGTAAAATATAATTTTTCGTGATTTTGTCAAAGCGGAATTGGAACAGTAACATTTATCATCACTTGTTTCACTTGTATAATATCTTTTTTTACTTTTCAGGCATATAGATAAAATATTTCATAATGAATAGAGCGTGTAAAAATGATCCCAATAGATTCTGCTACATATGTGGGACGGTTATTACCATGCCAAATAACCAGTCCCAAATCACTAAATTTGTGAAGACAATGTATAGAGCATACTTTGGAATTAAGCTAGGGGACCAGGACAAAAATTTCGCCCCTCATATGTGCTGCAAGACGTGCATTGAAAATTTGAGAAGATGGAGCAAAGGCAGAGCGAAATCTTTGCCTTTTGGAATTCCCATGATTTGGAGAGAAGGAAAGGATCACGTGACAGATTGCTATTTCTGCATGACAAACCCCAAGGTGGGCTTATAAATTTATTTTCTTAATATTTTGAAATCCTCGTATGAAACTTGACATAATATTCACCATAATGTAATATTCACCATTATAGCATAATATTCACCATAATGGTAATCATACATTTACATATACATATTGTTATAGAAAATACATTTACACATACATATTGTTATACAAGTTACATTTACATATACAATGATTGTATATTTTCTTTCTTTTTCATTCATATTGTCCCCGAAGGGACAATATGAATGAAAAAAGAAAGAAAATATACAGACTCCATCGACCTATTTCATATCTTACAGACTGCAGCCTTCCCTCACGAGCCGCCACTGTCTGAATGCTTCTTCTATTTCATATGCAAGTTTTTATATCCATGTTTCTGTGTTTCTATTTTCAGGAGTTAACAAGAAGAATAAACACATTGTTGTATACCCTGACATTCCTTCTGCTATGAGACCTGTACCCATGGTCCTGGAATTCCAATACCCGACCCACATCAAACCCTGGACTTCGATGATTCTGATGATGAATCAATGACCAATGCCAATGACCAGTCCCAGTCGTATATACCTCAAAATACCGCTTCAAATGAGCCGAGGCCTCTCAACCAGGCCAAACTTAATGATCTTACCAGGGATTTAGGACTTTCCAATTAGCTGCCGAGATCTTGGGCTCACGACTTCGAGAGGACAACTTGCTGGCTCCGGGAACAACATTCTCCTGGTATAGGAAACGAGGAGGAAGAATTCCGCAAGTTTTTTGCAGTGCACGAAAGTACCTCTTCCTTAGTGTACTGCTGCAATGTTGAGGGGCTAATCGAATCCTTGGGCCTGCCATATAACGCATCAGAATGGAGGCTATTTATAGACTCGTCTAAACGAAGTTTGAAAGCAGTACTTCTCAACATTGGGAATAGGGTTGCATCAGTCCCTGTAGCACATTCCGTACAACTTACTGAGAGCTACGATAACATGAAAATTTTACTGGATGCTCTCGTATACGACCAACATAACTGGAGGATCTGTGAGATTTGAAGGTAATACTAATATCATAAGTAAACTATTGCTATTGACTATGTTGTTTTTCCAAAGGTTATTTGAGAGCGTATAAGAACACTTAACTTCCCCACAGAAGTGATACAGTCCAATGCATAGATTTTTTTATCTGATAGAACAATTCTCTAAATTCTTTAAATATTTTTTTTTTTTTCAGATTGTGGCATTTGTATTGGAATGCAAGGGGAATACACGAAATACCCATGTTTCCTCTGCAATGGGATAGCCGAGCGGATGAGAAGCACTATGCACAGCGTGAATGGGCATCCAGAGAGAATTTTGAACCTGGGTCGCATAATGTCGTTTCAGTGCCCCTTGTACCACCAACAAAATTTTGCTCCCACCACTTCATATTAAGCTGGGCTTGATGAAAAATTTCATCAAATCAATGAATAAGGAGGGTTCAGCATTCCGATATCGAGAGTAAATTTCCTCATATATCTGATGCTAAACTAAATGCTGGGGTTTTTGATGGTCCTCAAATTCGAACTTTGATCAAGGATACTCAGTTCGAAAACGCAATGACTCCAACTGAGAAGAATGCCTGGCAGGCATTCAAATCAGTTGTCACTGATTTTCTTGGCAAGCGTAGAAGTCCAGAATACGAGTCCGTTGTCGAAAACTTGATGGAAGCTTTCAAAGCTCATGGGTCGCGCATGTCCATAAAAATGCACTTTTTGTGGTCCCACTTGGACTATTTTCCTGAAAATTGCGGGGATTATAGTGAGGAACAGGGTGAACGATTTCACCAAGATATCAAAATAATGGAAGAGAGGTACCAGGGAAACTGGGATATCAATATGCTGGCGGACTATTGCTGGTGTTTGAAGCGAGACGTGCCCGAAGAAAAACACAGACGGAAAGCCAAAAAAACTTCAATCCTTCCTCAATAAACTTTTTTCCATATTCATTGTATGAATAAAAGTATTTATTCACACAATGTTTTCATTTTTCACGAGTGTTCTTATAATATTACTCGTATCTACAGTGTTTAAGCTAAAAAAATCAATAAATTTTGGGATAAAATTGGACTTATAACAAATGGCCAATAGAGAAAAAACCTGACCTGAATGAGGAAAACCAATGTCATTTTCGAATTCAGCATGGTCGAATTATATAATATGAGTTGAAAAAACCCTCACAGCAGACAAACAAATTTCATATGCATACCAGTGTAATAATACAATATTAAATGTAACATATTTAATAATAAATGTAATAATTATGTAAAATAATAGAATCTATATGTATACAACAAGAAGATAGTTTTAAATTTATGCGAATGTGTTTAAAAGCGGGTCATTTTAATAAAAAGGCTCTGGACTGTTTTCCCTCTTGTTTTTGGTTCATTCGTTTTTCTGTATCCACCCGAAGAGGATGCTAGTGGGCATCGAAACTGTTGTGGAAATAAACTCTGTCTATTAGAGTGGGTTTTTATTATCATATCTCCTAATTCGAACTATGTTTATGAAATTCAACACCATGCTGCATTCATCAGCACCAGTAGAACGACTGTTTTCCTTTGCTGGGCTGATTCATTCACCTAGGAGAGGTAGACTGTCCGACAAGCTTTTTGAGAGGCTGGTACTGATAAAGTCCAATATCCTCAATCCGTAGTTAACCGCTATGAATAGGTGAAAGGCTGAAAGCTAGGACTTCTTGCTCCGTGTGGGCTTTATGCTTTTGATGTTATTATGTTAAGCTAGTTTTTGTAATCATTAGTAGCTTTACTTATCATTAATTCATTACATTGTTAATTATCTGGAGCATTTTTGGTAGACAATGGAGTCTCAACTTCTAAAGGGATCAGGTCAGCGGAAAAAATAGGTATTTAGAAATGTTTTTGAGATGTATTTAAATACATATTGGAAGTATTGTATTTAGTATTTAATTACATTCCTTTTACCTGTAATGTATCTTGTATTTAATTACAATTTAATAAGAGTAATGCATTTAGTATCTAAATACATTTGAATGTATTTACGCCCATCTCTTCCATGCAGTACCACTGTACCAGACTTTCGATGCATTCTCATTCCTTTTTTCTCCAGTTCTTTAACGTAAGGGTTAATCGGTATTTTCAATCTTTCATCTACTCAACCGATGAACTCTGGAACAATCTTCCTCACTTCATCTTTCCCATGTCTGAAGTCTTCAATCTTTCAAACGCAGAGCGTCCAGGCATCTCGAAAACCTTGGTACCTTGATTTTCGCTCTCTTCTTGCTGTATGGCATGAACGTTTTTGTGGGCATTCGCCCTTGACCCCTCCTTCCTGCATATGAAAAGGATCTAAAGCCATTAGGCCGTTTCTGCTTTTAAACACCCTGAATGCTCTTGCCTTACTTTTAATAATTTTAGATATTTTCTTAGTCTATCACAAAGATTTCCTAATCTTGTTATTTCTAATTAACTTTTGGTGAATTCTGTTCATGGTTCATGTTGATCTGATTTAACACTGGATAGGCCACCTCGATCGCTCGATTTAACTCCTTTGAACTTTTATCTCTGTAATTATGTCAAAACATTTGTCTATCATGACAAACCCAGATATCTGGCAGAACTCCATCAAAGAATAACCAAGTGGTTATTGGACCCAATCCACAAGAGCAACTTGCAAATGTTCTAATGAAGTGTAAGAGTCGAATACACACTGTAGCGACGAATGGCGGTCATCATGTAGAAATGCTCGAAATTTGAACAGTCTGGAAATGTATGTATGTATATATATATATATATATATATATATATATATATATATGATATTGAATTTAACGTTTTTATTATTTACTTATCTTGAATCTTTTTCTTTTTCTTTTCCTTTCGCTTTTTATTACTCTTTCTACGTATTCACACTTATTTCGTTATATTTTTTAAATGGGTAGGCGGGTTAGCGTGGCCGCCATTGAAATTTCAGAACGAACAAAGAGGGAATGAGGAAATGACGACTATTTATCACTATTTTCTGATTTTAATGTTGAAACGATGAACAGGACGGGGGAAAGCGATCGGGGAATTTATTACTATAATTTGACCGTTGAGAGAGATCCATTAAAGTAAATTTAAAATCACAATCACAATCACATATCACAAAAAAAACGACTTAACTGAGACACACCACGCCCGAGGACTGGGTTTTGGGTATTTTAATGCCTCCGGCTCAGTGCATTTCGAGTGCTGCCAAGCGGTATTTTATATTTCAAACAATTTCATTTTACACATCTTAATTTCATACAATTTTAATTAGTTTATTATATTCTGAAAAACATTAGGAACTTGTGGGTCCATCATTTACTTCACTTTTCATACAATACAACAACCCACAAGACCCAGTTTTTCTTATGTAGAATTTAAATCTGAATCTATTTTCTTTCATGGTATTTCTTGTGCAAATTTATATTAACGGAAATATAAGCAATTTTTGGATCGATTAAAATCGATTGAAACAGTATGGTGGTAATTATTCGTTTTACACCTGCGGGTCGATTTTGAAATGAGAATAGGTTTTTCTGGTGTATTTTGGTGTGTTTTATTTAAACCTGACCTTCATTTGTGCAAATGAATTATTGAATGCCCGGTTAGGTCAACTGTACGCCCTTGATGATTGGTTAGGTTGTCGTGATATTTTCGTTAGTTTTAATGAAAATATCACGACTTAACCAAACTAATGAAAATATCACGACAACCTGACCCGTCCCACAAGGGACAGTATTAGCTCCCTTGCTGTTCATAATAATGATTGCAGATATTGATGCATATATTAAGGGCAGTATTGTATCATGCTTCGCAGATGACACAAAGATATGTAAGGAAATATTGAACGAAGATGACATAAGAAAATTACAAAACGACATTGAAACATTATTCCAGTGGACAGAAGACAACAATATGAAGTTCAACGAAGAAAAATTCCAACTTCTAAGATATGGTAATAACAAAGAGCTACAGAAAAAAGGGTACAAAACTCCGCAAGCCAAACAGATAACACCAAATCCACAAATCAGGGATCTTGGAGTAATAATGTCGTCGGATGCAGAATTCAGCGAGTACCATAAAATCAAAATCACAACGGCTAGAAAAATAATGGGAATTATCTGGAGGAGCTTCCGCAGCAGAAAAGCAAACATCATGCTTAAATTATGGAAGAGTCTAGTCCTACCAATAATTGAGTATTGCTCAGTACTCACAAGCCCACACAGAAAAAGAGACATTGCGAGCAGTGAAGCTATACAAAGGACTTTTACGTCTAAGATAGAGGAAACGGAAGGTGAAGACTACTGGTCTCGACTACAATCCCTGGAACTCTACTCTCTTGAAAGAAGGCGCGAGCGGTACACAATAATATACATATGGAAAATACTTGAAGGCTCCGTCCCTAACCTCAGAAATGAAATAGAAACTAACTGGAATGAGAGAAGAGGCAGATTTTGTACGATCCCAGCTGCGGTGGGACAAGGGACCATGAAAACGAGGATGGAAAATACCCTCAGAATACGGGGTCCAAAGCTTTTCAATGTCCTTCCAAAAGAAGTGAGGAATCTCCAGCACACTGACCTGAATTACTTCAAGAACCAGCTGGACAGAGTCTTGTGCAAAGTGCCTGACCAGCCATGCGTGGCTGGCTACGAGGGCAGGAGGAGATCAGAGAGCAATTCCCTCCTTCACCCGCAAATGAGGCGGGATGCTGCAGAGGGGTCGACCGCAGGTCGATCCTGAACCGTCGTTCAAACTCAAAAAAAGTAACAAAAGTAATATATATATATATATATATATGCGTTAGAAAGTTGGATATAAAACGGATGAGAATGTGTCGAAAGTTTTTTTTGATGCAGGAAGGAGTCAAGGGTGAATGCCCGCAGAAATGCCTTCTCCACCAATAGAGGAAGAAGAAAACCAAAATCAAAGCTCAAGGTTTTCGAGATACCTGGACAGTCTGCGTTTGAAAGATTGAAGGTGACAGACAGGAGGAAAGGTGGATTGAAGAAGATTGTTCCAGAGTTGAGCGGTTGAGTAGATGAAAGATTGAAAATACCGATTAACCCTTGCGTTAGAGAACTGGAGAGAAAAGGAATGAGAATGCATCGAAAGTCTGGTGCTGCATGCTCTCTTTAAAGGAGGAGGCATACAGTGAGGAAGCTCAGAAAAGCAGTGTCTGTTATAATAGCGATAGTAAAGAGAGAGTAAGGGAATATTGCAATAGAGAGAGAGAGAGAGAGAGAGAGAGAGAGGCGGGGAAATGATGAGACGAAAAACCTTTGATTTTACCCGGTCAAGTCGAGCTGTGTTGGTTGAACCATCCCGCACATGAGAAGCATACTCCATACAGAGGTACTTCAAAAGTACAAAGACAACAATTGAGTGTGAGTGAAGAAACTGTGAAGCCGGTACAGCATACCTAGCCTCTTAGAATCTGTTTTAGAAAGAGAGTATATGTGATCTTTTTTGGAACGATTACGAGAAAATGAAACACCACGAAGAGTAAAACAAACAACAAACAAAACATCTTTATTGCGGATCATTCACAATCCATAGCCACTTAATCTAACATACAAGTATAATCTTACGTATTATACACTGAACTTAATAAAAAAAATAAGGCCAACATAGCCACTTAACCTAACATATACTGTAGATACAATCTTATTATAACACTTAACTTAATATGTATACAGTTATATAATCTTTGCTACATTACAAAAATAAGGTATTTTAAATCAGCAGTTGTCTGAACCAACACTGCCATATAGGTCAGAGGCAGTGACGGCAGCTCATTATGTGCTTACGTGCTACAGCACATCAGTTTTTAAAATACGTAAATAGCTAAATAATAAATCAATAAAATTACTTATAATATCTTCTGTAATTTCCAATTTGATCTAAATTGTTTTCCGATTTACGAAAAAACGAATTAACTGCGCATTCTCTGCATTTCTATTTTCGTACTTATGTGCTGTCATCAGTATAGCACCCAAATCGAGTGAAATCAGACAAAGCGCATGTGCAGACGTGTCTTTCGGTCCAGTTTTGGTGAACAGGGTTGCCGAAGTTGGTACGTTCGTACCAAATGTGGTACTTTTTGCCTCCTCTGGTACGTTTGGTACGACGGCCGAAAATTTTGGTACTATTTGAAGTTTTGTCGAAACAAACAAAAACCGCTATGTATGTATAAAAACTATCCTTCAGAAAACTATAATTTAGTTCATTACACTGGTCAACAAAGATTTTTCATCAGAGTAAAATTTGTGGTGGCTGGATAGCATTTTTCACGCTGATTCCAAAACTGCATTCAGATTTTTTCTAGCACGTATAGTTTTCAAGATGAAGGCATATATATAACTACACAGATTTAACCATTTTAAATAGGCAAAATACTAATATTTCAACATTTGATTGTGTTTATTTTATTGTGTTTTTTAGTTATTCATCTTATTTATTTCAATTATCTTAATTATACATCTTATGTATTTCAGGTGTGAGCTTTTACGTCTAGCAGCATTGTGATTCAGGCAACAACGCCGTGCTTTGTGTGTCAAAAGATCAGTCCAGTCCAAGAACTTGTTGTGTCAAGTTGGTGTACATTTTTTTTGAATTTATAGTTTGCTCAGGTCAGTCAACATGCCTCGACAATGTAAGAATGACCCCGACAAGTTCTGTTTCGTATGCGGCCAGTTGACAACTAAAACACAGCGACGAAGTATTACAACGACATTAAGAAAATATACAAGCTATACTTTGGTTGCCATCTAGGTGACCAAGATAAACCATGGGCGCCACATCAAATCTGTTCTGGCTGTTCAAATGGATTACGTGATTGGCTTAACAAAAAGAAAGCTTCAATGCATTTGCCATACCATGATATGGAGGGAGCCGAGAGATCATCATGAAGACTGTTATTTTTGTAGTGTGAACTTAATGGGGTTTTCTGCCAAGAACAAACACCAGATTGTATATCCAAACTTGGATTCAGCACGTAGACCAGTAAAACATGATGAAACATTGCCCATTCCAATTCACCCAAGTGATAGGCTAGATTCTATTATAGATGACATGGAAAGTGATGAAGGTGCAACTGGCGTTTCCGGACCATCTACAGAACCAGAGTACACTTTTGAAGGTAGACATTTAGAGCCTAAAAAGTTAACCCAAGGACAGTTGAATGATCTTGTTAGAGACTTATCGCTGTCTAAAGAGAAATCAGAGCTTCTCGCCTCAAGACTAAAGGAGAACAATTTACTTGAGAACAATGTTCGTATTAGTTACTACCGAAAGCGGAATTTTGAATTAACAGCATTCTTTTCAGTAGACGGTCCTCTCTGTTATTGCCATGACATCAATGGACTATTTACAGCCATATCTCAGACGTATGTGGCATCTGAGTGGCGCCTCTTTATTGATTCGTCGCAGAGAAGCCTGAAAGCAGTTCTTTTGCATAATGGTAATATAATGCCATCCATCCCCATTGCCCATTCCGTCCATCTAAAAGAGACATATGACAATATGGATATACTACTTAAGGCAATCAAATACGACAGTCATCAATGGAATGTTTGTGGAGATCTAAAAGTTATAGGAATGCTTATGGGTATGCAGTCAGGATTCACAAAATTTTGTTGTTTCCTTTGCCTGTGGGACAGTCGCGCCACTATAGAACATTACACCAAAAGTAACTGGCCACTTAGGTATACATATGTCCCAGGGATAAGCAATGTCCAGTCTGTCCCTTTAGTGGATTCCCAAAAGATCTATCTGCCACCTCTTCACATTAAACTTGGTTTAATGAAGAATTTTGTTAAAGCATGGGTAAAAGTCAATTCTGAAGGGTTCCAATACCTTTCAAAGAAATTTCCGAAGGTACTGCAGCAAAATTGAAGGAAGGAATTTTTGTTGGGCCACAAATAAGGGAGGTTTTGAATGACACTGAATTTGAAAAAGTCATAAGTCCGCTGGAATTGAAGGCTTGGCTGGCGTTCAAATGGATATGTGAAAACTTTCTTGGAAGCAACAAGTCACCTGCGTATAAGGATGGAGTCAAGAACCTCCTTGATGCCTTCAAAGAAATGGAGTGCGAATGTCGTTAAAATCACTTCCTGCATTCCCACTTAGATTTCTTTCCTGAAACCTTGGTGCAGTGAGTGACGAGCAAGGAGAGCGCTTCCATCAAGATATTCAGATGATGGAGAAGCGCTACAAGGATATGGAATGAAAGCATGATGGCGGACCATTGTTGGATGCTGTATCGTGACAATCCAGGCCAAATTTACAAAAGGAAATCACACTCACAGCGCTTTTAATAAAATAATGTGTATATTCTTTATGTATAAGTACATTGAATAAGGTATATGATGTATTTGTTGTTTAGCATTCCTAAGTGTGATCTATACATCCATAAATTTTCTTATAGCAATATCAAAAACTTAAAAAAAAAATATCAAAACCAGTGTATCTATATAACTATACGTGCTAGAAAAAAATAAAACCAGATTTGGAATCAGCGCGAAAAATGCATTAAGAAAAGTGTGATCATGTTTGTGATGAGAAAAAAAAGTTTCATTTTGTTGGCCAGTGTTATTGAACGGAAAAGAAAAAAATTATTATTGATGGATTTTAATTTTTGTTTCGTCTCGTAGTAGAAAGAATGGTCGGTACAGGGTACATTCGAATTACAATATATTATAAACTACGATCTTGGTGCAGGAGCACTTTAGGATCAAAATGGCCAGAATTATCCTGGAAAATGCCTGCATTGTTCAAGTCGCCAAAATAAAAATCTTGTTTTAATTGCTGGATTTTAGTTTTATTTTATTGTCTCAACTTATCAAAATATATCGTCTTTTTATATATAAAAAAAGTGTTTTTGTGAACGAAAGTTTTGGATAATGGCCGAAACGTGAGATTGACCGTTAAAAAATAAGGTTAGTTTAACATCTTTATATGTTTTAAAGCATTTATTATCATTTTTCAATTATTTGGTACCTTTTTGCGAGATTTGGTACCTTTTGACTTAAGTTTTGGTACACTTGCCAAAAAAATTTCGGCAACCCTGGGTGTGAATGTGCTACCAGTCGCTGCAGCACTTGTCAATATGATGGTCGCTCGATCGATTGCGTTTGATTTTTAAACTTTTTATGCGTGTGTATGTGTTTTTGTTTACTCAAGTGTTGTATATAAATTATTAATTTTTATACAAATATGAATTCAGTGGACAATTTATTAAAAGTACCTTTTTCATCTAGAATATTAAATGAAAAAGCTCAAATAAAACAGGTAGGTAGGCCAACTCCCGATTTAAATTGAAGTCAGAAAGCCAAGGGAAGCAACAATCGAGAATATTTAAGACAATTTCACAGAAAGATTTATGATGATTATAGTTGGATTTGTGGTTGTGATGTTCGGGATGCTCTTTTCTGCTTTCCATGCCTTCTTTTTGGTAACAGTGATTCATTCAGTAACACGGGAGTGAAAGATCTTGGCCATCTTAAAGCACTGATTAGAAAGCATAATGAAAACAAGAAACGTATAAACAATGTGTTGGATCTTAGTGTTCTCGGTAGTGTGAATATTGCAACACAGTTAAGTCGGGCCTACCATGACGCCATCAAAAAACACAATCAAGAAGTAGAAAAGAACAGATATATATTATCAAGGGTAATTGACTGCATTAAGTTTTGCGGTGCCTTTGAACTTGCCTTAAGAGGACATGATGAGAGTGAAACATCTGAAAATCCGGGTATTTTCTTGGGACTCGTTGATTTTGTTAGTAGTTTAGATAGTGCGGTAAAAGAACACATAGAATCGAATCATGTTTTCAAGGGAACTTCTAAAACCATCCAGAATGAACTGTTAGGTTGTATGTCGGAAGTTTGCCGTGAAAAGATAATCGAAGAAATGAAAGGCTGATTTTGTCGTTTTAATGGCAGATGAAACTACAGACATTTCTGAACATTCACAGTTGGTAATAGTATTTCGTTATGTAATCAATGGCGTGCCTACTGAAAGATTTTGGGGATTTTTCAACCCGGAAGGTCAAAGTGCAGACGCAATTTCTATTTGTATTTTGAATACAATAAATGAGATTTTTAAAGATCAACCTAACAAAATAATTGCTCAGACTTACGACGGTGCGGCTGTAATGAGTGGCGAAAGAGGTGGAGTTCAAGCAAAAATAAAGGCTATTTTTCCCGCTGCACAATACATCCACTGTTATGCTCATCAATTAAATTTGGTAATGGAAAAAGCTGCTTCGCAAAATCATGCAGCTAGGGTATTCTGTTGCCTGTCAGCTTTTCCTGCTTTCTTTTCAAGGTCACCACAACGGTTGTCTGCACTAGATGCAGTTGTGGCACGAAGGATTCCCAGTGGTTCTGCAACTAGGTGGAACTTTAAATCGAGAACCGTCAGTGTGGTGTATGAACACAAGGACAGTTTGTTTGAGTGTTTGTTGGATTTGCAGACGTCATTATCCACCAGGACAGTTCAAGAAGCTCGTGGACTCCGTCATTATTTGGAAGATGCACAATTCTTTTTCTGGCTTTCATTTTTTCACAGAATAATGCCACATGTAGACATTTTGTATAACCAATTACAAGCAAGATTGTCTGATGCTGTAAAAATAAAAAGTGCCGTAACCCATTTTATTTTGGCAATCAATGAAGTGAGAGATTCAATAGACATCATTGACAGTGAAATTGCGACTACATGCGTGTCATCTGGCAATAAACGACCCAAACAGTCGTGCCGAAGCGCCGATGCCAAAGAAGTATGTGATCGAATTGTACAGGAGGCTCATCATCATTTTCAATCCTTGGATCATCTAGAGGCAGCAAAGTTGTTGAGTTCTGTTAACTTTCAAGAATTTGCAAAACATTTTCCGGAAAATGAACTTGAAATTGCAGTTCAAAGTTATAGAATGCTGGAGAAAAGGAGACTGAAAACAGAGCTTAGCGTTTTATATGAAAGAACCGATTTCAGAAAAATTGATGGCGCAGTTCCTCTTTTGAAACTTATATTAAAAAACAATTTACAGAGTACATTCTCTGAAGTAACAAAACTTCTTAAAATTGTCATCACCACGCCAATGACAACAGCAGAACCCGAAAGATGTTTCTCCTCTCTAAAAAGAATAAAAACTTTCCTAAGAAATACTATGTCCCAGGATCGTCTTAATGCTCTGGCAATGCTCTCCATAGAAAAAAAATTTATTTCAAACATTGAGGCTTTTAACACCAAGGTGATTGACAAGTTCTGCAGTAAGAAAGAGCGTCGCATGAATTTCATTTTTCGTAAATAAGTACAGTAAGTACTATATCTATATGAGGTAACCACCCGGGAATCGAACCCGGGATCTTCCGATTGCCGGTCAGATATGATAACCACTACACTATGGTCCTCACTCGATCAGAAGTCGTAATTCTCCTACATACGCGCAGAAACCAATGCCTCGAGGGGGGCACCTTCCGCATGCCGCACATATATATACATTTCAACTGCAAAGAACACGCAGTATAATTAACGTAAAGAGCGACGCTTGTATAGAAGAATATCCCGCGCAAGATGAGGAGGGAGAACGAACAAATGTGTAGTGGTTATTATATCTGACCGGCAATCGGAAGATCCCGGGTTCGATTCCCGGGTGGTTACCTTATTTTTTCATTTGTTCGTTCTCCCTCCTCATCTTGCGCGGAATATTCTTCTATACAAGCGTCGCTCTTTACGTTTATATATATATATACCTATCAAAAAAATTTTGTTGTAGCACACAACTGTTTTAAGTCACGAGCCGCCACTGGACTCAGAGGTACACAGTATCTGAAGAGAGAACATTGCACAATAACACATTAGAGCTGTTTTGGACTCTAGTAATGAAATTATATATATTTTTATGGATTAACATTTGGCTGGTAGATAGGTTACGCGTAGTAAACATAAAACTGGCACTGCACCATTTTGGTTCCCGACATAGCATACGGAAAATATTATTATAAGCAACAGAGAGTTTATTCATAGCAGTTTTTGTATAGTTCCACCACAGATGGGATATATTCAGTGCAGTACAGTAAGTCATAAAATGATAAGTTTTAACTGATTCTGAACACGTACTAAATTTCCTTACCAGCATGTTACCCTGTATACACAGCTTTTTACGTTGCCTCTCAATATCACGTTCACCTCGCAGCTCGTGAGTAATTACATGACTTAAGTATTTACATGTGTCTTTGACAGGTATAGTCTGACCATTCATTTCAAAAGACCCACATGATACATGTTTCAGAAGAACAAGGTCATCAGCATATATTAAATGATTAATTTTTTCCCTTCCAATGACACAGCCAGTACGTGCAGTTTTCAGTTCATTGGTAAGGTCATCCATGTATATACAGAAAAGATAGGGTGATAATTAGAGTTAGGATTGATAGGCACTAAAAAATCAATAATAGGTAGGCAAAAAGGCACTAAAGAAGCCCTAAAAAAGTCGCTTAAATAGGCACTAAAAGCTAAAAAAGGCACTTAATAGGCATTTCTATTTTCCCACTTTTCTCTTATTATTGTTGACTTACAGTAAACCCATTTGCAGTTCTGATGAATATCAGGATTTTTATTGTAAAAAATAAAATAAACATCTCAAAAACCATCAAACATTTTATTTGAATCAAAGTAAAATCCAAACATTTAAACTATCTTCTTACAAAAGCTCAACTAAACTATAAATTGAAATGGCAATTGATGATTAAAAAATTTTCAAGGTTCTGTGGCTTAAATTGACATCGCCTGTCACTCAATACATTTTTATATCGAGAAAACGACCTTCCGACACCGCAAGACGTAATTGGTGCGAACTTCAAAGATGCTAATTCGCTTGGCTCAAAGTCCAGAACCTCCTGACACTCTCCTTTGAACACTATTGAAACGTTCACGTTTGCCAACCAGGATTGCGTCTGAGAACATTTTCAAATTTTGCTACCACTTCTTTCCCTACGTTACCAGGAACCTGGCTCAGCTCCTTCCTTAAATTTTGAACTATTTCCACTGCTTCAACAAACGGCAGGCCTCTCTCCTCCAGCTTGGTTATGGTCCCTGGCACCCGTCCGAAATTGTCCATGATGTAGGCCAGGTCTCCTCGAAGGGTTAGACACGATAAGGCCTCCTTCGCTTCTCCTATCACGACTGCCTCATGCTCGTCTAAGTTTTCAACGACCTGCAACAAAAAAACAGAATTAAGATGAAATGTGCTTTGCTGCTTTTGAAATGGCTGTAGAAGAATGTACTAATTAAACTGAATATGTTTCGTACCTTGGCAATTTCGCTGATATTTTCAGCATAATACATGGCAGCTTGAAGCCAGGAAACCCATCGAGTCAAAACTGGCTGAGGTGGCAAAGGTGTTTCTGGAAGAGCTGCCTTGAAAGCAGCAATTCGTGAAGGTGCCTTGAGAAAGACCTTCTTCACCGACGATACAAGTGCATTTACGTTCCGAAAATGTCCCCGGATGTTTTCTGCCACGCGATGGAGAGCATGAGCCAGGCAAGTCACATGCTGAAAAACATTACTGAAAAACAAACTTAATTACTGCGCCATGCATTAAAATAAATCAAATTAACAACAAACAAAAAGCTATTATTCTCTATTCATTATAAGAACCCAACTTAACTTAATAATTTCTTTAGATACCAATCTTTTTTTTTTTTTCAGAAACTACAGAAAACGACAATTTTTAGGGTAACTAAATTATAAAATGCATTAGTCGAACGTCGAAGTTGGTTGTTCGATTAATTAAATTAATATTAAAATAATTTAAAAATTTGTTTTTCACCACTCTCTACCAATTTATCTTTAGGATGCTATTAAATTCGGAAAAGCTCACATTATCACTCATTGTTGGAGCGTCAAATTCCCTCGCATGCATTTGTTTACATCGAGTGGGTTTGTTATTTTGGATAGAGAATAAAAAATGTTGCAACGTACCTCTTTGGAACAAGGTTGGCAGAAAATAACTCTACCATCTGTAGTGAAGTTTGAGTCCTTCTTGATCCACTGCCTGAACAGAACACTTTTGGCTGTCTTGTCCTTAGGCATTTTTTCTCACTTATAAAAATAGCTGCAAGCACAAACGTGAGATTTTATTTAGCAAAAGCACTTGAACAAAGACACCACGTTGCACGCACCAAACAAAATGATCGAGGCCGAACGCGTCACAATGACGTATTGTGATCTGATTGGCTGTATTTGGCTGACGTATTGTGATCTGATTGGCTGTGCTGGTTGCCTCAGGACTAGCCTCAGTTTTTCCATCCCCTGCCCTATTTAGGCCTACAAGTTTCAAAAAAATGCGAGTTATTTTGCTTTACTTAGTACAATAAAATTAAAAAAGGCATATATAGGCACGTATTTTAAAATTAGGCACTAACCATCAAAATAGGCGTTTATAGGCACTATAACATTTAATTATATACATCCCACAGTCCCGAAATGGATTTCTCTGAAAGAAGCCTATGAATCTATAAACGGGAATAAAAAAGGCAAAAAGGGCAAAATCCGGTCTCTAGTGATAATATACCCCCTTGCCGAACACCATTAGTTATCTTAAAACCTGAGAAGAGGAAGGATTGAATTGTGTATTGTTGAAGATAAGGGGATAGTCGTATGGAAGATTGTGACAAGTAGACAGATGAAAGAACTGAGTTTTTGAAGCATTGACAGTTTCAAGGTTTTCTCTGACCCAATCAGAGATAGTAGAAAGATCAGAGGTCAGATGCATCATAGCTGTCCCACGCGAACATGGAGTGACTGTTGAGAGGGACGATTTGTGAAGCGGTTCGAGAAGTGAAGAGTGGAATCATCGGTATAGGGGTGGGTTGGACAATAAGTACAATTCAATAGATCATTGGTAAATAAAAGGAAAAAAGTGGGTGACGCAGTGGCGTACTAAGGGGGGTGCGAGGGGGGCGGTCCGCCCCGGGTGACAGCCAGGAAGGGGGTGCCATCGGGAGACTTGAAATACCGGTACAAGTTTTCAAACCAAATGAAAAATTCGCCAAAGTAAGAAAAAAAATTTAAAAATGTTCAAACTATTACAACAGATTAATTAATGTTAATTTCCACTATAAAATAAATTTTTATTTTTATTGGTAATACAAAATTTACAAACGAAACATTAAATATTTGATAAAAATTACATCGAAAGGCGAACGTTTGTTGACGTTTTAGTCATTAGTTTGTTGAGCATAGCCAGCTGGCTGCAACTGACATTCCAAGGCTTGTTCACTTGACACTGTGACTCCACATACATGAGCAGGGCCGTTTCCTGGCATAAGCAGACTAAGCGGCCGCTTAGGGCCCCGCTGCTACTAGGGGGCCCTAGACAGGCTCCCAGGTCATAGCTCAGTGGGCAAGAATAGGAATATAGCTGAAGTTATTATTAATATTATTTTTATTATTATTATTATCCTTATTATTATATTATCATTATTATTGTCGTATTAATTAAAGTTTTTGTATGAGACAAATGTGATAAAACGGAGAAAAACGAAACGTTTTGATCGTTATGTGTAAATAACTATTGTGAGATCTTATTTCTATATTATTTAACTTTATTCTTACTATATGCTTATACTTTCCTAAATGCTTAATTTTTCTAGTATTGTAAAACATTATTTCACTAATTTACTAATTATTAAGAGATTTTGTAACACTTTAAAACCTAGGATTATTTTCGTTATGTTTTCAAGTTTATTAATTCTTTTCTCATCTTTTTCAGATAATGTGAATTTTGTTGGTTAAAACCTAAATGCAGGGCCGGATTTACTTGCTTGTGGGCCCTAGGCCAAACCTTATCAGTCCCCCCCCCCCCCAAAAATATTATATATATATATATATCGTAATATTGTAATGTAAAAAAAAAAAGAATTACAACATAATGTAACACATCAATAATTTTATTCAAATTAGTTTTATATCATGTACAACTTATTCTTACACAAAGGAATAATGGAAAAAAATACAGTCAAATTGAAGCATAATAAATTTTGCAATAAGAATTACAACATAATGTAATACATTACACATTAATAATTTTTAATCAAATTAGTTCCATATCAAGTACATCAAAGTAAATCAAGTTCCATATCATGTACATCTTACACATAGGAATAATGGAAAAATACAATGAAACTGAAGCATAATAAATTTTGCAAGCACAACTATGTGAAGTTCAAAATGACTTTTTCCTGCTTTTTTCTATGGCAAATTTGTCAATGATACTGTTTGTGTCAAGGGATTGTAGGAGGTCCCCAGTGGTCTGATTATTTGAATGTATTTGATTGACGTTACAATTATAACAATTATTATTATTATTATTATTATTATCATCATCATTATTATCATGATTATTATTATTTAGCAGATTAGTTGTGGTTAACTAGATGTGACTTCGTGCATCTTGGAAAATGAAACGACATTATCCATCAGGAGCTGAAAAACGGAAAAAGAAGAAAATAGAGGAGGAGAAGCTTTCCAGAAGCACAGGTGAGATGTGCCACTTGTATATTCTTATGATTACAGTTCAGGCAACTACGTTAGGTATACCATCAAGCTAGGCAAGTGCTAAGGAATCGTGTAGAGTAAGCTAGTCTCTGTAATATTTATAATATTTCGAAATGTGAAATTTAATGGATCACATCACCTCAAATTCTGTTCACACAGATCAATTATCAAACAAGATAAGAAAGAGTATTTTAGCAAAAGTTAACAGAATATGTAATGTTATGTTCTTCTTAGGAGCACTACTGAAATATTTGGAAAAGCCGTCCTCAGCAAAGCCTGATGAGCATCATGAGCCAACAGCAGGACCATCCTCTATGCAACCTCAAACACCAGTAGAAGTAGAGAGGAAGTCGTACAAACTAATTACGGATGGACCTTCAGACTGGATAAACGTTGGTTCGCTTCTGAAAGGCCATAAAAATAGTTCAGAACATGCAGATAACATGGCAACATGGAAGGATCTGGAACTGCGGCTAAAAACTAGGAGGACTATTGACCAAACTGAAATGTCATTAATGGAGGTAGAGCGAAGACGCTGGCGAGATGTTCTCACACGTCTTGTAAGTACAATCCAATCACTGGCAGAGAGAAACCTTGCTTTCAGGGGGGTCTTCCTCTACATTGTACAATCGAGACAATGGCAACTTCTTGAAGGAGGTTGAGCTGCTTGCCAAATTTAATCCAGTGATGACACAACAACACACCAGCAGAGTCGAAAGTGGCCAATATAATCATTCAAGTTACCTAGGAAACATCATTCAAAATGAGCTCATTGGGTCCATTAGTGGGAAGATCTTGGATGCCATTGTTGCAGAAATAAAACAAGCTAAATATTACTCACTCATTTTAGACTGCACTCCAGACATAAGCCATCAAGAACAGATGTCGATTATTATCAGAACTGTTAAAATGGGTGAAGTACCAGAAATAAAAGAATACTTCTTGGGCTTTCTTGAGGTTTCAGAAAGTACAGGCCTGGGTTTATCAGTTCTGATTCTGAAGAGACTAGATGAACTGAATATTCACTTTGATGACTGCAGAGGACAGTCATATGACAACGGAGCGAACATGAAGGGCAAGAACAAAGGTGTTCAGGCAAAGTTATTAGAGAAGAACTGTCGTGCACTCTATGTTCCATGTGGGGCTCACACTCCGAATTTTGTAGTGGCTGATGCAGCTAAAGCTTCCACAGATGTCATCAGCTTCTTTGGCAACGTACAAAAATTGTACAACCTTTTCGCAGCAGCTACACAGAGATGGACAATCCTAAAGAAGCACGTGAACATAACACTCAAGTCTTGGAGTGAAACCAGGTGGGAGAGCCGGCTTAAGAGCATTGAGGCTGTGCGATACCAGAGCCACAACATCAGAGAGGCCCTGTTGGGAGTCAGAAACAATGCCACAGATGCCATAGCCAGGACTGAAGCACAAGCACTTGCAGAGGAGGTAGGGTCTTATCGCTTTCAGATTTGCACAGTAGTATGGTATGACATTCTTCATGCAGTTAACCATGTGAGCAAACTTCTGCAGTCTCCTACAATGCAGTTTGATGTGGCAGTCAACCTCCTCACAAAAACAAAAGACTCACTCACCAGCCACAGAAACACATGTTTTGTTGCAGCACAAGTCGTAGCTAGGGACATATGTGAAGAAATGAATGTGGAGGCTGTGCTGAAGGAGAAGAGGCTCAGATCCACAAAAAAGCACTTTGCTTACGAAGCTCCTGACGAACCATTTACAGAAGCCTTAAAGAGGCTGGAAGTAAAATTTTTCATTGTGGTGGTGGATTGCGCCATCGGGTCAATAAATGAGAGATTCAAAACATTAGATGATGTGAGGGACATATTTGGGGTTCTCCTAAACTTCATCACAATGAACAAGAACAAGGAAGACTTGTCCTGCAAGTGTGAAAAGCTCTCTAAGATACTGAGCTCTGGAGCTGACTTTGACATTGATGGAAGAGAACTGGCCCTCGAAATTAAGAACTTGCCGACTTTACCTTCACACAACATGACTGCATTGGAGCTTCTCTCCTTCATTCATCAGAAGCAACTGGAGGAACTATACCCCAATCTCTGGGTTGCACTAAGAATTGCCTGCACTCTGCCTGTGACAGTAGCGTCAGCCGAGAGGAGCTTCTCTAAGATGAAGCTAATCAAGAACTACCTCAGATCATCAATGGGGCAGGATCGCCTCAGTGGCCTTGGCATTATAAACATTAACCAGGACGTTGGCAGGGAGATTTCATATGATGATGTTATTGATGATTTCGGCCAGAAAAAATCTAGGAGGCAAAAATTTTGAAGATACAAACTATTCTGTATAACTGTTAGCTATTAAACGATTGTATCGTAGAGTTAATAATTGTTTGGTAGTTGATAATTGCATTATTTTTTTATACATAGTTCTGTCATTTATTCTAAATAATGTATAAGCCAACTTTAAGGAACTTCATGAAGAGTATTTTTTCTGTTTGTCTTCTGAAAGTACATATTTGTTGTTTTGGACATAAATGTTTCATTAAAATTGTTTCATAATTGTTTTTTATTAACACAGCCATTTTTTGTATGTGTGTGCTGAGGTGCTGTAGTAAGACGTGAGTTGGTGGATGGAGGGGTGGGGCCTCAAATGGGTATACTACTTAGGGCCCCCTAATGGCTAGAAACGGCCCTGTACATGAGGTATGTTTCGTTAAATAATTATGATAAAGCATAAAGTGCTGGTGTTTATAACAATATCATGGTACTTATACCAGTGTCCAGTAATTTTTGACAATGTGGTGTCATAGTAATGTTTAAGTGTTTATAAATGCATCGTCGTGATGTTATAATACCCGGTAAATGCATCGTCGTGATGTTATAATAAATGCATCGTCGTGATGTTATAGAAACTCATGTTTATGAATGGTTGTCCCTGTGACTACTGGTTATCAGTAAAAAGACACAGGAAAGTCACACTTTGCACTAAACTTTAGACTTGACTTTTTTCCTACAACCATGACTACTGAAGTAATGATGATGTGTATGACTGAGTGAGTTTTTATGATGACTATGTGGTGATCTTTCGATGGTGGTGGTGATATGACTGCATGATTTTTTTTAATGCAACTACATGGTAATATTAAGACAGAGAGGGTGATGATGTGACTGCATGGAGCTGTGTTAATGCTTACATGCTTAATATACAGGGCTATTTAAAATGATTCACCTGATTTCAAATGAGAATATTTTTTAATGTTACAAATACAGAGTGATTTGTTATACATCAACCAAAAGAAAAACTGTCCAAATTTTGTCTCTCACCTCATAAATGCTCTATGTGACTTCCCCTAGTTACACGAGCAACGTCGACACGATAGTCGAATTCCTCCCATACTCGCTCCAGCATGTCCGTTGTCACTGACTCTACGGCAGTAACAATGCGAGTTCGGAGCTCATCCAAAGATGTGGGCAACGGTGGCACGTACACAGTATCCTTAACGTACCCCCAAAGGAAGAAGTCGCACGGTGTAAGATCCGGCGACCTAGGGGGCCAGCTGTGGAGCACCAAGTCATGGGGCCCACTGCGACCAATCCAACGGCGAGTGAGCACTTCGTTGAGAAAACGGCGAACATCCAAATGCCAATGAGGCGGCGCCCCATCTTGCTGGAAAATGTAGTCGCCGGAATCTTCGTTCAATTGGGGAAATAACCAGTTCTGCAGCATATCCAGATAGGAGTGACCAGTCACTGTGTTTTCCATGAAAAAGAAGGGGCCGTAAACCTTTGCCCGGGAAATGGCACAGAAGGTGTTAACTTTAGGTGAGTCGCGCTCGTGCTCGATTGTTGCATGTGGTTGTTGCGTGCCCCATATACGAAGGTTGTGACGGTTCACCTTGCCACTTAAATGAAAAGTTGCTTCGTCACTGAACACCAGGCCGGGAGCAAATTCGTCATCCTCCATAGCCTCCTGCATAAGATCGCAAACGTTCTGTCGTTTTAATTGTCCCCCGGCCGTAGAGCCTGCAACAGTTGCAACCTGTATGGCTTCATATGCAAGCGCCGTCTCAAAACACGCCAAACAGTCGTCTGAGGAAGTCCCAATTCTCGACTGGCGCGGTTTGTTGATTTCCTCGGGCTACGTTGGAAACTCTCTCTGATTCTTTGCACATTATCCTCAGACACGCGCGGTCGTCCTGTGGACTTGCCTTTACACAAACATCCTGTTTCCTCGAACTGCCGATACCACCGACGGATGCTCTGAGCACCCGGTGGATCTGTTCTGTAACGTCGACGAAACTCACGCTGCACTGTGACTACCGATTTACAGCTCGAAAACTGCAACACACAAAACGCCTTCTGCTGTGCGGACGCCATTTTCACACTGATTGTTTGTTGCTAGGCTAGGCCACGGCGTGACTTTGGAGCCCTTTCGCGGTGATCTTGTAAAATTCAGAGATTTTCTCTTTCATGTAGTGTATGCCCACTTGATGCACGGTTAATAGGTACGGAAGTATTCTCAGTTGAAATCGGATGAATTATTTTGAATATCCCTGTCGTAAACACCGTTTCAGACTCACATCAACAACTACAGTACTATTGTATATTGAATTAATACTAATGCTTATTGGCTTTGTCAAGTTCAACAATTTTACAATGTCCAGTGTAGTATCATTGTATATTTAATATGTTGTTAATGCTTATTGCTTATTAAATAATGATATCAATTATAATAGCTAGCGTTATACCATACTATATTGAATTAGTGTTAATGCATTGGCATTGATAATTAATTGTCTCTGCTTGTCTGGGTTGATAATCTGATAACTAAATGGGTATCTGGTTGGAAAAAGTTTGAGAACCACTTGTTTGAAGCTTTCAATTGAACATGAATATGCAAAGGTGAATTTTGATGAGGTCATTGATCAATTTTCGGAAATTAAGGCTCGAAAGCAGAGACTGTGAATCGTTTCTATTTACCTTTGAAGAATAGGCTGAGCTTTGAGACTGGATTTCCTGTGTTTTTTTTATAAAATAAAATGCAGTATTACCTGTTCACTGAATTTTTAATGTCCTGCATTTTTCTTATTTCCAATTTGCTTATGACAGTACTGAACTGTTTAAAAATCTACTTGCAAACATAATATATGATATTTTTCTGTGTGTTTAAATTTTAAAATTATTTATGGGATGTGCCAAAGGAAGGATCCGCCCCGGGTGCCAAATACTTTAGGTACGCCCCTGGGGTGACGGGACAGAGCCATGAAGAACACCACTATTAATAGCTTTAGGAGAAGAACAGTGGCCGCCTACATCCGCAGCTATAGATCGGCCAGAAAGGAAATTAGAGATGGAGGCACAGATAGAAGGATAGAAACTGAAAGAGGGCAGTTTGGAAATTAAGGATTTGTGCCAAACTCTATCAAAAGCTTTTGATATGTCTAGCATAATAGCAAAGGTTTCACCGAAATCCCGAAAGGAGGATGACCAAGAGTCAGAGACATGAAAGAAGATTACCAGTAGAGCGTCCCTTGCGGAACTCATACTGACGATCTGAAAGAAGATTGTGAGAAGTGGATGTTTGAGAATCTTCCTATTAAGGATAGATTCCAAAACTTTAGAAAAGCAAGAAATCAGAGCAATTGGACGATAGTTGAAGGCCAGTGATGTAGTCGAGACCACCGAAACCGAGGCCGAGACCTAAGCACTTGGGCGGGTCGAAATTTTATACTGAATAACCACGCATTGCAGGGGGTTTCTCTGGCTCCGAAAAACCTTCTGATAACCTTTTTTACTGTGTGAAGTGCTGTAGGGGTAGCACAATTTTGGGGTTTTTGCCTCTCATGTCTTGTACGCTGACATATAGTAACATTTTTCCTGGTGTTTTAAATCCCAATGCAATGATGCAAAATTAAATGCTAATTGAAATATATATAAATGAAACAAATGTGTTGTTATTTATTGACAATTGCCATTTACTAGCATTATATTAAGATTTTAAATTATAGACATATTGAAGAAGGTATAGAAAAGGTTAAAATTTTAAAAAATGAAACAATGTTACAACCAGACGTTTTTCTAAGGTGATTTTCCTTCATTGTTCCTATAAATTCTTACTTCCATTGCCCTTTGGTGTTAAAATTAGGCATTTTTTCCGTAGATTCTAAAAGATTTAGAATAAATTTTTGACGATTTTCATAGCTACAGTATATCGTTCTTCTGATGCTTTTGTCACGAGACTGATAGCGCTCTCCAGTTTCTGACCATGACACGGGTATGGTGGAATCATCAGTGACTCGGCCTGAGCTTTGATAATGTCACTGTCGCTGAATTCATTTAGCAAAGGTGGTGGATATATGGTTTCTCTCTCCCGATCAACCAATTCGGTGTAATCTTCTGCCTTCAAGTTGAGTGTTTTAGGAAGTTCAAAGTTTCGCAGTTTTGGGGGAAGATTTTCTGGCCTCAATTATTCGCTGGATCGCAATTTCTCTCACTTGTTGTCTTTGATCCGTTATCATTGCTAAAAGAACATTTTCCGGTGTGGCAAAATAGGAGTTACGTTTTAAGACTGGTTCCATAATGTTTTGGAACTTTCTTTCAACATTTCTTACCAGTTGTGTAAGGTACTAAAAATTTATGGCTCCATCGATCGCTTTTGGATGTGATTTAATTTGGAACCACCCGGGAGCATAGCACTGCATTATAATCTTCACAATGTCTTTGAAACCCTGTTCTGGCTTCACTGTTGATATATACAATCTTAGAACACGATTAGCCCGAGTGAGCCATCGCGCATGATGACTATTTCCAGAAGATTTCGAACTCAGGTTTTCGGGAATGCTGCCGATTGAACTGATAAGCAGATGTCGTACAAATACTTCTGATCCGTGCTGAGCTCTTTTACAACATCAGCAGGAATTTGTTTTATTCTTCCAGTTACTGGAGTGAAATTAGCGAACTATTTTTAATTTTGTCAAATCCTTTTTTATCGCTTTGCCAATATCACATTTGAAACTGTCTGGTCCACTAGTCTGCCCATCAATTGCTTCAAATGCATGCCTGAAAGGCAATTCATTCATGTGGAGCTGGCATACTAACCATTGCAAAGATCTATCTAGCTGGATCTCAATCAATTTAATCACACCACCAATTTTTCCTGTATTTAATGCTGTTCCATCACATAGTAAGGCTTTCAAAGTGTCGTTACTGTCTGTATCCAAAATCAAAGTCAAAATTTCTTCTGCTATGGATCGAGATGTCCCTTTATCTGGCATGAGATGGTCTACATATAAACCTCCAGACTCTTTGACAATGGTGTAGTGCTCTTTTGTTTTACCTCCCCGCGTTAATGTATCATCCATTCTACCATCAAATCCTATGCATTCTAGATGTAAGTTCCCCGATTTTGTCTTAATATTTCTTTTACCAACTCGCACTCTTTCTCTTTTCACTTTTTTCCTATCAAGCATGTTAGATTCACTCAAAATTCCCATGTCTTTTAAAGCTGCATTTACAATGGTGACCGCTGCTCCGCAGCTGACGCGATAGCGATCTGCAGTAATAGCCAGCTCATCATAACGGTATCTGTTTTGTTCATGATCTGCTAACTCCAGTTCAGGTTTAAAATCATCACTTTCTTCAGTACTTGCATCCACTTCCATTAAATGAGGACCAACTCTTTGTAACCATTTATTTATTTATATAAAGTCAAACAATGACAATGGTCTTCTGAAAAAGGAATAAGCATAATAAGTAATCACTTGAATAAAACATAAACATAAACATAATCATTGTCCTCTATCTCCACCCAAGTCTTTGATACTAGATGTGATATGAGGTAATTGCAGTACAGTAGTGCGAAGACTTATATTGTTTTATAAAGTGAATACAGTATAGTACTTTAATAGGAAAACATAGATACTAGTTTATTTAAGAGTAATATGAGAACATAAGGCTTTGCTATTACATCATGATGAATACGATACTGTAGAAACTAAAATATAAATACTTATGGAATTATACAGTACATTATATCCAATCAAACATATTACAATACAATTAGAGAGTTCAGCGAGAGATTGAATCATATTAAAATAAGGGTTGTACAACGGTATTCCTGACAAAAGTAATAGTACAGTAATGAGGTTACAGCTGTATTGGGAACACAATATAAAGTTCTTAGTAAGTAAAGTGTAAAGTGTACTGTACTCTCTCTCCCCCAAGTCTTTGCCAGCAATTTTATAAAGAAGATTATTAAGGATAATATGGCAAAAAAAAAAAATTTGTATGTTTACGGATAAAGACTAAACCTTATTTTGTCAGTGCCCTTAATTTAAAGCATACTTGATTCATATGGTAGTCTTCATGCCAGGTAGGGGGCCGTCTGGTACGGTTCGAACGCCTTAGTGGAGTTGCAGTTTGGGGTGCCGTACCATTGGCCTAGGGGGTGCAGGTGGTAGTATGTCGATGGGCGGCGTTGACATGTCTTCTTGGGTGGGGGGTGTGGTCTCTTCAGGGGTCGGGCGCCTGCGTTCAACGTGTGGGCTGGACCCTGTCGGACTACGGGCTGGAGCGGGTGTCTTTGGTCCTGGTGCTGACCTGGCAGGTGTAGGTGGTGCAGCAGGTGGGCTGTTGGTGGGCACCGCTAGGAAGTTCTTCAAATGTTGGTCTATGGTCATCTTTGGAGCAGGTGTACTGAAGGGTTCATATTTTTTAAGGAATTTCCTGTTCCTTACAGTTACCCTCCCAGATCCATCGACCCTAACCACGTACTGGTCAAACTGCCTGACTTCGATGACCACACCTGTCTTGTCCCATTTACGGGAGTGTGGACCGACCTGGTTCTGGATGCGTATAAGGTCTCCGACTGCTAGTGGTGGGAGTCTCTTGGTGTGCTCTGACCAGCGTTTGCTCCCCTCATGTGGCGGTTCCTCAGAGCTTCTTCTCGGGTGGCCAAGTTTTCACGCCACGTGTCGTGTGGTTTATATCGGCCGGGAAGGATTGGAATGAAGTCCCGGATAGGGCGGCCGAATACACACATTGCTGGGGAGTGTTTTGTATCTCTATCCGGCGTGTTTCTGTATTGAAGCATGGCCCGTTGAAAGTTTTCGGTGTTGAGGTCGCCGTTTGGTCCAGTGTTGTCGGTTATTAGGCGTTTCGTTGTCTTGACACCAACTTCTGCCCGACAGTTGCTGTGAGGGAAAGCCACTGATGAGAGTCGGTGGTGTACGCCCCAGTTTTTGAGGAACTGCCGTGTGGCTGCTGCGGTAAATTCAGGGCCCCCATCGGAAGCCAGTTCGTCGGGGATGCCGAAGGTGACGAAGGTCCGTCGGAGGCAGGCGATGAGTCCAGCAGCACCATCTGATGACCTCTCTACTATTGGCCAGTTAGAGTATCTGTCCACCACGACCAGGTAGTTTACTCCTTTGTAGTGGAAGTAGTCCGCGCAGACGCACTGGAAGGGGTATTCTGGTGATGTTGGTGGAGTGGGTGGAGCGCTGGGCTGGGTTGGTGCCATGCGGTTGCAGTGGTTGCAGCTAGCCCGTAGTGCTGTGATGGCTGGTGTGATGCCAGGCCAGAAAATGGAGTCTTCTGCTCTGGAGATCATGGATGAAGTACCTTGATGAGCTGAGTGGAGTGAAGCCAGTACTTCTTGCCTGAGGGCCGGCGGGATAACCGTGCGGTTCCTGTACATTACCACGCCGTCAACAGTGCGGAGGTCGTCGCGAAACTGGTGATATTCCCGCAGCTGTGCAGGGAGTGCATGGCGGGATTCAGGCATGCCGGACTCTATGACATTGGCTAAACTATTCATGACTTCATCGCTGGTCGTGGCGGTGCGTACTCGATCCCATGTCACTGATGCCAGGCTCAGCGAGTTGAGTGTTGATGCGGCTGCAGAAATGACGCAGGCTTCCATGCCATTACCATCTGTCAGTGATGTCCGTATGCCGGCTAGGAAGGGGGGGGGGGAAAGAACGCCGTTCCCTCGCATGGTTGATGGATGGCTGCTACGTCATCGGGGAGTGTCAGTGGTATGGGGTCGCCAGTGGGGTATCGTGACACCCCGTCAGCAGCTTTGTGTTTCGCGCCTGGTACGTGGATCATCCGGAAGCGGTACCTGAGGGTTTTTTCCTTCAAGTTTCTGAGGCGTGTATTAGATATGTCCTCTAGGGATCTGTCACCAAACACTTTGAGGAGAGGTTTGTGGTCCACTGCAATTATTAGGTCTTCGCATCCCAGCACGAAGTACCTCGCCTTGTCAAGGGCATCGGCGACAGCAAGTGCTTCTCCTTCTACTGGTGCATAGCGGGACTCAGCTGAGGTAGTGAATCTACTGCCGACCAATGTGACACGCCATCCAGTATGGCAGCAGAAGGGTTCGACTCGTGTACAGGTGCAGTGTTTCTGAAGTAGCCAGTAGCCGATGCCTGTTTTCGACCAGTCTGTGGCGAGGCATGTGGGCTTGGTTTTGTCAAAAATTTTAACGCCCTCCTCTATTTCTGTGATGATGACATCCTTTGATTCTTCGAAGATGGTTTCCAATTCGTCATCCCACTTGAAAGGTGTTCCTGGCTTCAGAAGTAGGCGGAACGGCTGCATCCTCTTGGCCATGCTGAAGGCATACGACACCTGGTTGATGAGCCCGAACCATGATCGAACGTCGGTGATGTTCTTTGGAGATGGAAACTCTAGGATTGCTTTGAGGTATTTTTTACAGGGTCGGACACTGTCAGATGTGATCTCGAAGCCTGCAAATTCAACCTTGTCCTGACAGAACACAAACTTGTCGGGGTTCAGTGTGATTCCGTGTCTGCCGCAGGTGTCAAGCCACTGGGTGGCCTGGAAGAAGCTCTCCTCCACTGTGTCTGACCAGAGCAAGACGTCGTCAATGCACTTTGTATTGTTAGGGATGCTCGATACAATTTCGTCGTACCTTCTTGTGTAACCGTCACCAGATGCAATGTAACCCTGGGGAGCGGTTTTGTAACGGTAGCGACCCCAGGGCGTTATGAAGGTGGTCAAGTGGCGGTCTTCTTCACAGATTGGTACGCTGTGATATCCATTCCATGCATCAAACACTGTTTTCTTTTTGCCTTGCGGTACTGATCTGGCCTGGTGGAATGGCGATTGAGTGTGGTGTGTTTCGCGGGTGGCGTGAGCGTTGAGGGGTTGAAAGTCAACGGTACGCCTTGGTTTTCCGTTCTTTTTGGCGCACACCACCATTCTGTGACACCAGGTTACGGGCTCACCAACGGGTACTGGTTCAAGGACACCCAGTCTGACATCTTGGTCGAGGCCAGCCTTCACGTCCTCCTGCCAGTGGATTGGTACTGGGACGGGGGTGTGATGTGCGACTGGTTTGGCATTGGGGTCCACCATCAATTTCATTGGGGGGCCGTCCATCATGGGCAGCGCTTGGTGGTCACAAGTGTTGAAGGTGCTTGATTTGTAATAGTCCAGCAGGTATTCCTTGAGCTTTTGCTGGTTCGCCGCAACAGCGGGTAGCGGTAGCTCGATTGGAGGTGATGGAGGATGTTGGCGTCTTGGACAGTCACAGTTAGTTACAAGTCCGCTGTCACTGTGTGGCGTGCTGGCACTGTTGTTACAGTATTGTGCTGGATCCAGTTGGACTTCCCCCACTGTAGGAATCTTCCCGAGATAATGCCGAGTGAAACGCATGCCTCTCTGCTGATGAAGAACTTGTCAGAAGAATCTGTCACATATGTTACCTGTCTCGTTTCTACTTGTTGGCCCTGTTCATCCTTGCCAGTGAGGCGAAGTATGGCTGCGCCAAGGATTTTGATGCCCTTGTTGTTGGCGGCGTGCATCTTCATGGTCACAGGGATGAGGTCAGACTGGAGAAGCCCGAGGCGGTGGATAACCTTGATACCGGTGAGGCAGCTCTGACAGCCTGTGTCTGCCATGGCAGGCAGTACCACGGTTTTTGGGTGGGCATAGAGGGTTGCCCCAAGCGCCTCGTAGTCTTCGGGGAGAGTCCTGACTGTCAGGTTGATGTGTGGCTGTGGTTGTGAGTTCTCCTTGATCCACATGTCCGATAGTTCATTGTAAATGTGATGGTCGAGGGCGATTGCTCTTTTCTTATGTGGCTCGGAAGTGTTGCTTGTGGCGCAGAGAAGATCAAATACCGCACCTTCGGTCTTCCAGGGTCATCTCCTGGTTACTGTTGCCGAGGAGTTCCAGTTGTATTTCCGGGTCAGCAATTCCGCGGGTAAGGACGTCGCGAAGGATTGGGTCAGTGTAATTTACGTTGTTGTTGCAGCTTGAGCATTCAACAAGAAATTTGCAGACTCCGGCCTGACCACGAAGACGGGCTCCAAAACTGCGCACAGTTTCGTCGCGGTCTTGTCGCATATTGTGTAGGGTAACCCTGGCTACCATGGTGTTCTCCTCTCGGACAGCTAGTTTCTTGATTGCAGCAAGGACTTCATCTTCGGTTTTGTTTGTTAGGCTTCCACCTGCGGATCTTGTCAAATCTTTGCGGAGTGAATCGTCGCAGCATTCAAGTAGTTGTACCACTTTGTCCCTACCAGTGATTTTTGTAGCTTCCGCATAATCTGTCCAACGCGACGTAAAATATGCCCAGTCTTCACTGGTACCTGCAGCCGAAATGGTTGGCCGTCTTACTTTCTCAACCTTTGCAGAGACTGTCGGGCTTGGGACATGGGTCGTGCAGTGGGCTGTTATAAGTGCGGCTACAATGGCTGGGTCCAGGTCTGCTGTGACATAGGTACAACCTGTGATAGGACATTCTACGGCAGGCATTGTGGATAGCGTTTGTTGAAGTTGCTTAATTAGATTGGGGTGGTTCAGTTGCTTGAATTTACCACGTATGTAGACTTATTTTATTATTTATTTAATTAATCAGTCATTTGTACCTAAGACCGTTGTCATAAATGAGGACCAACTCTTTGTAATCATTTATTTATTTATATAAAGTCAAACAATGACAATGGTCTTCTGAAAAAGGAATAAGCATAATAAGTAATCACCTGAATAAAACATAAACATAAACATAATCATTGTCCTCTAGATGCATTCTAGATGTAAGTTCCCCGATTTTATCTTAATATTTCTTTTACCAACTCGCACTCTTTCTCTTTTCACTTTTTTCCTATCAAGCATGTTAGATTCATTCAAAATTCCCATGTCTTTTAAAGCTGCATTTACAATGGTGACCGCTGCTCCGCAGCTGACGCGATAGCGATCTGCAGTAATAGCCAGCTCATCATAACGGTATCTGTTTTGTTCATGATCTGCTAACTCCAGTTCAGGTTTAAAATCATCACTTTCTTCAGTACTTGCATCCACTTCCATATCATCTAAGATGTCTAAACTTCCAGAAATGTCATTGAAAGAAACCTCCATTTTCTCTTGAGCTCTTTGTTGCGCTTCTCGCCAACTTCACTTCTTCTTAATGCAGATGTTGTAGCTCGATCAATTGGTCCCAGTTGATTTCTGCGTTCTTTTTGTCCTATGAAAGATTCCCATTCTTGGACTGGAATTCTTTCGATACACTGCACTGTGGCCTTTCTCTTTTTTTTGTCATAGCAATCGCAACTGCATACGTCAAACATATCATCAAACGTTGACAACTTTGTGAAGAATTCCTCCTTTCTTCTGTTTTGGGGTATTTTATTTAATTTAGATGCTGACATCATCACTCGGCATACTTTCATGAAGATACCTTCTGTACCAATGGTAGGAAATGAAAATCGGTTCCAGATGACTTCAATATCACTAGTGACAATCCTGTAACATTCGTTGGCACTACATGAACCTTTACCTTCAGCATCTTTTATTTGCCGAACAAAAAAACAGTGCCTCACTACATCAGCTTTTAAAGGCATCATGGCAGGTTGAAATCTAGTTGGCTGGCCAAAAGCAGAATTAGCCGTTTTGCTACGTGTGGCCATTTTTTAAGAGACAAATACTTAAATCAGAAATCTATATCATCTGAAAAGCTGATCGCACAATATATAGCATATAAGTAAGTCAAAGGAAAATGATAACAAGGGCTCCTCAAATGGGTAAAGGGGGTACTTTGTGCGATCCCCTAGGGGGGAGCACAGTGCTTATTTTTTATGTAATGATAAGGACATTAAGTGGAAATCCATGCAATGCGTGGCTTTTGGATAAATTATTTTTTTGTGTTTTTCGACCCACCCTACTAAGCACCCGAGACCGAGGATTAAGCACCCGAGACCGAGACCAGAAAAAAGGCCTTGAGAACGGTCCCGAGACCAAGACCGAAACCGAAACAGAGACCATATGCAAGTTTTGCATGTATTCAGTACTGTGTAATGTCTAATTCCTAAGCTCTGTATTTCACATTCAGGAATAAAGATTCTAAAGAGTTATCAAGTGACAATTGCAAAATTTACTCATAATTTATTCACAAATTCATAGTTTGTGAAATTTTCAGCAGTTAACTGCCTACTTAAAACAAAATAATTGTTCGTTGCACTTGAGAAACATCAACATACTCAGCAGTGATGTAGTCTAGACCATCATGGCCGAGACCGAGACCAAGACCGAGACCAAGACCAAGAGCAGGAAAAAGGTCTGGAGACCGGTCTCGAGTCCTACATCACTGTTGGAGACTGGCGCAGCAAGTATTCTGAAGTGTTGAGGGGCATCGCCACCCACGGTTTTAAAGTTGTAGGGACAGCCGCCCCCGCAGTCTCCCCTGTTACCGCGTCCCTGCTACTTGTAACGTAAATAGGTAGTGTTTGGATGGATAAGAAATTTTCTAACTGATAGGCGACAGCGTGTGGTGATTAATGAGGAATTCTCAGAGTGGCAGCCAGTAATTTCAGGAGTACCTCAGGGTTCAGTGCTTGGCCCTATTTTGTTTATTATTTACATAAATACTTTGCCAGAAGTTGCCCAAGCTTCAGATATCTACCTTTATGCAAATGATACAAAAATCTTCAAAGCAATATACAACAATGAGGATTGTGATAAACTCCAAGAAGACATACAAAATATAGTGAAACTCCACCCGGACAAGTGTAAGACAATGAGAATCGAAAACACAAAACTAGCAAATAAAACATATGTGATGGGGGAAAATAACTGAATTGAAAACATCCATTGCAGAGAAAGATATTGGAGTGTTTACTGACAACAAACTAAACTTTCAACATCACATAACTATAAAGGTTAATAACGCCAACTCTATAATGCCCCTGATTAGGAGAACGTACACGTATCTAGATAATGAAACATTCTTACTTCTACATAAATCCCTCGTGAGGCCACACATTGAATATGCAAATGCAGTTTAGTCACCACAATATAAAAAGTACAGTATATATATTGAGCTGAATAATGATAATCGAAGAGGTCATAAATACAAGCTAAAGAAAATTAGAACTAGGATAAATAAGAGGAAGCATTCATTTATACATAGAAATGTAAACATATGGAATAGTCTAACTGAATACGTGGTAATGGCACCAACTGTAAAGTGTTTTGAGTCGAGATTTGATAAGCTGTGGGCAAATCAACCCTTAAAATACAACTATGAAGAAAAATACGATTTCAGTTTGGTCACCAGCGGCCGCATGTGCACATTGACAGCTGGTGAAGTACTGTAACATTCGAGCTGTCTTAAGAAGCTGAAAAGCCTGTTGACAGAAAATTCAAGTGGTATTAAGTGGTAATTACACCATACACATAAGTCCATTTTTTCTAACATTTTTGTTTCATTTAGATCATGCCAATAGTATAGCCGAAAAAGGGGAGAGTGCAAGAATGTTGCAAGTGATTACGTAATGTTGCAAAGGGGTGGGGGTGTTGCAAAGGGGGTGGGGGGTGTTGCAAAAAAAAAAAAAATAACCCAAAGGGCTCTTTGTTGCCAACCGGGGTTGCAAGGGGCATGCAACTTGGAGGTGGAGTTCTCCCCCAAGCTATTCCCCCCAAAGGGCCAGAAAGGCGAGAAAAGAGGAGAGAAAGGAGAGGTGTTCACCTGGCAGGAGCCAAGTGCATATTAAGACTTCAGCCAAGTAGGCGTTGTTTTATAGGCTCCTAATCAACCAGTTGGCTTAGAAGGCGTAAATGGCTTGAGTTGCCAGATAGCGCCATGTATTCGCTATATATTTAATTCTAATCGAAGACTGAGTTGCCAGATACCATTGTATACATTATTATAGGCTCCTAATCAGCCAGTTGGCTTAGAAGGTGTAAATGGCTTGAGTTGCCAGATAGCGCCATGTATTCGCTATATATTTAATTCTAATCGAAGACTGAGTTGACAGATACCATTGTATACATTATTATAGACTCCTAATCAGCCAGTTGGCTTAGAAGACGTAAATGGCTTGAGTTGCCAGATACCACTTTTTAGCATTATTATTGTATACACTATTATAGACTCCTAATCAGCCAGTTGGCTTAGAAGACGTAATTGGCTTGAGTTTCCAGATACCACTTTTTAGCGATACCATTGTATACATTATTATATTTCTTAAAAGTTGGTTTAGAATACCGGTAGTAGGTTTAGAAGGCGTAACATGATATAATTAAGTAAAACAACATTGCATCATTCTGTTTATTATAAATATATAGAAAATAAATATACATTTCAATAATAATTGAGGAATATGCATATAATCATAACAGTACAGGAAATATATACACACAATTATGGAGATATATTTATAAAATAAATATACATTTCAAATAGAAATAAATATATTTTCAATAATAATAGAAATATGCATATAATCATAACAGTACAGGGAAATATCACGCAAAATATATAAATACATTTCATATAATATAAATATGTATATAATCATAACAGTACAGGAGAAATATCACGCAAAATATATAAATACATTTCACTTTTTTTTCAAAATACTAAACTCGGTCTTAATCGAGTTTACAATTACATCATTATTGCTCTGCATTACGCAGTATATGCGGCTTAATAATATTTCACCGCTTAAAGTATAGGGAAACCTGTATTCGATATGAAGGGCTTTCATATCGTTCAGTACTATTTTTCTTCCCACTTTACAACCGGTTGGTAAGTCATCTTTAAATACGTATAGAATACAATCAAAAGCACGCACAAAGAGTTCATCGTTAGCCGCATTATTAAACACAAGTTTATAAACACGCCTTTCCAATCGAGGGTTTATTTCTACCGACTCGAGCTTTTCAATCGTGAACTCACTCAACATAGCGGCAATTGAAATAATCTTCTAAATCGTTACGACAACTGCGCGTTATATAAAGAAATAGTTCTTCAGGGTGAACGGTGTAGGTGAGCTCAGCCTTGTACCGATCAATTGCTTTGTACCAAAGTTCATGGTATTTCAAAGAGTAAACTTTTTAAATAAACGTCCAGCACTAGACCATTCTCACCAGCCCTACACTCGGTAAACCCATCGAGCAGAGCGGTGTATGCGTATTCAAGTACTGTATCAAAATAAAGCATGTCCGTAACACGCGCGTCTAATATAGGTTTCAGCTTGCGGAATCCGACGATTTCAAACATTCTGTCGAGGATGAAACGGTTTCGCGTAGGAACAAGAGCGTTATTATCAGAAGCATTCTTCCACATCAGCCGTATATCAATGCACGGCCGATCGTTATTTATACACAACGTACATACAACGGCGTATGAGGGTGCGTCACTAATCTGCTCTCTTCTTGTACCTACGTTAGCAGGTATTTTATAACGATCTTCACTCCACTTCTCAACTATCACGAAGATTCTATTCATCTCCTCGACACTTAAATAAACCCGTTTGTTTGTTTGTCTACATTCCGTTTCCAGTACATAGCTAATGGTACCGGAATTACGCCTGAACACGCGCAACGATTTCGTCACGGACACATCGTACGAGGCGTTGAGAATGCTGCTCAAAGGAAGTTCCATCGTATTCGAGGAGCGCACGTCCACTCGGTTCAAGCTCTGAGATAACTATGAGCCGTGTGAGGCACGCAGGTAGGCAGGAACGGTTCGACGGGCGGCTGACTCGATGATACGTGAATGGGCTTGTTCGTATGATCCGCGAGTCGTACCGAATTGTTGTACATATTTGTTTTTCCGGTACAAGAATTAATTTCATCACTACCAGCCTACGCACCAGACATTTTACCTCAGGATAAGAACTAGGAACATTTTATGTTTTACTAAACATCTTCACACTCCGGCGCACTATTTGAGAGGAACATATGCTCATATTTTTCCTTTCTGCCCATCAAACGATACTCGTCTCTAAAGTCTGTTAAAAACTCACGCAGGGCACTAGCCACAACCTCACTACGAACCTCATCATGATATACGTTAATATAGTGATAAAAATACTTAAGATTGTCCATGATCACGAGATTCACATTTTCAGTCGTAGGGTATGAGTAATCGACATGGTGTAGCATGACGTAATACCGCTTGTCACACCACCCATCCGCAAGACTCATTATCCATACCTGCTGCTTCTCTTCTGCACGCGTTGTTTCTTTTACTTCACGGTGTATGTGAGACTTTATAAAGTTTAGCTCTGCAGTATACTTCAGCACATCGTCTGTGCAACGAAAGCCTTCAACGGTCTCACCAGAACATCCGTAGAGTATTTGTACATCTTGGAACTTCGCACAATCCAATGTGTTTTTAAAAGAGGCATAGGAGGGAGGAATAGGAAGTTTTTCGGTATCCACCACATCCTGACACTTTGCTGAATACCATTTCATAAACGTTGTACAAGCAATATTAAAGGTAGCCATTTGAATACACGTCTGATCTGAATACACGTCTGATCTCTCGGGCTTACTGCAGTCGACTGACCACGCAGGGACTCCCAGATAGTAGCATGACTCACGGTCTTACAGTGGGCGGAGCTTAGAACTTTCACCTGCGCACACACACACACACACACACACACACACACAAAGGAGAAAGTGAAACGCTAATTGAAACATGATTTATTTAATAAACGAGATATTCAAGTTATATATATTTACAAATACGATTTAATAAACGAGATATTCAAGTATATATATATATTTACAAATACGTGTAATAAATCAATAGATACTTTACAAATACGATTTAATAAACGAGTATTCAAGTTATATATATATTTACAAATACGTGTAATAAATCAATAGATACGATTATATACAAGACAAATACGTGTGAGTTAACAATAGAAGCATCATACGTTATGGTATCCAAAGGGTACGGTATCATAGGTACCAGGTAACTGGTAACGTTTCCTATAGGTGTTACGGCACACCTTCGTACCCCTAAGTTCCTTCACGCCCCCCAGCTTCTGCGCCCGAAAATTGTGGGTGCCTACAATTGGGGGGGTGTTGTTCGCCCTCATCATCGTCCAAACATACTAGATCCTTCAACGATTCAAAGTTAACAACCCGCCGATTCGCATGGTTGAGCGTAATACCCTTTGCCTTCACGATATATTTCATTTCCTCCCCACCCTGACCCGTACCCCATAAGTCTTAGGTCCTGTTGAGACAAAAGAGTCGGCGTATGCGTTGTCCCCATACTCATCCTTGATCTCATCAGTGAGCTCGCCGAGGAACTCCCCAATAGCGGGCATGTATTCACCCTCCCTCTCTGTGAATATCACGCTATCTGTATCGGCATACAATACTCTCCGCCCAAGAGAATGCAATAGACCCCAAAGTTTTATACGGGCGTAGGCTGTTGTGAAGCTGGCCACAGGTATGTTTGTAACCCTTGAGGTATCTGTGGCAAATTCAGTGTTGTTGTACTTTATTATGTAAGTATTACCTACATTCACGATCTCCATGACCTCTTTATCGGGAGCATTGGCATAATCCCAGACATCGCTATAACTTTGTGCCAAATGAATGCTCCCTCTGCCGGTATTCTGCGCAAATTTTCCCCATAGACTGTTTAGACACAACTTTGCACTAAAGCGCTTGCCAGGATTCTTTACAATTTGGACACGATCAAGTTGTATACCTTCGCGGTCGCGGTAACGTTGAATATAGGCAGACTTTTCATCTTCGGTATCAACTCCTCGCGGATACCCTGATGCCTCAACCTTATCCTTCAAAAAGGCGTTTATATATGGTGTGAAAAGGTTGGGTAGCTTCTGAAACCTCCACACCTCATGTATCTTCAGTATTCTATAACCATGGCGTACGGCTAGGGCCAGCTCAGGACTTGTATATACGCCTCTGATCTTACGCTGGTGGGGTATATGGTTACATTCGCCGTTATCCTCTTCCGCGCACTTCACGCACAGGGGAAACATGAGCTTGTCGTCGATAACGACAGGTAAGATCGGCATCCATAAATTGCGTGGGGGAGTACGTCTACGAAAGAGAGCCCAAAGTAACGATCATTCAAATTTTTTGAAAATTCATTGATGGAGGGTAGGCTAGGTCCCACCAGTTTCTCAGGAGCGCCCACGGGGTACGGATTGCTCTTCATCACGTATGGGTATAAAGAACAGAAATCGTAGTAATGGAGCTTCACGCCCTCCGTAGGTGGAAAGTATAGTCTGAAAGGATTTGTACGTCCTCCAAACAAGCTATCACCACATTTGAGAGGATCCAGCACCATTGAACGCTTGATCGTGTTTATTTCCTCACGGTACACTCGTCTGTCTCCATCCGTGCATCATATTCATGCTCCCACAAGACTTTGTGAGTGAACTGTGATCCTATAAGTTGATCGCGGGTGCGGGTCCGATGCAAGACAGTCGGCAGGAGACCTACCGTGGATATCTCCGGCGATTCCGCACTCAGGACGGGGGCATCCATGCCACCAGCAACCGTTAAAGGAGTACACAGTCTTCACACCAGTGACACGGTTTTCACTTAACCCATCAACCAAAAAACACGTCCATTAATCTTAATGGGTACTTCACCCGTGTTGGGCGTGCTTTATGTATACACCTGTCTGTTGCTGTAGGTGTATGAGCCAGTAAATAGCCTTGTGTCCGTAACTGCGGGGGTTGTTTCGGTGAATAATGGCTAAGGTGTCTTTAGGCATGAAGTTATTCTTGAACACCGTAAAACATAATGATGCGATGGTGGTTGCGACTTGCAGTGGATCGCATTTGAAACGGGCTATGTACATCCTTCTAAAGGCCTGGAAACATACTCTAAGCACGCGCACATCATTCACGCAATAACGCTCACATTCATCAGCTATATTATAAGGGTTACTTTCATTAAAACTGTGTAGTATCGATCAAAGTCTTCACGTTCATCCATACAGTCAAAATAATGTTTGGGGGTGGTGGGCCTACGTAGTTTAAAGTCTCGCTGGTGAGGAAAGTGTAAGGGAAGTATCCTTTGGAAACTTCAGCTGCTACTCCCATCACCTTGGGTAGCTTTGCTAATTTACAAGGTGTGAATAATAAAGTATCTTTAAATTGTACATTGCCTCTTATCTGCATCTGTATTAATTTGTTGCCTCTTTTCAATGGATCACCTGTAAATATCTCAGAGGATTCGTGTTCAAGCAACTCCTTATAAAGGAACTGCGTGTCAAACTTTGCCCGTTATGGGCGAGAATATACACAGTCATTTTTTTGAACTTGTCGGCTAACTTGACAATATAGGACACAAATAGTTTCACAGGACTATCGCGGACATTCGTTTTAAAAACGTTTGTCCGTTTACCGCATTTGGGGCACTCGTCACATTCGATACCCATACACTCATCACAGATGGTCTGGCTCACAAGTAAATGTGGAATTACCTCTTTGGTTTCAGCGTTCGTATATGTTTCTATATCGTAGTATACAGTTATACAAGGGTTATTTTTAGGCTTAGCATCTTTCATATAACATACATGCTTTACTCCATCCGCCTTATATTCCTCCTGGCATGTAGGACAGTGAATTACGTCACACTTGTGCTTAAATTTCCCCCAATTATCCATTGTGTGAAACATACCACATTCACAGATTCTCATTTTCCTGCACGTGCCAATTGATTTATGGAAATCAAAACAGCTATTATTGAAAAATGTGCGTCTACACACATCACAGTCTCTCTTCTCAGCTTCAACTACACGGCTTTCACATTTGGTGCTTTTACACTGCTCACATACCATGTGACATTCTTTACAATGTCTCACTATATCATCCGCAAACTCGAGGCACCCCTTACACAAATCATGATGTCTCCCATATTTTCGACTTTTGTCATAACTCGCGTAAAGCCACCTTATATTACGGATGGGGAGATACGTTGTCCCTGACAATCCTAAAATAAGTAGGGGTCTTGTACGATCTCTCACACAGCTTTTAAAAACATACACAGTCCTACGACGATCATCCAACCCAAATACAACTATGCGGACATTCATTTCCTGTTCTACCCTTCTCAGCTCTTCAGGACCCATATTACAGTCAAATTCAAGTTCACAGTCTACAGCTAGTTTACGGGCACGCTCCACGACCGTAGGCAACCAAATTTTTTGAGTCCGTGTATTTTGTACAGTAAACATACGTGCTAAGAGTACTGCTATAAAGCCGCAACCACGATCGACGTTTATATGCTTTCGGTAAATAGTCGGAGAATTGAAGTTAAGAGTATACGGTATGGCACTATGCCCGCAACACGGAATACACGGTCAATATTTACCGTGAAGTTGTCCATATTGAAGGCTATACTACTTTGGGCGGCTTGCATTATACGTCCTAATATATATTCTACATCTTCAGCCGCCAAACGTCTAAATGGCACTATCACCAATAATCGTCTACATCACCGTCATCTGACCCGAATCCAAAGGACAGACTCGTCTGACTTCACGCTCGTCGCGATTCTGAAGAGCAAACTCTAATACGCTGTACAACCCGGCGTAGCCGCGCTCAATTCCATTGCTATACATGGCTCTAGGGTCGACCCTGACTCTATACCGATTTCTAGTCAAGGCTGGGGTGGGGGCTGCGGATCGCACCAATCGATCGTTATATCATCCTCACAGAACGGGGGGCGGCGGATGAATTAGGGGGTATATTAGCGGAAGGTGCTGATGGGGGGCCTGTTGCGTAGGAGGTTGAGGGTTGGGGATCTATTATTGTAGACTTAACAGAACGGGGGGCAACTGTGGCGGATGAATAAGGGGATATATTAGCGGGAGGTGCTGTGGGGGTTGTTGCGTAAGAGGTTGAGGGTTGGGGATCTATTACTGGTGCAACAGGCGCGTATTTCGGTCGCTTTATACCTGACGTGGGGTTCTCACCTCCGCTTGGACGTGCTACGGTATCGCTGGTGAGGTTCGTTGGCAGGGGAGGAGATCACAACTACACTGTCGTCGAGGTCATCCGTAATGTCAATGATGGGATGCTCTACCTCATCGTCATTCACGGTTCTGTGGGAGAAGAAAGCAAAATATAAGGAACAGCACTCAAAATTTGTAATATTTTGTAAATGACCCACTTAGGAGTGTGACGTGTTAGAAATGGACTCTGTAGAAAAATTCAGATTCACGAGCCCATCCACATGTATTATATCTGGACCTACAGGATGTGGTAAAACTGTGTTTATGCTTAAAATCATTAAAGAAAAGGGAGAGATGTTCTCGAAATTTGTGCATAAAGTTATATGGTGCTATTCGACGTATCAATCAGTGTTCAACGAGTACCAAGATGATATTTTGTTCCACAAAGGCGTATATGACGTTAATTCGTTAAAGGGAAATGAACATACAATCATTGTAATTGACGATCTCATGTTGGAGATGGATAAAACGTTGCCGAGACATTTACAGTATTCTCCCACCATCTTAACATAAGCGTGTTCTTCATCAATCAGAATCTATTTTCAAAAATAGATACATGCGCGATGTGTCGTTAAATACGCAATATCTAGTCTTATTCGCGCAACGTAGAGATGTATCACAAATTGGGGTATTAGCCAATCAAATGTTCCCGAATCAGCGTAAGGAGTTTTTGGAAGTTTATAAAGAAGCTACAAGCACGCGTTACGGATATTTGCTTTGCGACCTTCATCCGCGAAACACGTTTAGAGTGCTTCTACGAACGAATATATTTCCAAACGAGCCTGAAACGGTGTATATTCCAGAATGACAAAGAGACTAAAGAAAGACCGTGAATTAATAAAAATCTATCATCGACTGCCCACGGGCAATGCAGCAGATGTTTTTAAAAATATCGACGCAGACTTTTTAAAATGCATCTGTGAAATCTGTCTTAACGTTATAATTGCAATGTATCAATGAAAACCCATCAGAAGGCTCGCCTACGCCGCTACAAGAACATAATACGTGCACTCGCTCGTAAAAGTCAAACTGTAGCGAAGAAAAAACGAATTATTGTACAAACAGGAGGTCATTTCTCCCTTTCTTATTTTCAGTTTTGGGTCCTTTACTGACTAGATTAATATAATGAAGAAAGTGTAGTGATTCCCCACGAGGTGTACGCTTCACTGCAAAGGAATCCAGACACGGATCTAGATCCCCGTAAAGCAGACTTAAAAGAATGGAAAGCGAATTGCTAGCTCTATTAAAACAGTGAAAAAACACCTGATGAGAAAAGGATCTTATACCAAGAAGCTCTGCAGAAATTTCTTCACGAGTACGAAATTATAAGAGCCCTACAGAGATTCCTCTGGTTATTAGGCACAGCACGGGGGACGATGGACATGGCGACATAGGATCTGAGCCCGACGATACAGCTGACCAACCCAAAAAGATTAGCCACACAACATATCGAACATGTATTAAAAAGCACCTCCCACATACATTGATGAGTAAAGGCGTAAGTCTTTATAATCTATTGAATGAGGATCCAGCCATACAATTGACCGATACAGGCGAGCTCATTGTGGAAGGATCAAAGGTACAGGGATCGAATATCGTAGACATTGTCCATGATCTGGTGAAAAGTGGGATAGGCCATCACCATCAGGATGGAAGCATATTAAGCAAGACTACAATAAATAATGTCCCTAAAACGTTGATAGGAAATCTGAACAGGTTAAAAGACTTGGAACTGCAACGCATGTGACACAATTGAAGACGCCGTCGCCCCCAGCGGTAAAACCTTTGAAGAGGAGAAAGAAGAGTTAAACCAACCTACCCACGTGCCTCTAAAATACGCAAATGGCTAACGTATTAACTAAAGGCTATTATGAACGTTTCTAACCCATCCTCTTACGGCGGCGTAGATAGACTGTACAGAAGTGTTTACGGAGTAGGAAAAAAGATGTTGAAAGATTTTTGAGGAGCAGGACGCTTATACGCTTCATAAGCCTGTGAGAAAAAGGTTTAAACACCAGACAACGGCTTCCTCGATTGATTCTATTTGGCAAGCAGATTTAACAGACATGCAAGATATTCTGTGTATAACGATGGTTACCGCTACATTCTATTCATAATAGACGTATTCTCTAGATATATGTGGCTAGTTCCTCTGAAAAATAAATCGCCTGAAACAGTTGCTAAGCCACCAAAACGCTAATGTTAAAAGAAACAGGGTTCCTGGCTATTTTTGTACGGATATGGGGAAGGAATTTATAGGCCGTGCTTTTCAGAACATGTTGACAGAGTTTAATATCAGCTATTACACAACCAATTCTATACATAAGGCTTCTTTAGCTGAAAGAGTTCAGCGCACCATAAAGTAACGCATGCACCGTATTTTTACACATAAAAACACATACAGATTTCTAGACATTCTGGAATCATTGGCATCATCCTACAACCGCTCACACCATCGCACGATTGGGACAACACCTAACGAAGTTTTAGAAAGAGGTACGCTCCCGAGAAGAGATGGATCACCACCACCACACACTCTGCGCGCTTCAAAATCAATGATTATGTAAGGCTGTCGCGTTCGGGGAATAAATTCGCAAAGGGTTTTGAGCAAGGATGGACACGCGAGATTTTTAAAGTTAGGGCTATGAGACCTAAAGGTGAGATAATGATGTATTACATTGAAGATTTGAATGGGGAAGAAATCTCAGGAGGCTTTTACCGCGAGGAATTGCAGAAAGTTGCGTTTAATTTAGGAAAAAATGTGTTTAAAATTGAGAAAATTTTAGGAAGCAAAGGTTCAGGAAAGAGAAAAATGTACCTGGTGAAATGGCTAGGGTACCCAGAAAGCTTCAACACCTATATAAAAGCTGATGCAATAATGAAGCTTAAATAGTATGCAACATGGCTCCTAACCATTTCTACGTCACACTCCCGTCCTCCTCGTCCCTGTCTGTACACCCTAACAACACACTAGCCAACTTTGTAACAGAACTCCACGGGCACATTGAATTGGGTCGTGATTCGTATGAGGTGGGGATATGCGAAATTCAGCTGGACACCATCTTTTTAAATATTGAACATAAAGAAACCGTTTTTACGATTCTTAGAGACATTGACGAGTGTGAAAAAGCTGGGGTAGCTATGGATGAAACTATACGTATCGCTCGGACTAAGGTTGCACGGTATTACAGTACAGAAGTAAGACTAGGACCGGGTCATATGGTTCGGTCGAGGATGTTGTGAGAGACTTAAACGTAAGTTTAAGAAACTCAAACCTTACGAATGATTTAGTATACGAAATCGTAAACAAAGGAACCCTGCACATACACTAATCCTAAAATCAAAGACTAACAGACGTATTAAAGACCGAGAATGTTCAAAATTCTAACCAATGGCGATATAGCGCAGCCTTCCAAAGAGACACATTTCACGAGACACAGCATGACTTGTCCAGATTAATGTATCAATTGAAGATGGAGAAATTGGCTGAAAGTCCCCAGACATGTGCTATATTTACAGTAATATAGTGGAGCACCAGTTTGTTGGGGATACCCAGGCACGCCTGCTGCGCATTGCCACATCCCCAACCATAGAGGAAGGAGTTTGAGTATTACATATGACAGACCCCATTATGTGAATGTCGCAACTAATTTAATAACCAATATCTCAATATATATAAGAACGATTGAGGGTGAAAACTTCCCATTCGGTAACGGGAGCTTAACAGTGAAGCTACACTTTCGACGCACTGAGTTATAATGGATAGAAAGCCTTTCACCGTCTATCGAGGGGTGAGATACCAGCGCGGTAGTGGACTTGGATCCATTTTTTCATCCATACTACGTACGGCTGTTCCTTTGCTGAAGAGGGGTGCCAGATACCTCGGAAGGAAAGCGCTACAATCAGGTCTTAACACTGCAGAAGACATATTGGCCGGGGCTAAACCTAAAGAAGCTCTAAAAAAACATTTAAAGCGTACACGGGACGAAATCATCAAAGATGCAAAGAGAAAAATGCGTGGTGGCGGGAAGAAGAAGAGGGCTGCCGGAAGAAGGGGTCACGTGGTATTAAACGTAAAAGGATATCAAAAAAGAAGTGCTGTAAGCGAATGAAACCTATGGTTGACCACTTTTTTGACTGATATAAGCTAAGGACATTGATCTCATGAATCATAGTTTGTTTACTACTTGTCGAGAGAGGAGGCACTATTTCTGCCATGGCACGCTTCATCCACCCATGTAGTTCACAATGCTGTAAATCGGAGCTGTCCCTTTTTGAGCTGCCTCCAACTCAAGTTTCTATTGAGCACAGTGATTTTATTACAATTAACCCTTTAAACACAATTAGTTCCCCGAGTGCACCTATAGAATTCGTGATACCCAGCTCAGGCCCTTACTTTTTTGATCCAAGCTGTGTGCACATGTACGCTAAGCTACGTATAGCCCATTCTGATGGAACGGTCTGCGATGACAAATATGCTGTATACCCTGAAACAAACTTTCTGCACTCCATATTCAACCAGTGTGACGTATATTTAAATCAGACCAACATATCGGCAGGCACGGGGTACTATCATCTACGAGCCTATCTGGAAAATGTCCTCAACTTTTCCAAAGAAGCGAAGGCTACCTTTTTAAGTGCCGAGGGATATTATCAAACTAAAGACGAAAGTAGTATAAAGGACAAATTTAAAAATTCTAAAAAGAAATATACGAGTGTTTTGGACGTCTGCACACAGATTTCACTTTCCAGGAGAAGTTGCTTGTCAACGGGGTGGATATGAAAATAAAGCTCACCCGCACGAGTCCTGAGATCTGCTTAAATCTGGATGCTGATCAAGAAGAGGGTGCAAAGCCCGTTGTGGTTCACATTATGGACACATACCTCCGCGTACGGCGAGTGAAATTAAGTTCACCAAAACAACTAGAAATTGAGAAAAATTTACTAAACGCTACAGTGAAATATCCTATTAACAGAGTACAAATCAAACTATATACGGTGCCTGCAGGGTTGGCGTCGAAGCAGATAGAAAACATTGCCCTGGGAAATCTTCCTAAAAGGATATTAATCGGAATGCAGGACCATGCTTCGGTGAATGGAAAATATAAAAGAGTGCCTTTAAATTCGAGAATTTCGGACTTAAAAATATAACTCTATACGTTAATGGCATTGCTTTGGGTGGAACAATGGATACGGACTATTCATCAGACGCTGTGTTACCTCTTTGCGCCAGAGCCTATAGTAATCTGACCCATATTGCAGGTGATTGTGATGAGCTTGGTAATGGGGTAACGCAGGAAGAATTCATTGATCAATTTAACCTTTATCCGTTTGACATTACACCTGACTTATCTGCTAGCGTAAATACGCATTTAAGCCCACAGCAGAGCGGAAACATCTCAGTGAGGTGGAATTCACCAAGCCTATAGACGCGCCTATTAGTGTACTAGTATATCTCGAATCGCAAGCCCTAATAGAAGTAGATAGATTTAGGAGCGTTATCACTGACTTTTAAAATGGATGCTAATACACTTCAGAATAATGAATAGTGAACGAGTCACACGTTCCAAATTTATCGGCGTGTTTGCGAAGAATGAAACATTGAGTTTGCCAAGTACGCGAGAATGCGGTAGTCTTATTGTGAACACAGATGTCATCGGTAATGAAGGGATTCATTGGATCGCTGTCTATTTTAAAAATAGACAGCGCCTGTACTATTTTGATTCACTCGGTACTCAACCCTGGAGTGACCCTATTATTGTAAAATTTCTCGCTCAGTTACATATTCCCGAAGTTGTATGGAACCCGTTTCGTATACAAGGATATTTTAGTAATACTTGCGGAATGTACTGCGTCTCATTTCTCATGCATATGTCATATGATAAAGAATTTATAAATTTTTTAAATTTATTTGACCCGTGTCACACTCGCCGAAACGATGAAATGGTATGCAGACAGATAAAAATCCGTTTTCCAATTGTACGTACTCGTTGTATAGTATAATGTTTTTGTTCGTATATTTGTAACGGTATATTCTGTAGTTGGTTATTGTACTGATTTCTTTCATTTAATAAATTTATGAAAATATATTGTCTTCCCCCAAAAAGATCGAAAAACACTTACATTATTTCGGTGTGACATTGCTGACTGATCAGTATATCCTCCGTATTCATGACACGAGATTCTTCAAAAGATTGTATAACACGTGTCAAATCCTCATCGGACCTTAAAGGAATAATGTTCATATCTTTTTTAATAAAAACATATACAGAGTAACAGACAGACCCCATTATGTGAAGATATCTTTGGTTCATTTAAGAGGTAATTGATTGCCATAAATTTCGATTTAGCATAATATAAAACAAAAGATTGCCATAAAAATTTTTTTGCGAGTATCTAAATGAAGTATTTGACGAGATACTACAACTCCTCCATATATATAAAATTGAATTATAGACACTTACATTTCTATGGTAGTCCCTTGCGTCGGATTGTAAGGAGCGTCACTGCAAATATCTTCAACGGTTTGCGTTGGAAATAATTCATCACGGTCAATCGCGTTAAAAAGATAATTGCAGTCAATGCTGCAGTGTCACCTTTCATCAACAATCCGGAGACGTACGTGTCCATGGTGGAGGAATGTGTGGACATTTTCACTGATCAGTATATCCTCCGTGTTCATGACACGAGATTCTTCAAAAGATTGTATAACACGTGTCAAATCCTCATCGGACCTTAAAGGAATAATGTTCATTCTTTTAAAACATATACAGAGTATACAGACAGATCCCCATTATGTGAAGATATCTTTGGTTCATTTAAGAGGAATAACATTGATTACCATAAAAAATCTGGGGAGACGTACAGGTCCATGGTGGAGGGAATGATTATTCACTGACGCGAAAATAGCTACTGTTACTCCCAACTGAAAAATATCCTCTTTTATATGCACAATCGCCAAGCTCCGCCCCAAAAGACCAGATGTTCGTAGTGATTGGCTGCCGGTGTAGCTGGGTGGAGCTATGATGTGTACCAATCCGCTATAACGGGTCCGGACGAGTAACATATATATAAAATCGTGTTTCTTGTGAATAAATTATAGACACTTACATTTCTATGGTAGTCCCTTATATTATATTTTTATTTTTACTTACAAGTTATTAGTAATGTTTTCACAAATTCTTGTGTTACATAATTTCAATTGTTAACTTATTTTATAATAAAGAAATTATAAATATATCCTAATTATATTTTTAAAAGCGTTCGGTTTCCACGTTAAACTGTGGGTCTAAGCCGGAGTGAGAACCTTTCCAATTCGGCGAGAAATTACACTAGGGGACTCTTGAAAATTATTTGGTGTTTCTTATAGAACTTTTGATACTGATTCCGGTTTCAGAATTTTTCTATCACCCATAGTTTTCGAGAAAATAATATTTCCATTTACTCAGAGTTTCCCGCAGATCTTATAGACAATGCAAGTCCTGAGCTTTAATTATCTCGATGAAATAGTGGCCAATCGACGAGATGTATTTCTGAATCCACGTTAAACTGTGGGTCTAAGCCGGAGTGAGAACCTTTCCAATTCGTTAAAGAGAAAATCATGCATGCTTTTCGGTCATACTACTGACTCGGTTCAAATGATGCGTTAACATTCTTTTTGGTCATACTACTGGCTTTACTCAGAGTTTCCCGCAGATCTTATAGACAATGCAGGTCCTGAGCTTTAATTATCTCGATGAAATAGTGAGCAATCGACGAGATGTATTTCTGAATCCATTTTTTTTTTTGCGCATCCGAATTAAACCTAAAAATGGCACGCATCGGTTGGCCACCACTGGATTCCTTTATTTGAACAAAACTCTCGCTCTCTTTCTATATATATATATTATATATATATATATATATATATATAATTATTAGTACATTCAGGTATGCCTACCTTATTTCTTTCGCTGATTGTTATTTAATATAATTGTGTGTATTTCTTTCAATAACAGAGATGTTATCTAATAATATGACACCATACAAATTACGCATAAATATAAAATATTTTCATTGTAGAAATAATAATAATGATAATATTAATATTTTGAAGTGAGCGGTGGTTTCTGCTCGAATAGATTGTAGAAGGATTAACCCTCGGCCGAAAAGGTCTCTAGGGGACGATTCGAAATGAGACAGAGTCTCCTTTTCCTCGTGTGTGTGTGTGTGTGTGTGTGTGTGTGTGCACGAGTTGTTTATTCGTTTATTATATATATATATATATATATATATATATATATATATCTATATATCCACATCAAGAGCGGACTGGAAGGAAGGTCTCTCAACCAGCAGGTGTTCTTCGAAAATATAAAGATATAGCGGATTGTGTTTTGGCTAATTTCAACTTTAAATGAATCTTCCAATTGATTAACTATATAAATATATTGTGGTATTTTATATGGTTGAATCTTCCAATTGATTAACTATATAAATATATTGTGGCATTTTATATGGTTGAATCTTCCAATTGATTAACTATATAAATATATTGTGGTATTTTATATGGTTTGTGAGCACGAGTGATTCATTAGTTTATTATATATACAAGTACAGATGGGTGGGGGGATTTGGGGGAATGAGGGAGGAGGGTCGTGTGCTTTTGAATTGTTTCACAAATTTTCTTTTCGCTTCGTTATTCGTGACTTAAATATTTAGAATAAAAATTAAGTGTGTAAAATTATTTATTTAATAAACAGAATTTAAATGGATTAACTACCGTCATATATTGTGGTATTTTATATGGTTTGTGCACACGAGTGGTTCATTAGTTTATTATATATACAAGCGCAGATGGGTGGGGGAATGATGATCGTATGTTTTGAATTGTTTCGCAAATTTTCTTTTCCGTTCGTTTTTCCCACTGGTATTCGTGGCTTAAATATTTATAATAAAAGTTAAGTGTGTAAAAATTATTTATTTAATAAACAGAATTTAATTGGATTCATCTACCGTCATATATTGTGGTGCACTATTTAAATGGATGATTAATATATGGTTTTTGCTATCTGGAATACATGGCGCTATCTGGCAACTCAGCCAGAATAGAGGTTTATAAAAGACCGAGAGACGACTGACGGAGTCAGTCAAGCTCGGCTCCCAGCCGAGCAAGGACCTCTGGTCCTTCTCTTTCTGGCCCTTTGGGAAAACCCCTTAGAGGCCTCTTAGGTTAGGTAAACGAAAATAGCTTGGGGGAGAACTCCGCCTCCAAGTTGCATGCCTTGCAATCAAAGGCAACTACTCTCTCTCTCTCTCTCTCTCTCTCTCTCTCTCTCTCTCTCTCTCAGGTGTACCCCCCCCCTTGGCTCAGCCAACTGGCTGATTAGGAGCCTATAAAACAATGCCTACTCGGCTGAAGTCTTAATATGCACTTGGCTCCTGCCAGGTGAACACCTCTCCTCCTTTCTCTCCTCTTTTCTCTCCTTTCTGGCCCTTTGGGGGGAATAGCTTGTGGGAGAACTCCACCTCCAAGTTGCATGCCCCTTGCAACCCCGGTTGGCAACAAAGGGCCCTTTGGGGTATTTTTTGCAACACCCCCCACCCCCATTTGCAACACCCCCACCCCCTTTGCAACATTACGTAATCACTTGCAACATTCTTGCACTCTCCCCTTTTGCGGCTATACTACTCATGCCTAATGCCCATCGATTTGATAAATATACAAACAAAACAAACAAAACATCTTTATTGCGGATCATTTACAATCCATAGCCACTTAACCTAACATACAAGTACAATCTTACGTATACATTGAACTTAATACAAAAATAAGGTTAACATAGCCACTTAACCTAGCATACTGGCATACTGTTTGATTAATTATCTGACAATTTTATGTATATTGTTATTACATGAGACATCTTATAGCACTTATATCACTGATTATAACAAAGCCACTTACTATAACACTTATTATAACACAACTTAATATGCATATATAATCTTTGCTACATTACAAAAGTAAGGTATTGTAAACCAGTAGTTGTCTGAACCAAGACTGCCATATAGGTGAGAGGTACACAGTATCTGAAGACAGGACATTGTACAATAACACATTAGAGCTGTTTTGGACCCTAGTAATGAAATTATATATATTCTTCGGGGTTAACATTTGGCTAGTAGGTAGGTTACGCGTAGTAAACATAAAACTGGCACTGCACCATTTTGGTTCCCTACTTAGCATACGAAAAATATTATTATTAGCAACAGAGAGTTTACTCATAGCAGTTTTTGTACAGTATAGTTCCACCACAGATGGGATGTATACAATGCAGTCCAGTAAGTTCTAAAAAGATAAATTTTAACTGATTCTGAACACATACCAAATTTCCTTACTAGCATGTTACCCTGTACATACAGCTTTTTACGTTGCCTCTCAATATCAAGTTCATCTCGCAGCTCGTGAGTAATTACATGACCTAAGGGTGTCTCAATATACATGCAACCCATATCACTGCTAATAATTCTGCCAATATTAATGTTCTCGTTCTATGTTTTCAGATTTGAAGAGAGGAGACGATAACAACTAATAATTATCAATCAAAATGCCTTGGACAAAGGTGGAAATGTTTTTTTGCGTCACTACTTATTTGGAGACGAAATCATTCAAAACTGTGCAAGCGAAATTTCGCAGGAAGTTCAACTTCAACAATTATCCCCAGAAAAGCCAAATTTATCGTTGGGCACACAATTTCAAGCCACAGGATCAGTAAACAATCTCAACAAGAAAGCAGAAACACCCAGATCTGGCAGGAAGGTGACTGCAAGATCTCCTGACAATGTGAATGCGGTGAGAGATTCTGTCGGAAGGAGTCCGAAAAAGTCAATCCGAAGACGTTGCCAAGATCTGGGTCTTTCACGTGCGTCAGTGCAAAGAATCTTGATCAAGGATCTTCAGCTGTACCCATACAGGATCCAATCAAGCATAAACTCACACCAGCTGACATGGCAAAACGTGTTGTGATGTGCCGGTGGTTCGAGAACAAGATCGAAGAGGATCCTGACTTTCTTGATGATGTTTGGTTCAGCGACGAAGCACACTTCTTGCTCAGTGGGTATGTCAATAGCAAGAACAATGTGTTCTGGGGCACACAAGCCCCAGACGAGGTGCTTCAGAGGCCCTTGCACTCTGTGCAGGGTGTCAGGGTGATTGACAACTTCGCTCGTCGGCTTCAAGTGTGTCTGCAGCGCAACGGCGGTCATTTGGAACATGTGCTCTAATAAATGTATCCTTTGATCTAGAGACCTCAAATCTTCAGTTTTTAATTGTTATCATATCAGCTTCCAGGAAATGTAATCTTTTTTGGAGTTTATTTTCTGAGTAATAAATTATTATCATGTCAATGGGTTCCATCTATTTTGAGACACCCGGTATTTACATGATCCATGGATCACTCCAGGAATTATCACTTCAATAAAGAATAGAGATAAATTATTCAAATTGCAATTGCAGAGCAAAATTCCTAAAATACAATATACTCAATACAGAAACAAATTAACTAAAATAATCAAAATTGCAAAATATAACTATTATAACAATCAATTTTCCAAACATAAAGGAGACATGAAAAACACTTGGACAACCATAAACAATCTTCTCGGAAAACAAATTAAGAAAAATCCAATAGAGAAATTAAATGTTGATAATAAAGAAATCACTGATGATACTGCTACCTCTACTGAGGTCCAGAATATTATTGGTAAATTAAAAAATACAAAAAATAACATTCATAACATTCCTGTACCTATATTGAAACTTGTTAAAGATAAGATATCTGTAACTTTGGCTAAAATTATCAATCAAAGTATTTCCAAAGGAATATTCCCATCAATGCTAAAAACTGGTTGTATAACACCCCTTTTTAAAGGGGGTGATCCTACACTAGCAACAAATTACAGGCCGGTGTGTTCATTATCTGTGTCAGCAAAGTTTTCGAAAAAATTGTAAAAAGTAGAATGCAGCGATATTTAGAATCTTACAATTTATATCTCCAAATCAATATGGCTTCCGTAAAATAGAACAACGGAAATGGCTTTTAATCTTATGGAAAATGTAAATATAGCTAAGGAGAACAAAGAAATAATGATGTCAAAATATTTATGGATTTGAGTAAGGCGTTTGATGTAATAGACCATAATATTCTACTTAATAAATTGTATTGTTACGGCTTTAGAGGGGCAATCAGGATTGGTTTAAAAGTATTGTCCGATAGATATAATTTTGTATCAGTAAATAAGGTTTTGCTTCCACTTAAAGCGCTTGTCAAAATGTGTGTGCCACAGGGCTCAGTGCTGGGTCCACTGTTATTTTTATATTATTTAAATGACCTTCCACGTTCAATCTGATATACTGAACTTCATAATGTTTGCAGATGATAAACTCTCTCCTTTTCTTGCAAAGATGTTAATACAGCTAAGAATATTTCATTCAGAATTCATCAGTGAATGAAATGGTTGACCACCAATAAAACTCTTCCTAAATACAGTAAAACAAATTTCATGAGTTTTTACTAATAAAAGAAAGGTATATCTTGATGAAAACTCAATGTTAATGAAATCACCATAAAGGAGTGTACTGTAACAAAATTTCTTGGTGTAATGCTAGATAAGAATTTGCAATGGAGTGATCATGTAAATTATATCGCGAAAAAGATTTCAAGGAGCGTTGCTATAATGTTTAAAATTAGAAATGTAGTCCCGAAACAAGTTTTATTGACTCTTTATCATACTCTTGTTCTTCCTTATATAACATACTGCACCCTTGTTTGGGGAAACTCCGCTAACAACGCATTAAATGGTATCTTTGTCATCCAAAAACGAGCAATAAGGTTATTATCTGATGCTGATTTCCTTGATCACTCTAGTGCATTATTTAAAGAGCTAAACCTACTAAAGCTCAATGATATAACCAAACTGGCACATTTTATTTTTATTTACAAGTGTAAGAGCAAAATCATTAATTTGCAATGGGTAAATAGATATTTTGTAACTCATCAAGAAATCCACCCGTATCAGACCAGAAATAGATCAAAGATTGTTATACCTCAATTTAGATTGTCTTCATCTCAAAAACTACCCATTTTCATTGGATTGAAACTATGGAATGACTTGCATGCCGATATAAAAAATATTGCGAATGTAAATTTGTTTAAAACCAAGTTAAAATCCCGATTAATAATGGGATACTAACAAAAATCTTGGATTAATGTCCACTAATAATGTTTAATATTGTCCATTAATATTGTTTAATATTGAAATACAGGCTTTAACTATTAATAATACTTATTTACTTATTTATTTGTTTTATTATTATTAATTTATAACGGCTAGCTGCTTATTTTTAATAAGAGCCCAGTAAAGCCTAAAGCTTAAGGGCCAAATTAAAAAAATAAATAAATAAATAAATAGTCGAGCTTCACAATTATTTATGTCATTGTAAAAATTGTAAATTGTAAAAAGACTACTGTATTTATTTTAGTATTAATAAAGGTATTCTATCTATCTATCTATCAGGTATAGTCTGACCATTCATTTCAAAAGACCCACATGATACATGTTTCAGTAGATTATACCTAAATATCGAAATACAACTCTTTGCCCCATTATAGGTGGTGTCATTTTCTATACCATATTGTTCACATATCTCAAATAGTACTCTCAGCCCATGGGGAGAGGGTGACAGGAGAACAAGGTCATCAGCATATATTAAATGATTAATTTTTTCCTTTCCAATGACACAGGCAGTACGTGCAGTTTTTAGTTCATTGGTAAGGTCATCCATGTATATACAGAAAAGATGGAGGGATAATATACCTCCTTGCCTAACACCATTAGTTACCTTAAAACCTGGTGATACAGTGCTTTTCCCAGGGGCGTACCTAAAGTATTTGGCACCCGGGGCGGATCCTTCCTTTGGCACCCCCCATAAATAATTTTAAAATTTAAACACAGAAAAATATATTATGTTTGCAAGTAGATTTTTAAACAGTACAGTACTGTCATAAGCAAATTGGAAATAAGAAAAATGCAGGACATTAAAAATTCAGTGAACAGGTAATACTGCATTTTATTTTATACAAAAAACACAGGAAATCCAGTCTCAACGCTCAGCCTATTCTTCAAAGGTAAATACGTAGAGAGGATTCACAATCTCTGCTTTCGAGCCTTAATTTCTGAAAATTGATCAATGACCTCATCAAAATTCACCTTCTTTGCATATTCATGTTCCACTGAAAGCTTCAAACAAGTGGTTCTCAAACTTTTTTCAACCAGATACCCATTGAGTTATCAGATTATCAATCCAGACAAGCAGAGACAATTAATTATCAATGCCGATGCATTAACACTAATTCAATATAGTATGGTATAACGCTAGCTATTATAATTGATATAATTATTTAATAAGTAGTAAGCATTAACAACATATTAAATATACAATGATACTACACTGGACATTGTAAAATTGTTGAACTTGACTAAGCCAATAAGCATTAGTACTAATTCAATATAGAATAGTACTGTGGTTGTTGATGTAAATCTGAAACGGTGTTTACTATAGTAAGCATGTAAGCATTAACACATCTCTATGCAGTCACATCATCACCCTCTCTGTCTTAACATCACCATGTAGTTGCATTAAAAAAAATCATGCAGTCATATCACCACCACCACCATCGTAAGATCACCACATAATCATCATAAAAAACTCACTCAGTCATACACATCATCGTTACTTCAGTTGTCATGATTGTAGGAAAAAAGTCGTCTAAAGTTTAGTGCAAAGTGTGACTTTCCTGTGTCTTTTTACTGATAACCAGTAGTCACAGGGACCACCATTCATAAACATGAGTTTCTATAACATCACGATGATGCATTTATAAACACGTAAACATCACTATGATACCACATTGTCAAAAATTACTGGACACTGGTATAAGTACCATGATATTGTTATAAACACCAGCACTTTATGCTTTATCGTAATTATTTAATGAAACATACCTCATGTATGTGGAGTCACAGTGTCAAGTGAACAAGACTTGGAATGTCAGTTGCAGCCAGCTGGCTATGCTCAACAAACTGATGACTAAAACGTCAACAAACGTTCGCCTTTCGATGTAATTTTTATCAAATATTTCATTTTTCGTTTGTAAATTTTGTATTGCCAATAAAAATAAAAATTTATTTTATAGTGAAATTAACATTAAGCTGTTGTAATAGTTTGAACATTTTTAAATTTTTTTTCTTACTTTGGCGAATTTTTCATTTGGTTTGAAAACTTGTACTGGTATTTAAACTCTCCCGATGGCACCCCCCTCCTGGCTCTCACCCGGGGCGGACCGCCCCCCTCGCATCCCCCTTAGTACGCCACTGGCTTTTCCATCTTACAAACATGGTCTGCTCTGTATACCAGAATGCAAGTATCCTAAGTATATATTTAGGTACCTCTCGACACAAGAGTTTCTTGAAAAGTTTGTGATGGTTAACTCTATCAAATGCTTTTGATGCATCCAAAAAATAGTATGTTCCTCGTTCTGTCTGCCTATTTACGTTATTTTGCATAAATTTCAAAGTTAAATTTAATTTATTTGGACAATATATGAGAATATCTGTCACTCTGAAAGAATAGGGATAACATTGGTATATAATTTAAAAGTGAAGTTGTTTGGCCTGTGACTGTGTGCAGGAGAGGCACATGGATGAATATAAAATCTGAACCAAATTGGTGCCCTGAATTGGTCCACGTGGCCATCAGCTGCTCAATATTTTCTCATGAGGTCTCTCGATGACGTTTCGTTAACATAAACTAGGTACCGAGTGAAAAAAGAAAAATAACAACAGGATATACCTATTTATATAAATTGTTTGCTTGCCTTGAATGATTTGGCCAATATGGTGTGTGGCTACTAAAAAAAATTGAGGGTCGTTGCCCCAACGGTTTTAAAGTTATGGAGGCAGCCGCCCCCGCGGTCCCCTCTATTCCCGCGTCCCTGGATGGAGGGTTGAGAACGGCCACCTTTCTTTGGGACAGGTTGAATGAAAGCGAACTTCCAGCAAGAAGGAAAAGTACCAGAAAAAAGGCAAAGACGAAAGAGTAGACACCAATCGACCAGGGAAGTACTCTGGGACGCCTGTTTCTTCTGTTATTGTCCTCTTTAGCTGATCTTTTCCCGTGTCTCATCTACCCTGTGAGAAGTCCAGCATGTTCTCACACATTTCTTCCTCTATTCTTCACTACACATACATGCATTTTACACACTACACAGTACACACCCTTTAAAAAATTATATATATATATATATATATATATATATAATATATATATAATATATATATTAGTGATGTATGTCACATCCGCATCCACATAAAATTCAACATCTGCATCTGCATTCGCATCCGCACCTGCAGGATGCGGATGCTACGGATGTTTACTCTTTACTAAATTGCTATTTTTGAAGCACAATTTGCCCCTCATTCGGTTCAAATACTGAAACTTGTGCAGCCTTCATTTGATCTTTAATGTAACTGACAATGTCTGTTGTGTATTTGTATAATTAATTGTTCATGTTACAATACATAACAATGTCATAAGCACACTACTTTCCAAAGGGTGGTGGGATGGGGAAAGTGGTTGGTGGGATGCAAGACGAGTTGGATCTCCATCTCGCATCCCGGTAACACACAGTTGTGTGGCGAAAACTCGTCCAAAAAAAAAGAGTGTATGTAAAAAAATTATAATTACAAAATAATATTATCTAATATCTAATATTACCGAATATCTAATATGTATAACTAGCCAAAAATCGAAAGTCAATTAATAAATTAAGTATGAATTTAAACTATCATATTATGAAGCTGACAAATTTATGCATGAACATCCGCAACTGCATCCGCATCCGCACGGATGTCAAAGTTTGGCATCCGCGGATGTCTGAAATCTGACATTCGATACATCACTAATATTAATACTATAAACACCCAGGAATGTCTGTCAGTCTGTCACGTTCGAAAAGAGAAGAAGATTCTTGATACATATGGGCGATATTTGTATTTTAATACATTAGAAAAAGGCGTAATGAATTCTACTTTTAATTATAATTTTAAAAAGTGTAAAAAATATTTGCTTTTGCGTTCAGCTTTGAGCCGAAATTTAATCTGCGGATAAGTTCAAAAATTTACCAAATGAGTTCTTTTTATGCACTTTCATACTGGTGCTGCAACCATTACAGACTAAATATTTTTACGGCTTTCAAAAAGTCGAAGCTTAAGATTTTTATGGCTGCATTCTTTTCTATAGTTTTATTGACTGAATAATTGACTCCCCGGTAACTGGGGGGGGGCCTGCGGCTCCCCAATTACTGAGGCCAAAGGCCCCAGCACCACGGGCGTAGCTAAATGGGCCCGTAGTGCCCACTTTAGCTAGTATATATTATAAATAAATGGCATCGTCAGTCTCGGAGATTTTGATTTTGGCTGTCTCTTTGTACAGTATGATATAAAGGGAGGCAGTTTTGAGGGTGCTCACCCTTCGCCATTACTTTCTTCATGAGAAAAAGGCAAGGTATGTGCATAGAAGCACAGCTTTTGAGAACAACAGGAGGGACACCATCGGGACCGTACGCCTTCCTGGAGTTGAACAGGGCAGAAAAATCATCTTTGGAAGATTTAGACATAATTAAGTTAGAGGGAGAAGGAGATGCAGGAACAGCACTAGAATCGTCCAAGGTTGAGTTGGAGGCGAAAGTTTGAGCGAAGAGTTCAGCTTTATCAGAAGAGATGGCAACTTGTCGTCAGAATGGAAAAGAGGAGGGAAAGAAGAAGTAAAGTTGTTGGAGAGGTTCTTGGCTAGGTGCCAGAAAGAGCGAGAAGAATTAGAATTGGATAGCTTTTCACATTTTTGTTTGGTGAAGGAATTCTTGGCGAGTCGAAGAACAGATTTTTCACGATTCCGGGCAGAAATACTGTATAAGCTAAATGAGAGTCAGGAGTTAAATGGCTGGCGGTACCTTCTGAAAGCTTCCTCTCTGTTGTGGATAGCATTAGAACGAGTAAAGTTAAACCAAGGTTTTTTTTTTTACATTAGTAGCAATAATAGAATATGGAATGTACGCCTCCATGCCCAAGAGAATTACCTCCGTGATGCACTCAGCGCACTCGGAGGGACCCCGGCCAAAGAAGCAGTTCTCATTCTGTCGGAAATCAGAGGAATACTGCCAAAGTGTCAAAGCCGCCTCCTCTTGGGGGGATCTGTAGGATAAGGCAATGACTCCACGAAATACAAACTCGGAAGGAAAAGTTAAAGAGATTCGAAACGAATTAGTTTTATTTCGTTTTCACGAATACAGTACCTCAGTTCTTCCTCTCGCTGGATCGTGTGCTCTTGTGAAAACATTTTTAAAAAATATTTGTATGACAGTTTCAATAGATGAGATCCAAAAATATTAGTTAGTTATTATTACAGTTTTATACATTTAAAGTTTACAAAATATTTATACAGAATACAATTTTATTTAAAATGGCAATATAGAGGTAATTAATATAATTTGAGAAAATGTGAGAAAATAGACAAACATTTTAATTTTATTTATTTTAATTTTATTTATACATTGTACACTCTATGCATTTTATCGCACCTTTATATTAATTTTATTTTATATTTTTACTTAATGGTTTCCACATCACTTCCCTCCGAATGGGCGGAGCCCCAGAAAGGAAAGGTTAAAAATAAAAGAAAAAGTTTGGTTGGGATTGTATTTCATTCTACGACCTGATCTTCTGTGCGAAGGTGATGAAGGAAGGAGTCGGCGTTGCAGAGGTTGACGAAGCTCATGCTCGTCCCTAAGGGGGGTGGGCATGTAGGGACCGTGCCCTCATTTCAAATTTGTGCCCCCAGAAATAGAACTTTGTAGAAGTATAAAATTTTCTCTGTCTGAATAAGCCTTCATTCTCACTTCAAATGCACACTATCACTGAAGAGCACAAAAACTTTCAAGGTTTTTTTTTTTTCACTGGACTGCACTTATTCATGGTAAGAAGTTACGAATACGAACAGTGAAACACCGCGATGCACCCCTGACTGACTGATGGCTCTACACTCAACGATATTGAAACATGTCATAGAGTGTACGAAACATTACAATCGGCAAGGCCATACATGAAATAAGTCTCGAACCCACTCACAAACATTGTCGGCAAGCAGTGTTTGTAAACAGTTTGCGGAAAGAATTGCTAGAACGTAAAACAGGCTGTAACTCGGAAACAAAGCGATTTCGGGCATATGTTTATATAAACTTTTTTCATTGTTTTCAGGTCCTGAATCCATCCTGAACGTGCGTCCCACATGTTATGAAACATTATATATATATATATATACAGGATTTTTTTTGTGACGGTACGCGCCGGTACGGCGTACCGGCACCTTTTTTTTCAGAGCGACGTTGACACACGTCCGCTCTAATAAATTAACGTTCCCATCTCGACTGATTCATTTGGTGGGAACAACAAATTCACATGACAATTCGTTGGCTGACGAGAAGGGGGAGTGGGCGCAGGAAGAGGGCAGGGGTGGGAGAGGGATTTTACAATTTATCAAGATATGAGTACCGGTACCTCTTTTTTTTTACAAAAAAAGCACTGTCAGTATATATATATATATATATATATATATATATATATATATATATGCGCCTCGGTGGTGTAGTGGTTAGCGTCGCTGACTACGAATCCATCGGCCCCGGGTTCGAGACCCGGTGACGGCAGCCGGCGCGCAGCAAAACCCAGCTGTTCATCCTTCCACACAATAAAGAAAGTGGTTGGTAGATAAATGGGTACACTGGGTGGCCTAGTGGTTAAGACGCTGGGCTGCTGGTGGGGCGTGGTTCGGATTCCACGTTAAACTGTTGGTCTAAGGTGGAGTGAAAAGCTTGACCTTCGTGAGAATGAACAATTCGGGCGGAAGCTAACCAAAGGTTATATATACTGTATATATGTATATATATATATATATAATATATATATATATGTGTGTGTGTGTGTGTGTGCGTGTGTGCTTCTGTGTAACCAGGGATTTCATATAAGATTAAGTCGTGATATTTTCGTTAAAACTAGTGAAAATTATTGAATGACCGGTTAGGTCAACTGTACGCCCTTGACGATTGGTTAGTTTAAGGCGTGATGTTTTCGTTAAAAGTGCTAATATAGTTTGATTTACTTATGTTTAAACATAAGTGTATGCTCGTTGAATTTATGGGGTTTGAGTTGACCAGGGGTTGAGTTGACTGGGGTTGGGTTGACAGGGGATTGAATTGACAGGGGGTTGAGTTGACATGGAACCGTTTGTTTCTGATATTTGGGAATTCAGGGTAAAACTATATGGTGGTGGTGGTGTAGATCATTGTTGTCTGTAGATGTGTATAGAAACAATAGCTATTGTTATCCAGTGGTAGTTCATGTTAAGTTCATGTTGTTGTCATATTAGACAACTGTTTGGGAGAGTTGGATATGCGTTTTGGCGAACGAAATTATGAAATACTCACTGCAATGTCAAAACTTTGGTCGGAAAGTGAGAACTTTTTGGATTCAGTACTAGTTCGACCACTAGCTGAACTTATAAAAGTGGATACCAGATCGTCATTAATATTCACCAGTGAATGTGAAGTTGCAAACAATTTTATCCTGAAGGAATTTGACCCAGCAAAGCACAAAGGTGTTGGGGATATTTGCACCTTACTGTACCCATTTCGTAGTGGATTCTCGAATGTGTGACATTTGGTGCCAGCACTGCCGTTTGTGAAACGTTATTTTCTACGCTCACTCGAGTTCTGACCTACAAGCGCTCCATGCAGTGACGTAGAGAGGGAGAGGCGGTAGCGGGCCTGAGGGGGGGGGCCGGTCTGACCATATATTGCATTAATATTTGAAACGTTGACCTTGGCCTTTGAAGTATTTAGCATAATATTGCGCGATGAAGATATGTAAGTTATTAACTGTTGTTTTTTCCTGCTAACTTACATTAATTTCCAAGGTGTTTGATACATCGGGATTTTTTGCTAGGATTTTTACAAGGTTCTGTTCGCACAAGTAAAAGTGAAAAAAATAATATTTTCTCACGCATTCTATATAGTGTAGACTCAGGCCCGTTGCTAGGAGATCTTCCGCCCTCAGGCAAAAAATAAAATGCCGCCCCTTGTACAGAAGTAAATACAAAAAAGCAATATGTTAATATGCTATGAAGCTTTTTATGCTGCTCTAATTATTTATCAGAAATTGGTTCAATCATATTTTTTTATATTTTAAATTATCTTCTTTTCTCGAGCGTAGTTTAGTTTAGCAGATAGATTCATCAAAACTAATTTATTAGCAAATAACTGCCGCAAGTAAGTTAGGGTTACCTTTTAGGATCGCCGTGATTATTACCTCTTTTAACACTAAAGGAGCCATTTTTAAAATTCAAGGAGTTATTGTTCGAATGTATTAATTAAAAACAAAAATAAACGAAAAATTAAATTTGTGCAAAGTTAAATAAAATATTTGTCAACAAAAAATAAAACAAAAGTCATATAAAAAAATTATTAAAAAAATACTGATATAAAAAAAAAATATAATTTGGATTAATTTTTAAAACTTTAAAAATGCAATTATTAATTAATTTGAGATCTTAAATCTACTGTATAAAATGTTCAAATTTAAACTACATATATTTTATATTTTTTAAATTAACCTCGCTGGTGACGAAAAATTTTGTATAATTTTTATTTTTTTATTTTATACTGATTCGTTTTTTTAATTTAAAATTTAAATAAAATAAAATTAATATTTAAAAAATCAAAATAAATTAATTTTTAATTTAAATAAAAAATAATAGAATATAAATAAAATAGAGATGAAATGGCTAAATTCTTACTTTGTGCATGAAAAGTATACTTAAAGATGGGATCACTTTAACATTTTGCTTCCCAGGAACCTCTCTTTAACATATTGCTTCCCAGTGTATATTACTTTAACATATTGCTTCCCAATATTTAGGATAAGGAGTACGATAAAAAATGTTCGCTTTAATAACGTAAAGGCATAAAAAGTAAATCATAACATGTTAAAATATTAGATTGAAAGTAAATTTATTAGAATTGTTGAGCTATATATGGTCACACAAAGTCAAAAATGGATTTCGGAAGAATCGGTCACGCCACATCATTCGCCACAGGTACGAGTTGAGTAGCTCCTTTTTGCATCATTTCATTTTCTTTATATATTTAATGTAGGTTAACTGAATGTCCGGTTAGGTCAACTGTACACCCTTGACGATTGGTTAGGTTAAGTTGTGATATTTTCGTTAAAACTAACGAAAATATCACGACTTAACCTAACCAATCATCAAAGGCGTACAGTTGACCTAACCGGGCATTCAGTTGACCTAGCCGGGCATTCAGTTAACCTACATTAAATATATAAAGAATGCCCGGTTAGGGCATCTATAGCTTTGTTTACGATCGGTTATCTCCTAGATTACCAACCTCTTTCTAACCGACCATAACCGACCAACCTTTCTCTTTTTAACATATTGCTTCCCAGTGTTAATCACTTTAACATATTGCTTCCCAAAAATAGACATTACACAACCAATTACAGTTACATTACAATAGTTTATAATATTTAGAGATTAGCTAGTCGAGAAAATGTAAATTTATGGACAACTTACCTTATTATGCTTTGCCATTTTTTGTGAATGTAAAATATTTGGATCACCTGAAGATCAGGGCCCCCAACCTTCTTTAGTTAGCCTTATAAGGCTAACTAACGAAAATATCACGACCTAACCTAACCAATCGTTAGGTCAACTGTACGCCCTTGACGATTGGTTAGGTTAGGTCGTGATATTTTCGTAAGTTAGCCTAGATTACCAACCTCTTTCTAACCAACCAACCTTTCTCTTTTTAACATATTGCTTCCCAGTGTTAATCACTTTAACATATTGCTTCCCAGGAGGGATCACTTTAGTATATTGCTTCCCGAATGCTTTGGGAAGCAATATGTTAAAGTGATCCTAAAGATGTATACTTAAAGAAATATCAATAAATTGCAAGACGCTGAACAAATTGAAACCTTACGCGCTTTTTAGCACACTTGGAAAATGAATTATTTGTTTCTCGTTCTGAACATCGATTATGAAGTGAGATGAAGCGCATTTTCAAGTGGTGAGAAATTTTTACGTGGAAAAATCCGGTATGACAAAAATGAAACTGTAGGCTACATTTTTACAAACAAAACAGCTAAACTATATGTTGAATGAGCTCCATTATACAAAAATCGCCCAATATGTTCAATACAACAGTAACATCGAATATAATTTCAACACAACACAGTATAAAAGTTTTTTTGACCAATGTTTTTCTCAGAGACTTTTATTTTTAACTTAAACAGATTCTTCCTTGGCTTCTTGAAATACAGGAATCTTTTTAGGTAGATTTACACTATACACAATATAAGTACACTGCACCTCCCAAGAATGTCAAAATAACTATTCCACTCGCAATCATCCGAATAGCTAACCATCTATTTCAAAAACAATACCTTATATACCAAGAAGAAAATCAAGAACTCGTCTGCTACTGGTCATTTGTGGATGCTCTGTGTGTATCCTAAATTTCAACCAATCGTATATGAGAGCCCAGAAAAGGTCCACAATTCAAAAACTTTCCCAAATCCATATATCTTAGGAATTAGCTTATTTTCAGAAATTGCAGATAAACGCATTTCAAGGATTAATGACTTTTTGGAAATATAACATAAACAATAGGAAAAATGTTCGAAAACAGAATATAAACAATCTGACAATTGAAAAAGTATAATTAAAAACATCTAATACAGGGTGTACATAAAGTCAGGATCTATTTTTGTGAAGCACTTGGAAATTATATGGAATTCAATCATAAAATGATAAAGTGGTAACATTTATTAAATAATTAAGAGTAGGATTCGACGTGACGCCCATCAGTATCCCTGCACAGCTCAAATCGTTCCACAGCATTTCTAAACACATTCTGGAGCATTTGCGGGGTTATGTTATCTGCAGCAGTTCGTATACGTGTACTAAGTTTTCAAGACTCGTAATCTTCGTCTGATAGACGTGCGATTTGATAAGGCCCCATGCACAGAAATCTAAAGGGGTTAAATCTGGTGATCTCACTGGCCAAGGTCTGTTGCTTCCGCGTCCGATCCAGCGATTTGGAAAACGTCCATTTAAATAATCCTGAACAATTTTGGCATAGTGACAAGGAGCACCATCATGTTGATAGACGACGGTACTAACAATCCTATCCCCGTCGTCTATCAACATGATGGTGCTCCTTGTCACTATGCCAAAATTGTTCAGGATTGTCTAAATGGACGTTTTCCAAATCGCTGGATCGGACGCGGAAGCAACAGACCTTGGCCAGCGAGATCACCAGATTTAACCCCTTTAGATTTCTTTGCATGGGGCTTTATCAAATCGCACGTCTATCAGACGAAGATTACGAGTCTTGAAAACTTACGTACACGTATACGAACTGCTGCAGAAAACATAACCCCGCAAATGCTCCAGAATGTGTTTAGAAATGCTGCGGAACGATTTGAGCTGTGCAGGGATACTGATGGGCGTCACGTCGAATCCTACTCTTAATTATTTAATAAATGTTACCACTTTATCATTTTATGATTGAATTTCATATAATTTACAAGTGCTTCACAAAAATAGATCCTGACTTTATGTACACCCTGTATAGAAAGCTGTAAAATTTGAACAAAAGAAATTTTTTTTGCCAATTTTGTGCCGCCTCTAGATTGTGCCGCCCTCAGGCTATTTTTGTACGGATATGGGGGAAGAATTTATAGGCCGTGCTTTTCAGAACATGTTGACAGAGTTTAATATCAGCTTTACACAACCAATTCTATACATAAGGCTTCTTTAGCTGAAAGAGTTCAACGTACCATAAAGGAACGCATGCACTGCTATTTTACACATAAAAACACATACAGATTTCTAGACATTCTGGAATCATTGGCATCATCCTACAACCGCTCACACCATCGCACGATTGGGACAACACCTAACGAAGTTTTAGAAAGAGGTACGCTCCCGAGAAGAGATGGATCACCAACACAACCACACTCGGCGCGCTTCAAAATCAATGATTATGTAAGGCTGTCGCGTTGGGGAAATAAATTCGCAAAGGGTTTTGAGCAAGGATGGACACGTGAGATTTTTAAAGTTAGGGCTATGAGACCTAAAGGTAAGATAATGATGTATTACGTTGAAGATTTGAATGGGGAAGAAATCTCAGGAGGCTTTTACTGCGAGGAATTGCAGAAAGTGGCATTTAATTTAGGAAAAAATGTGTTTAAAATTGAGAAAATTTTAGGAAGCAAAGGTTCAGGAACGAGAAAAATGTACCTGGTGAAATGGCTAGGGTACCCAGAAAGCTTCAACACCTATATAAAAGCTGATGCAATAATGAAGCTTAAATAGTATGCAACATGGCTCCTAACCATTTCTACGTCACACTCCCGTCCTCCTCGTCCCTGTCTGTACACCCTAACAACACACTAGCCAACTTTGTAACAGAACTCCACGGGCCCATTGAATTGGGTCGTGATTCGTATGAGGTGGGGATATGCGAAATTCAGCTGGACACCCTCTTTTTAAATATTGAATATAAAGAATCCGTTTTTACGATTCTTAGAGACATTGACGAGTGTGAAAAAGCTGGGGTAGCTATGGATGAAACTATACGTATCGCTCGGACTAAGGTTGCACGGTATTACAGTACAGAAGTAAGACTAGGACCGGGTCATTATGGTTCGGTCGAGGATGTTGTGAGAGACTTAAACGTAAGTTTAAGAAACTCAAACCTTACGAATGATTTAGTATACGAAATCGTAAACAAAGGAAACCCTGCACATACACTAATCCTAAAATCAAAGACTAACAGACGTATTAAAGACCGAAGAGTGTTCAAAATTATAACCAATGGACGATATAGCGCAGCCATCCAAAGAGACACATTTCACGAGGCACAGCATGACTTGTCCAGATTAATGTATCAATTGAAGATGGAGAAATTGGCTGAAAGCTCTCAGTCCCCAGACATGTGCTATATTTACAGTAATATAGTGGAGCACCAGTTTGTTGGGGATACCCAGGCACGCCTGCTGCGCATTGCCCACATCCCCAACCATAGAGGAAGGAGTTTGAGTATTACATATGACAGACCCCATTATGTGAATGTCGCAACTAATTTAATAACCAATATCTCAATATATATAAGAACGATTGAGGGTGAAAACTTCCCATTCGGTAACGGGAGCTTAACAGTGAAGCTACACTTTCGACGCACTGAGTTATAATGGATAGAAAGCCTTTCACCGTCTATCGAGGGGTGAGATACCAGCGCGGTAGTGGACTTGGGTCCATTTTTTCATCCATACTACGTACGGCTGTTCCTTTGCTGAAGAGGGGTGCCAGATACCTCGGAAGGAAAGCGCTACAATCAGGTCTTAACACTGCAGAAGACATATTGGCTGGGGCTAAACCTAAAGAAGCTCTAAAAAAACATTTAAAGCGTACACGGGACGAAATCATCAAAGATGCAAAGAGAAAAATGCGTGGTGGCGGGAAGAAGAAGAGGGCTGTCCGGAAGAAGGGGTCACGTGGTATTAAACGTAAAAGGATATCAAAAAAGAAGTGCTGTAAGCGAATGAAACCTATGGTTGACCACTTTTTTGACTGATATAAGCTAAGGACATTGATCTCATGAATCATAGTTTGTTTACTACTTGTCGAGAGAGGAGGCACTATTTCTAACTCGTCATGGCACGCTTCATCCACCCATGTAGTTCACAATGCTGTAAATCGGAGCTGTCCCTTTTTGAGATGCCTCCAACTCAAGTTTCTATTGAGCACAGTGACTTTATTACAATTAACCCTTTAAACACAATTAGTTCCCCGAGTGCTCCTATAGAATTCGTGATACCCAGCTCAGGCCCTTACTTTTTTGATCCAAGCTGTGTGCACATGTACGCTAAGCTACGTATAGCCCATTCTGATGGAACGGACTGCGATGACAAATATGCTGTATACCCTGAAACAAACTTTCTGCACTCCATATTCAACCAGTGTGACGTATATTTAAATCAGCCAACATATCGTCAGGCACGGGATACTATCATCTACGAGCCTATCTGGAAAATGTCCTCAACTTTTCCAAAGAAGCGAAGGCTACCTTTTTAAGTGCCGAGGGATATTATCAAACTAAAGACGAAAGTAGTATAAAGGACAAATTTAAAAATTCTAAAAAGAAGATATACGAGTGTTTTGGACGTCTGCACACAGATTTCACTTTCCAGGAGAAGTTGCTTGTCAACGGGGTGAGATATGAAAAAGCTCAAAGTCCTGAGATCTGCTTAAATCTGGATGCTGATCAAGAAGAGGGAGCAAAGCCCGTTGTGGTTCACATTATGGACACATACCTCCGCGTACGGCGAGTGAAATTAAGTTCACCAAAACAACTAGAAATTGAGAAAAATTTACTAAACGCTACAGTGAAATACCCTATTAACAGAGTACAAATCAAACTATATACGGTGCCTGCAGGGTTGGCGTCGAAGCAGATAGAAAACATCGCCCTGGGAAATCTTCCTAAAAGGATATTAATCGGAATGCAGGACCATGCTTCGGTGAATGGAAAATATAAAAAGAGTGCCTTTAAATTCGAGAATTTCGGACTTAAAAATATAACTCTATACGTTAATGGCATTGCTTTGGGTGGAACATTGGATACGGACTATTCATCAGACGCTGTGTTACCTCTTTGCGCGAGAGCCTATAGTAATCTGACCCATATTGCAGGTGATTGTGATGAGCTTGGTAATGGGGTAACGCAGAAAGAATTCATTGATCAATTTAACCTTTATCCGTTTGACATTACACCTGACTTATCTGCTAGCGTAAATACGCATTTAAGCCCACAACAGAGCGGAAACATCTCAGTGAGGTTGGAATTCACCAAGCCTATAGACGCGCCTATTAGTGTACTAGTATATCTCGTCGCAAGCCCTAATAGAAGTAGATAGATTTAGGAGCGTTATCACTGACTTTTAAAATGGATGCTAATACACTTCAGAGAGTAATGAATAGTGAACGAGTCACACGTTCCAAATTTATCGGCGTGTTTGCGAAGAATGAAACATTGAGTTTGCCAAGTACGCGAGAATGCGGTAGTCTTATTGTGAACACAGATGTCATCGGTAATGAAGGGATTCATTGGATTGCAGTCTATTTTAAAAATAGACACCGCCTGTACTATTTTGATTCACTCGGTACTCAACCCTGGAGTGACCCTGTTATTGTAAAATTTCTCGCTCAGTTACATATTCCCGAAGTTGTATGGAACCCGTTTCGTATACAAGGATATTTTAGTAATACTTGTGGAATGTACTGCATTTCATTTCTCATGCATATGTCACGTGATAAAGAATTTATAAATTTTTAAAATTTATTCGACCCGTGTCACACTCGACGAAACGATGAAATGGTATGCAGACAGATAAAAATCCGTTTTCCAATTGTGCGTACTCGTTGTATAGTATAATGTTTTTGTTCGTGTGTATATTTGTAACGTTAGTTTGTATATTCTGTAGTTTAAGATGGTTATTGTACTGATTTCTTTCATTTAATAAATTGATGAAAATATATTGTCTTCTTCCCCCAAAAAAGATCGAAAAACACTTACATTATTTCGATGTGACATTCATTATGCTGACTGTTCAGTATATCCTCCGTATTCATGACACGAGATTCTTCAAAAGATTGTATAACACGTGTCAAATCCTCATCGGACCTTAAAGGAGAAAGAATAATGTTCATATTGAATCTTTTTTAATAAAAACATATACAGAGTATACATATTGTAAGACAGACCCCATTATGTGAAGATATCTTTGGTTCGCTCAGAGAAGCTCATTTAAGAGGTAATTCCGAATAACATTTATAAAAAAAACATGCAAAAGATTGCCATAAAAAATTTCGATTTTAGCATAATGGTGAGTATCTAAATGAAGTATTTGACGAGATACTACATCCCTCCATATATATGAAATCATCTTTCTGACAGTTTGTGAATAAAAAATAAAAATAAAATTATAGACACTTACATTTCTATGGTAGTCCCTTGCGTCGGATTGTAAGGAGCGTCATTGCAAATATCATCAACGGTTTGCGTTGGAAATAATCCATCACGGTCAATCGCGTTAAAAAGATTAATTGCAGTCAATGCTGCAGTGTCACCTTCTTGATACAAATCCGGAAAAGTGTAAAGTTCGTGATCCATGGCGGAGGGAATGTTTATTCACTGGCAGAGGGAATGTTTATTCACTGGCGCGAAAATAGCTACTGTTACTCCCAACTGAAAAATATTTCCTTTTATATGCACAATCACCAAGCTCCGCCCCAAAAGATCAAGAGCAGATGTTCGTAATGATTGGTTGGCAGTGTAGCTGGGTGGAGCTATGATAAGTTTGTGTACCAATCGTAACACCGATATAACGGGTCCATGCTTTGGACGACTAATGGCATCTTTATATTTTCTCCAATAGATTTAATGCTCGTAATTACCCCTTGCTTTCTCCGTCACGACAATATTTGTATCTATACTTGGTTTTCTCCAATCCATCCCTTTATGCAATATTGTTCACAACAATATTTTATTATATGGCATCCATACTAAATTGAGTCTCAATTTTCGGTTGCAAGTTATTTTGCGTCCATACTAAATTGAGTCTCCATTTTCGGTTGCAAGTTATTTTGCGCCTATACTAAATTGAGTTTCAAATTTCGGTTGCAGGTTATTTTGCGTCCATACTAAATTGATCCTCAATTTTTCGGGTGCAAATTATTTGGGAAACCATACTAAACAGCTTTCCCAAGATTCCTGACTTGTGGATTTTTACTTCTCGCATAGATGTGTGGATAAATAACCACCCCGCCAGTGCTGAAGCATAGTTCGGATTCCACGTTAAACTGTAGGTCTAAGGCAGAGTGAAAAGCTTAACCATTGTTACAATTCGGCGGGGAGTTAGTTATTATTATTATTACTAAAGAGAAAAATCTACATTGTTTTAGTGCATATCACATTTTGCAGCCAGCCTATTCCCGGATCAATAATCACTAATGTAATCGAGAGGATTTTATAATAAAGAAATTGTAAATATATCCATTCCTTCATTTATTTAAAAAAAAAAGAATGAACAAAACTCTCACTGTATATATATATATATATATATATAATATATCTCAGTGGCGGCTCGTGGTAATTTTACTTACGCATGCAGTCACATGCATTACAGTGTAGTACATATTAGATAAGCTGTATTTTGTCTTTTATGGTATTCTTATGAGTTATGTAGTAACCGAGGATAGAACCAATATTATATTAATAATATTAATAATAATTTTAACTTTATTTTTTTAACTTAAATAATAATTTTAAATTCATTGAGTATATTATTTACGCATGCAGTGCATGCCTTGCATTCATTAAGAAGCCGCCCCTGATATATATATATATATATATATATACACACGAGATAGGTGTACGCCTGGTGTGAATGAATTCTGTATTTTAAATGAGTCTATAGTTTCATTGGTACGTTTTATTTCCCACTAGCTGTGTACACGAGATAAGTGTACGCATGGTGTAAATGAACTCTGAAGCTGTTCACTACATACAAGGACAAGAACTACCACAATAAGTAATGCATCCCGTGCAATTTCTGCCACCCCGTGCTGCAGTTTAGTTCGGTTTCCACGTTAAATGTAATCGAGAGGATTTTATAACAAAGAAATTGTAAATATATCCATTCCTTTATTTATATTTTTAAAAATGAAAAGAATAAACAAAACGTTCTGTGTGTGTGTGTGTGTGTGTGTGTGTGTGTGTGTGTTAATTTTTGAAAAATGTATAATAATAATAATAATAATAATAATAATAATAATATATCTTTCCAATTCAATAACAGAGATGTTATCTAAGAAGATGATGCCATACAAATTAAACGTAAAGACAAATAATCAACGCATTTAATAAAATAGAATTTTATATACACTTCAGTAGCAAGGGACCAAATTGAAGGAGTCGAGCGAAGGATTTACCGAGACAGATCGAGTCTTTGAGAGAAAGTTCGACCCAAATTCCTTCTCGCCAGTTTGCGGTTTTAAAAGGCCTCGGGCTGGACCTTTTAGCTGGATCTCTTGGTTACCTGCTCCGCTCGCTCCTCGTCTGAACACAATGTTAAAACATTATTCTAAGAGTTAATATTTTGGATTCGTTTTAATAACTGAAAGAAAGTAAATAGAACGGCGTTTAAATAATTAGTTTCTTATATTGTTAATATTGGTTTTAATAAATGATTCTCTTAAAAGGAGAAAATTCATTTGCTTTAAATTAATATGCTTTTGGCATTTTTCTGATTTTCATTCACATACTATATACAGAGGTGTGTGTGTGTGTGTGTGTATAGATTTGAGAATGTTAATGGAACGATTTCTTTTGCTAAGCCAATTGTTTAGTGAATTTTTTAATGTTAATATTGTTTTAATTCACTTTAAGGTGAAAATCCGTTTATATATATATTATATATATATATATATATATATATATATATATATATATATAAGGAATTACAAAATTAAATAGACACAGTTAATATGATTCTTTCTATACATATATATATGTGTCACTGTAAAAGCCCGACGAGTGGTAAATCTTAAGATTTGCCGGTAAATCTTGACATTTACCATGTACATCTGGTAAAAGTCCGAAAAACAAGTGAAATTTTACTTATTTCGGATTTTTACCAAATCTACATGGTAAATGTCAAGATTTACCATCAGAAGTTGTAAAAGCTAGGACTGAAGAGAAATTACTAAAACCGGGAAAAAAAAACATTTATTTAAATATACTGGGTGATCCAGATAAATGGGACCCATAAAAAAAGCCAAATATTCTTAATATTTAATTCCTTTCATAAAAACTATATATCATTCGAAAGAGTAGAGTTACAAGTTTATTATGAAATATTTATTTTTTTAAAATGACTCCTTTCAAATGTGCTCCATTAGTTGCCAAGCATTCCAGTGTTCTCGCTTGTAAGTTCTGCATCACTTTTGCAAGAGTGTGCGGTGGTATGGCCTGTATCTCATTTGTGATGGCGGCCTTCAATTCTTGCAAGGTCGTTGGGTTATTTCTGTAGACCCTACTCTTTAAATATCCCCAGAGATAATAATCTAAGGGAGAAAAATTCGGAGACCTTACGTCTCCAAATCTTGAGATTAACTCGCCTGGAAACGTTTGACGCAAAACTGCCATGCAGTTCCTCGTGGTATGGCAGGTAGCTCCGTCTTGTTGGAACCAGTGGTTTTCTAGACAAAGATCTCTTAATTTAGGAATAAGGAAATCGGTCAACATTTTTTCGTAGCGATCACCATTTACAGTGACCGTGTTTCCGGTGGAATCCTCGAAAAAGTACGGCCCTATGATCTGAGATGCAGTAAGACCACACCAAACAGTTACACGCTGACTATGCAACGGGACTTCGGTAATATTCAATGGATTTTCTGTTGCCCAGAAACGACAATTTTGTTTGTTTACAGTTCCATTCAAGTGAAAATGGGCTTCGTCTGACATAATCAAAGTTGCTAGAAAATTGGTGGTGTCATTTACCTTCTGTTGGATCCATTGACAGAATTGTCGTCTTCGTGCGAAATCTCCATCGTTTAGTTGTTGCACTGTTTGAATTTTATATGGAAAGAGCATTAAATTTTGCTTGAATATACGGTGTGTTGTTCCATATCCAACTCCTAACAGCTGAGAAGCACGTCTGATGCTTATGTTAGGATTATCCTGTACAATTTCATGAGTTCTGTTAATGATCTCGTCTATCCTTGCTGTGCGCACTCTTCCAGTTGGTTTTCTTTTTCCAATGCTGCCAGTTAGGGAAAAATTTCTGACACACCGACGGATTACTTTCTTAGAAGGTGATTTTGACATCTGAAAATTTGTCTTGAAAGATCTTTGAGCTGAAACTACACTTCTTCCATGCTCATAATATTGCTCAGTTATGAAACGCAGCTGTTCCATAGTCCATGCAGTCATCTTGAAGGGTTAGTTTTAACTAACACTTTTATTTTGTTTTGTATCTTATCTTGTCTTGTATTGTCAAAACCTAGACAATCCTGTACAAACTTGTAACTATCCTCTTTCGAATGATGCGTATGATTTTATAAAAGGACTTATACTTTAAGAGTTACAGGGGTTTCTTTTGGGTCCCATTTCTCTGGATCACCCTTTACTAGCAACTTAAAAACGCGAAAAATTCTTGCACAAAAAAAAAACGAATTCATTTATTACAGCATGGTGAACTGTTGTGGCACTTTGAATTGCATAAAAGGCCAGAGGCCTTGCACAAACATCTTTTAGTTAGGTTAGGTTAGGTAAATCTTGACATTTACCATGTAGATTTGGTAAAAGTCCGAAATAAGTAAAATTTCACTTGTTTTTCGGACTTTTACCAGATGTACATGGTAAATGTCAAGATTTACCGGCAAATCCTAAGATTTACCACTCGTCGGGCTTTTACAGTAACATATATATATATATATATATATATATATATATATATATATATATATATATATATATATATATATAAGGTAAGGAGAAAGTTCTTCAGTTGTGTGTGTGTGTGTGTGTTTCGTCTGAACTATTATTTTGACGATTGTACGTATTATATTATTTTTGGGCAGTAGAAGGCAAATTCTATTTATTTAATTAATAATAATTTTCTTATTGTCAATTTCGATTTTCAAGAGAAAGTCTGTATGCTTTGGTAACGAGTTAAAATAAATGGTGGTATCTAGCAACTCACCCTAATAATGTATACCTGTACAATTAAAATAAAAAATGGTATCTGGCAACTCAACCATCATCAATATAAGACCCGCTTGGCTTCGGAGCTGGTAGTTTGATGCGAACTTCGGCCGAATAAAGAACTCTCTCCTTCCCTTCTTAGGTTAAGACTTAGCTTAGTTTCCCTTTGGGGGGTTAGGACATCCCACCTTGTCCCCCCAAAGTCCTCCTCCGTCTATCGTTTCACTCTTAGGCTAAGGCAACCCCTTTGGGGGGAGGTCATCCTTCCTTCTCCCCCCGAAGACCCCTCCCCTCTCCCCCCTTCAGGTGTACCCCTCCCCCCTTGGAGTCTATAAGACAACGGCCACTCGGCTGAAGTCTTAGTGTGCACTTGGCTCCTGCCAGGTGAACACCTCTCTTCCTTTCTCTCCTTCTCCTGTCTTTCTCTTGGGGGGTAACGCCGCCTCCAAGTTTCATGACCCCTTGTTGCACCTGCAGCATCCCCCACCCCTTTGCAACAGTGAGTTGTTGCATACCCCCTCCCCCCGCTGAAACCCCCCACTCCCCCTTTGCAACCCCTACCCCTTTGCAACATCGATCATTATCTCTTGCAACATTGCAACATTCCTGCACTCTAGCCTTTTGCGGCTATACTACTCAGGGGTGCCGTATCGTCGTCTGCACTATGCGTAGGTGGCACAGTGGTGTCTATTGGGACCGTATTTGGCAAATGTGTTGGTTTCAAACGATCCACAGAGACATTTTCGTGTTTGCCATTGGGTTTGTGCACTAAGAAGAATTTCTCGTGTCGCTCGAGGACACGTAGAGGTCCTTGGTAAGGAGCTTCAAGTGGTCGTCGAACACAATCAACTCGAATCCAAACGTGAGTAGAATTACGAAGAGTTGGGAGAAGGTATATCGTATGAATGGAGTGAGGTCTGCTTTCTGATAAGTGGGGAAAATCGATTTCGGTCATTCTTTTGGCGAGTTCACAGATGAAAGTTCGGCCAGAGCGAGACGTAGCTGAACTTCTGTCGACGAGAAGTGTTGAGCATAAGCAGCGTTCGAAATAGGGCAATGTATTTGGGGTGGGGGGTGGGGGGTCTGAATTTGACTCAGAGACTCACCGTGTCACTCGTACAGATGTAACCCAACAATATAGGCTTATAATTCCATTAACCCATTACGAAGAAAGAAAGTAACACCAGGCGATAGTCCATTGTAATAGTTGTGAAAAGTAAGGGTATTACTTACCAAAAAAAATCAAAATATACTTCCAGAGTATGTTTATCTAAACCAAAAGAAAACAACATGTACAATAACATGATCATGGGAATGATGAGATTTCAGATTCTGGTAGTACAATGCATTATACCATAGCAAATACCTATTAGAATTATGATAACTAGCATATACAGTACAATTATGTAGATAACCATAAAACTTGAAAGCTTTAGATATAGAAAATTAATACACTACATATAAATGATCCCATGTACATTTCGGGGGTCAAATCCCGCCCCCCCCCCCCCTGACACGCCCTGATTTCGAACCCTGGGCATAAGAGAAGTTCACCGGTGACAGCAGTAAATGGAGAGTATCCAGATTCGTTTGGAAGGCTAAGTACGCCTAAGAGAACAATGGGGAGAGCTTAACCTTAGTTTTTGTAACATTAAAGTTAATGTCATAGTTCTGTGAATATAATTCGCAGATTTTTCTCTGATGATCCAGACCTTTAAGTGAAGGGCTTACTAATACCATATCATAGGCATAGATCAAGTTACTTATCCTCATTTTGCCTATACAACATCCCACTCTTGCCTCATTAAAAGAAGCAATTAAGTACACATTACAGTAGACAGCAGAGGAGAGCAAGGAGCCTTGTCTAACTCTGTATGAAAAACCAAAACACTCGAACAATACATTGCCTCACCCAACCATAAAAGTTTTGTTGGAGTATCAAAATTTTCATTTATTTAAAACATTTTTTAAATAGAATATTGTGATTCACCCTGTCATATGCTTTGCTTATATCCAAGAAACAACTATAAATTGTTTGAATTGCTGTCAGTATATTTAAATAAAACATAAATACAAAACATAAATACACAGGTCAGTTGAACGGAATCTTTAATTAAAAACCAAACTGATTATGAGACAGCCATAAATAATCATTTAATCGCCGTAGGAAAATTTTTTAAATTAATTTTGAGAAACAAGGTAACAACAATAGGCCTGTAATTATCGCTGGATAGAATGTCCCCATATTTATTTTTGACAAGGAGTGTCAGGGGCGGATCCAGGATTTTGGAAAGGGGGGGGGTCCAGGATTTTGGAAAGGGGGGGGGGGTCGAGATGGTTTGAACATTTAGGATCAATAGCGTGTTATAATTACATATACTAAGCAAATAATGTGAAGAAATATGATTGAGACAGATACTCAGATTTATTTTCTTTATTTTATACTATTTATCAAAACTACAAAAATATCAGCTTAATTTCCATCAAAGAACTCTTGAAGCAGGGAACTATAGAACAACCTGCGGTGATGTAAGGAACATAAAAAATTGCCAATTTTAGTGACCAAAAGGAGGGGGGGGGTCATGACCCCCAGGTCCCCCTCTGGAGAAAAACTGAGAAAAACAATAGGTTATGAAGATTCACTACAGCATTTGTATATTTTAAATGCTCATTCGATAGATCATATATACACCTGGGGAAGAATCTGTCTTCAGTTCTTTAATTAGGCTGTTAATATATAATGTATATATATATATATATATATATATATAACCTTTGGTTAGCTTCCGGCCGAATTGTTAATTCTGACGAAGGTCAAGCTTTTCACTCCACTTTAGACCTACAGTTTAACGTGGAATCCGAACCACGCCCCATCAGCAGCCCAGCGTCTTAACCACTAGGCCTCCTAGGGTACCCATTTATTTACCAACCACTTTTCTTTATTGTGTGGAAGGATGAACAGCTGGGTTTTGCTGCGCGCCCGCTGCCGTCGGGTCTCGAGCCCGGGGCCGATGGATTCGTAGTCAGCGACACTAACCACTACACCACCGAGGCGCATTATATATATATATATATATATATATATATATATATAATTAAATACCTACTTATTGTAAATGGCCAACCCACTAAATTGTCAGCATTCGAAACCAATCAGCTGGGTGGAATCAAAGAGGAAGCGATCAGAAAAAATAGAGTGTATTCTTATTTAGCTTCAGAAGAGTTTAGATCATTTGACAGTGTGAAGTTTATTCTCGTTTCTATGATTATTGTAATTATCAGTTATAACTTAGGATTTACAAGTTTAGTTATTTAAATTTCAATATGTGTTTATACTAACTTAAAAGAACCGGTGTTAACACAACTTCGTCCGAATTAAGGTAAGTTTTCTTTAATTAAATATAAGGTTGTAACATTATATTGTGTTCTGCTCGATTTTTTAGTTCATTCAGAAAAAAAATAAAATGACTTATTAGGACAAATTTGCTCGAATTTTAGTTTATTCACAATAAAAATTAAATGACATAATGACAAATTAATCATCAATATAATTCCCTTCTTTTTCTATAACCTCCTCCCACCTGTAGAGAAGTTTTTTTATGCCACGTTCGAAGAAATCCCTTGGTTTCCAGTTAAAAAAAGCGATCACTTCGTTTTCCAACTTCCCTGGATTGCAACTTTTGTCCATCTCGTGGTGTTGCAGACTTCTGAATAAATGGTAGTCTGAAGGTGCGATGTCCGGAGAATAAGGTGGATGAGGCATTTTTCCCAACCAAATGGCTCCAATTGGGCAGTGGTGATTCGAGCAGTGTGAGGGCGCGCGTTATCCTGGGGGAATAAAACACCTCTGCGATTAATTAATGCAGGCATTTTTCTTGTAATGCCATCTTCAATCGTTGGAGTTGTTGGCAGTAGACTTCAGCTGCGATTGTTTGGTTATCTGGCAGAAGCTCAAAATGAATAATTCCTTGCATATCCCACCAAACGCATAGTAAAATTTTCTTTGGATGGGGTACATTTCCTGGCTGAGGTTCAGACTTTGTTTCACGGCTAAGCCACTGATGTCGACGTTAATATTGTTATAGAGGACCCATTTTTATCCTCAGTGATGATCCGATTCAAAAACGGTGCCTGCAGTTGCCGAGAATGCAGTGATGTGCAAATATCGATTCGATGTTGAAGATTCGCTTGTGACAAATCATGCGGAACCCATTTTCCAACCTTCACTACTTTTCCTAACAGCTTCAAATAACGATGAATGGTCATATGGCTAACGCTGAGTTGCAGGCCAAGTTCTCTTACAGTTACCGTTGGTTTTCCTCCACTGTTGCTTTCAGCAACTCTTCATCTAACTCATTTGATCGTCCTGTTCGTTGATAATCTTTCAGACTGAAATCTCCATTTCTGAACTTCTCAAACCATTCCTACACATCCATTCGCTCACAACATCATTTCCATAAACTCTGAATGTTTTTTGCGGATTCACTAGCGTTAGATCCTTTATGGAACTCATGCAGCATCACATGTCGAATATGCTCTTTCGTGGGCTCCATGTTTTTTCAATTACTGTAATATCGTAGGGGTGGTGTTGTAACTGTATGAAAAACACCAGAGAAAATATTCATTAGCCTAATCCTTCACTAACCTAAGCCTACACTAGCCTAAGTCATTCTGTATCATTCTGTATCGTGATAAAACCTGTGCGAACCTGTCGCCGCGTGTATTTTGCAACATTTCTAAAACTATTTCACATTATCTTGAGGTTATTTTATTATCTATCGTCCGTTTTCTAATCGAGCAGAATTTATGTAACAACCCGATACTTCTAATAGGACTACCTTAAAAATTCTGAATATCCAAGACGAAAGGATTGAATGAATGTAAAAAACCTTTTTTACAGACCATGAATTAGTAAATCTCCTTTAAAATAATTATATTAAAGTTATAATTTTCCATAATTCCAATCGTAGTTAATAAAGTTAATGTTAAGTTGAACATTTGTGTTATCTTACTTTTTTCTAATAATATATATATATAATATATATATATATATATATATATATATATACACAAACTCAGAACTTATATGTAAAACACAGACCGTGCATGGAACAAGAAACTCTTCTGAGAAATTACATCCACTATAGTTCGAATAAGTAATGATAAATGACAAATACTATAGTTTTTTTCTTTTTCATGATGGAAAGCCCAACGTGGGCACCGGGTCACTTTCCATCATGAAAAAGAAAAAACTATAGTACAGTATTTGTCATTTATCATTACTTATTCGAACTATAGTGGATGTAATTTCCCAGAAGAGTTCCTTGTTCCATGCACGGTCTGTGTTTTACATATAAGTTTCTCAGGGAAGTTTGTGTATATTAAACGGACGTGTTATGTGCCTTGAAAAGTGGACGCTCAATATCCCGGTTGAGGTTAAAATTTTGTTTTTATGGCTAAAAATACAATAGTTACCCCTTTTTCTTTGATGTATTCAATCCGACGTGAATGCAACGAGTTTCTTGCGTATATTGAGGTTCTGAATGTAGTAGGCTAGGTATGAGATGTAAACCCTAGATCCTGTCCCAAAGCTGGATCCTATCTGCTTTGCAGATAGCTGGTGAGGGAAGCTATATTTTGGGGCCTCTTTGCGAGTAATCCGGTGCCTACGTTGGGCTTTCCATCATGAAAAAGAAAAAACTATAGTATTTGTCATTTACCATTACTTATTCGAACTATAGTGGATGTAATTTCCCAGAAGAGTTCCTTGTTCCATGCACGGTCTGTGTTTCACACACACACACACACATATATATGAAAATTACTTCACGAAAGTAACACGTAAAAAATATTTATGATGAATAAAACCACGAAGGAAAGGAAACACAGAATGGTGCTCAACGCTTTCGTCTAATGACATCCTCAGGAACACTGAAGTACATAAAGAGTTACAGCCTATAATTATATAGGTTACAGAAAAAATATATATATATACACACACACACACACACACACACACACACACACACACACACACACACATATATATATAATATATATATTCAGGGGCGGCTTCTTAATGAATGCAAGGCATGCACTGCATGCGTAAATAATATACTCAATGAATTTAAAATTATTATTTAAGTTAAAAAAATAAAGTTAAAATTATTATTAATATTATTAATATAATATTGGTTCTATCCTCGGTTACTACATAACTCATAAGAATACCATAAAAGACAAAATACAGCTTATCTAATATGTACTACACTGTAATGCATGTGACTGCATGCGTAAGTAAAATTACCACGAGCCGCCACTGATATATATAATATATATATATATATATATATATATATATATACAATAAACGGAGAATTAAAAATAAAAATTAAACATTAAAGGATTGTGGGAGGAGCATACAAATTTGTATGGAAAAACTACCGATTTTTAGCACAAGATTAAATGAATTGTTTCCAACCAATGTTATAGATAAAAAAAAAATAATAATACACATTTATACTGGAAATCTGCCCAGGTTTTAGCACTCTGCCCTTCTTGTTTAAGTTCGATATACAGGGTGTACATAAAGTCAGGATCTATTTTTGTGAAGCACTTGGAAATTATATGGAATTCAATCATAAAATGATAAAGTGGTAACATTTATTAAATAATTAAGAGTAGGATTCGACGTGACGCCCATCAGTATCCCTGCACAGCTCAAATCGTTCCACAGCATTTCTAAACACATTCTGGAGCATTTGCGGGGTTATGTTATCTGCAGCAGTTCGTATACGTGTACGTGAGTTTTCAAGACTCGTAATCTTCGTCTGATAGACGTGCGATTTGATAAAGCCCCATGCAAAGAAATCTAAAGGGGTTAAATCTGGTGATCTCGCTGGCCAAGGTCTGTTGCTTCCGCGTCCGATCCAGCGATTTGGAAAACGCCCATTTAGATAATCCTGAACAATTTTGGCATAGTGACAAGGAGCACCATCATGTTGATAGACGACGGTACTAACAATCCTATCCCCGTCGTCTATCAACATGATGGTGCTCCTTGTCACTATGCTAAAATTGTTCAGGATTATCTAAATGGACGTTTTCCAAATCGCTGGATCGGACGCGGAAGCAACAGACCTTGGCCAGTGAGATCACCAGATTTAACCCCTTTAGATTTCTTTGCATGGGGCTTTATCAAATCGCACGTCTATCAGACGAAGATTACGTCTTGAAAACTTACGTACACGTATACGAACTGCTGCAGATAACATAACCCCGCAAATGCTCCAGAATGTGTTTAGAAATGCTGCGGAACGATTTGAGCTGTGCAGGGATACTGATGGGCGTCACGTCGAATCCTACTCTTAATTATTTAATAAATGTTACCACTTTATCATTTTATGATTGAATTCCATATAATTTCCAAGTGCTTCACAAAAATAGATCCTGACTTTATGTACACCCTGTATATAAAAATAAATTGAAAAATAAAAGTTATTAGAGTAGCGTACAAGTTTACCAAAGATTTAGCGTTCTACCCTTCTTATCTAAATCTGTTCTGAAGTTATTCAAAACAACAGGATCGAGTTGAAAAAGACCTTTGCTTATGTTGAAGTTATTTGTAAGTTGGATAATGGCAGACTCAAGAATATTTCTATTAACAATGTTGCTAAAGTGAAATAAAACTGAAGCATTATTCCAATCAATACAGTGGGATAACTCTGACAAATGGACAAAAAGGGCACTGGACGACTGTCCTGTTCTAACGGAATATTGATGCTGTTTTATACGTGTGTGCAAATCCTTTCCCGTCTGACCTATGTAAAAGGAATCACATTGTTTACAACCAATTTTATAGATAATGCCTGAATTATTGGTAGGGGTATTTTTTACTATGATATTTTTCACAATATTGTTATATGAAAATACTCAGTGGTGGGCACCGTTAACCAAAAAGTTAACTTCGTTAACCGCTAATCCGTTAACCAAAAAGTTAACTTCGTTAACCGTTAATCCGTTAATTCGTTAAACATGTAACGGACGTTACCGATAAACCGTTAACGTTAACTTTTATTATAAAAAATGAAAAACACAATATATATATATATATATATATATAATTTAATTTTCCCTCTTCTTCTCGTTCTCCATTTTGTCCATGAGATGCATGTTGCCCTTCATGAAAATTAGCATATCAAAGTTTTCATCAGACAGGGGATGATCTCTTGGCCCTCAGGATGTCCTTGCCCATAGAGAACAAACGCTCCACTGCAGCACTGGAGGGGATGGCAGAGATACTAAAGAGTAAACAGCCTCTGGCGCCACACACTCACATTTACTTCTCAACGCCATCTATTATCTCATAAAGAAACTAATTCACATTGGGACTTGAAAGTACCGGCAGGATCAACCGGGTAGAAAAATAATTATGGAGATTTTAAAGATGTGGTACCTAGAAGTACCGCCAGGACATAAAGGGTTAAGGTGAAAACGCTCCCATTGTAAGACATCAATTGACTTAATTTATGTCATCAAAGTGACATGAGAATTGAAATCTTACCTGATCAGTTTTATGGTTCTTGAAATGTATCAAGGAGACTACTAATAAGGTACTCACAGACATATTATAAATATACATGACTTACTTGACAACGATTATTTTTAAATATTCACTAGCACAAACATGTTGCGCAAGAGACAGACTGCAAATGAAACGAATGTAGTTATTTGTTGTAATTGTTACATATATATTATTGAAAGTGCCTTAAAATGCTCGTGATATTTCTTGAAAGAAGTTGAAACATTCAACTCAAATGGCAAATCTTTCCGCCTGATTTTACAGTCGACCATGTTTTGCTCAAACCAATGCCATAAATAACTACCATATTTGGTAAGACAAATTGTGGCGACGGAAACAAATATATCGCCTGATTTTGCACTGCGGAAATGGAAATTCGTTCATCACTATTAACAGTGGCGGATTAATTGCGCACCTGCTCAGCACTGAAAATAATAGAAACTTTTAAACGTTTATTTATGAATTTTTTGGGTTAACGGACTTGAGTTAACGGAAGTTAAATGTAACGGAAGTTAATTAGTCCGATAATGATTTTCAAAGTTAACTTAAAAGTTAAATCGTTAACGAAAAAGTTAACTTCGTTAATTAACGATTAACGGATTAACAGTTTGTGCCCAGCTTTGAAAATACTACATTAATATCCAAAAGTTTAAGTACATTAGCAATGCCTAAAAAGCCCGGGAAAAATGGAAGTACTAAAATATTCTTTGACAAAGTACGAGTGTTATTATTCACACGATAGAAAGTTCGTTTTGCCTTGTTGAGACAAGATTCCATAAACGCAGATGGATAACACAGATCACTTCCAATACCGTTGATTTTTTTCAATTCGACATCGATGTATTCCGGACTGGCGATCCTAAGGGCGCGGAGAAACATTGAAATAAAAATGGCCTTCTTAGTCGGGGTGTCATGTCCCGAGTAAAAGTGTACGTAGGACAAATTGTTTGTTTTTCCGATAGATACTAAACTTAAAACCTGGGCTTTCCCTATGTACACGCACAAAAGTGCCGATTGACGATATGCTTGACTTTCTCTCCCGAGAATTACATAAGTATGACCTGCCACTACCTTCACACATTGTTTTGGAATTTATTAAGCTTTGCATCAAAGACTGTAAATTCACTTTCAATAACGAGTATTATCAACAGGTTTTTGGGATGGCCATGGGCAACCCCTTGTCGCCCCTCCTCTCCAATATTTATATGGAGTTTTTCGAAATTACTTACATTCCGAGAATCCTGGGGGTTGGCATCCCTTGGTTGCGGTACGTCGACGATATTTTGTGTATCTGGCCCATGAATCGTGACCTGGATAACTTCCTCCTTCAGTTAAATGATCAAGTCCCTTCCATTAAGTTTACTTTAGAAGTGGAACAAGACAACTCAATCCCGTTTTTGGATGTGCGTGTACATAGGGAAAGCCCAGGTTTTAAGTTTAGTATCTATCGGAAAAAAACAAACAATTTGTCCTACGTACATTTTTACTCGGGACATGACACCCCGACTAAGAAGGCCATTTTTTCTTCAATGTTTCTCCGCGCCCTTAGGATCGCCAGTCCGGAATACATCGATGCCGAATTGGAAAAAATCAACGGTATTGGAAGTGATCTGTGTTATCCATCTGCGTTTATGGAATCTTGTCTCAACAAGGCAAAACGAACTTTCTATCGTGTGAATAATAACACTCGTACTTTGTCAAAGAATATTTTAGTACTTCCATTTTTCCCGGGCTTTTTAGGCATTGCTAATGTACTTAAACTTTTGGATATTAATGTAGTATTTTCATATAACAATATTGTGAAAAATATCATAGTAAAAAGTAGCCCTGCCAATAATTCAGGCATTATCTATAAAATTGGTTGTAAACAATGTGATTCCTTTTACATAGGTCAGACGGGAAAGGATTTGCACACACGTATAAAACAGCATCAATATTCCGTTAGAACAGGACAGTCGTCCAGTGCCCTTTTTGTCCATTTGTCAGAGTTATCCCACTGTATTGATTGGAATAATGCTTCAGTTTTATTTCACTTTAGCAACATTGTTAATAGAAATATTCTTGAGTCTGCCATTATCCAACTTACAAATAACTTCAACATAAGCAAAGGTCTTTTTCAACTCGATCCTGCTGTTTTGAATAACTTCAGAACAGATTTAGATAAGAAGGGTAGAACGCTAAATCTTTGATAAACTTGTACGCTACTCTAATAACTTTTATTTTTCAATTTATTTTTATATATATCGAACTTAAACAAGAAGGGCAGAGTGCTAAAACCTGGGCAGATTTCCAGTATAAATTTGTATTATTATTTTTTTTTATCTATAACATTGGTTGGAAACAATTCATTTAATCTTGTGTTAAAAATCGGTAGTTTTTCCTTACAAATTTGTATGCTCCTCCCACAATCCTTTAATGTTTAATTTTTATTTTTAATTCTCCGTTTATTGTATATATATATATATATATATATTCTGTAACCTATATATAGGCTGTAACTCTATGTACTTCAGTGTTCCTGAGAATGTCATTAGACGAAAGCGCTTGAGCACCATTCTGTGTTTCCTTTCCTTCGTGACTTTATTCATCATATATATATATATATATATATATATATATATATATATATATATACACACACGAGGGTACTTCAATAATTATCTGCACTTTTTATTTTAGTGATAATATAGTATGTATAATATATACTCGTAATAACGAGCCAAACTGAGATCTATAGGCTTATTTAGGCTATTCCTAGCTGTCACATATCGTACGAGTAGTGAGGATGGCTGCGCCGCTTTCAATTTGTACTCTGGAAGAACAGAGATTCGTGGTTCGTTTTTTGTGGGCAGAAGGTGTGAAAGGAGCTGAAATTCACAAGCATTTATGTGCTGAGTATGGGAATAATGCGTTACCACGGCGAAGTGTGTACGAGTGGATTCAAATGTTCAAGGAAGGTCGGACATGTGTGACAGATGCTCAGCGCTCAGGACGCCCGTCAACATCAACCAGTGGTGACAAGCAGGAAGAAGCCAGAGCCATGATTTTCGATGACAGAAGATTAACACTAAAAGAAATTGCATCTTCATTAGACATCAGTCAAGGGTCAGCCTATTCAATAGTTCATGACATTCTTGGCTTTCACAAGGTTTGTGCAAGATGGGTGCCCAAACAGTTGACAGAAGAGCATAAGCGTAATCGTATGGACGTCTGCTCTCGTCTTTTGGCGCGGTATCATAATGAAGGTGAAAACTTTTTGGAGCGCATTATCACTGGAGATGAAACTTGGATCCATCACTATGAACCAGAAAGCAAACGACAGAGCATGCAATGTGGAAACATGCAACATCTTCCGTTGCAAGGAAGTTCAAAGCGCAGCCGTCAGAAGGTAAAGTTATGCTAACACTGTTTTGGGATAAACGAGGCCCTATCCTTGAACATTATCTAGAGCGTGGAACTACAGTAACAAGTGCATCGTATTCTGACATGCTTCGGAATGAGTTAAAGCAAACAATTCGCACAAAACGGAGAGGGAGATTGTCGGAAGGTGTTATTCTGTTACACGACAATGCGCGCCCTCATGCCGCTGCACTGCCTGCACAGACTAGAAAATGCCTTCAAGAACTTAAATTTGAAGTTCTCAACCATCCAGCCTACAGTCCCGACCTGGCACCTTCGGATTTTTACCTGTTTGGACCACTAAAAGACACTTTGAGAGGTCAGCGATTCCAAAGCGATGATGACCTGAAGGAGGCGGCGCATAACTGGCTACGCACACAGCCAGAAACATTCTTTTGTGATGGCATTAGGAAGCTTGTAGATCGCTGGGCTAAGTGTATTGAGAAACATGGAGACTATGTTGAGAAGTGATGTGTTTATAATCTATCAGATGTGAAAATAAAATTGTGAAAATAAAAAGTGCGGATACTTATTGAATTACCCTCGTATATATAATAATTAGAAAACTAAATAAGCAAAACTGAAAAAGGTCTTGTGTTTTTAGTTTCTTAAATGGGTTACAGTACTTTCAGAAGTCAGAGCTGAAACTCTTGTGATCCCATATTTAAGTGTGCAGTAGATGGTTCTATTTTGATGTCTGAGTTTTCGACCAATTAACCATAATTTCATTTACCCTTTATAAGTCATTACCATTTCTGATACCCGCAAACACTCGTGCTTATGCGCCCAAACACGATTTACTTCTCCAACTATTTTTTTTAACTTAAATTCTTGGGCTACTTCGTGGCCTTATCGCAACGCCTCTTCCCGTTGGTCAACGAAGTTAAGCGACGTTGTTTTCTGGGTAGTAGTTAGTTAGTTAGATGGATGGCGTCCTCCGTGTCCAGATGATGTAATGACCCGTGGTTCGAATCCCACGTATATAAAGATGTAGGTTCCTTTTGTCACAATCTTTGCAGTTATAAAAATTAAACAAACAAACAAATAAGCAGTCTTTATTTTGAATATTGAATAACCTTTATTAATAATAAAATAAATATATTAGTTTTACAATGACATAAATAATTGTGAAACTGGACTATTTATTTTATTTAATTTGGCTCTTAAGTTTTAGGCTTTACTGGGCTCTTATTAAAAATAAGTTATTATTAATAAATAAATAAATATTATTAATAGTTAAAGTATGTATTCATCTTAAATTATCATTATCGATGTGACAAATGCAAGGTCATTATTGAAGGTATTATACCAATACCATATGTAGAAAAGTGTTTCCACAAGAAAATAAATTTATGTTAAAATTTAAAGATATCATTCTGTTTGTATAAATTAAAGTATGTCAAATTTTTGATGTTGTATAAAGTGCCTCAATGCGAGTGGATTGTCTGGTATCCTTTCTTAACCCTAACGAAAACAGTGTTGTCACGTCTATAATCTTAAACAGACTCCTAAATTATAAATGTTCTTTTCGATTATTATAAATCACATAAAAGAGTTAAGTGTAAAACTACAATTATATAAATTCTTTTGCTAATATCATTATTAGAGTAGGATTTTGCAAAGTTTAATAATCTTTTGTAACACGTGGCATCATGGGGTTTCTGCAGGACAAAAGGAAACGCCTTGAGACAGTCCCGCCTCGACCTTCGGGCAGGAGTGAGTGTTTCGCCCTTGGGCCGGCCGGTTCGGCTGGGCCACTTAGCTTTCTGATGCAAGCATTTGTTCGTTAATAACTCTCTAAACAAGTGTAGTGAAAAGGATTTGTTTTTACTAATTACTCTGTATTGTAAAAGAAATTCATTAATAGTTTAAAAGTGATTTTCCCCCTTGTGAAAATGAAGGACTGACGAAAGGAAAACTCGTAATTTATATCCTTCCGAGAAAGGCACTCTATTCTCTCAACGGACTGAGGGACAGGACGCAATTGGGCAAAGGGTATAAAGTGTTGTCCCGGAACCTCGCAGTCGGATAAACTAAACGTTAATAAACTCTCCTTGTCGACATACAGAGCAACCCTTAAACAGTCGGAATAAAGAATAACAACACCATCTCTCTCCCTCCCGACATTGTCGTCCGATGCCAGGATCTGAGATAAATTAAACGGGTTAAACTCTCCTTGTCGACATTACGGAGAATACGGTTAAAGAATATTATCATCATACCGCCGACATCTGGTGATCTGGCGATCAAACATCAGTGTTGCCGACATTGGCAGACCTATACCAGGATTAAAAGAAGAAACATTTCATCGGCCATCTTGTTTTCTTCCGACACCGTCACTCGAACCTTTGTCAGTCAGAAACTCCGTTACAAGAAAGTCAGCCGGGAATCACGCACTTGTTTAGAAGAGAGGACCGTGACGAAAATTATTATTGGGCACGCAGAGAGACGAATTTAATTTCTCTGGAAACGTCATATGCGACGCATAGCATTGATGTAAATTTCTACAACGAAGAGTGGAAGAATTTTCGAAATTGGAGAAGATTTTCAAAGACTTTGATCGCCAACGAAAAACGGACAGACCGCATTGGAATTGATAACGAAAATTGGACGTCATATGCGACGCATAGCACTGACGTAAATTCCCACAACGAAGAGTGGAGGAATCGTCGAAATTGGAGAAGATTTTGAAAGCCTTTAATCGTCAACGAGAAACGTTCTTCAAGGAAGGAATGAGAGATTGCGAAGGTCAGGAGTGTTCGATTCTGTAAGCGCACCTCATTCGGAAACGGCTTCACATTTCTGGATCGCGGAGAGTCGAACGCATTTGCCTCTGTTCCCGCAACGAAGAGAGGAAAGAAAACGAAAACAAACGCTCTTTCAAGACGAGACAGAGAAAAACGAAAACAAAAGCTCTTTCAAGACGGAATAAAATGAAATAGAGAAATATCGGTAACTGGAGTAAAAGTGTTTTTGGTAAGTAAGATTAACATTAGTATTAATAAAAGGAAGTAAATTAAGTACGTGGAAAAGAAGTGTATCCCAGTTTAACACATTGGTTTGAAAATAAATTTTTTTAACTTTTTTTTTTATTATTATTCTCTCTTGTGGTTGAAAAGGGAAATTAAGTATGGAAAAAAAAGTATCCCAGTATTAACGTATAGGGTTGAAATTATTTTTTTCACTATTATTCTTCTTTTTGTTGCAAGAAGATATGCAGTGTTTTACGTATATAAATAAATTACAGTATATGTTTATTGTTCGTAAACAGTATGGTTCGTTGTGAGTGTAAAACGATTTTTTCTCTTGCAGTATTTTGGGTATATATATATGTGTGTGTATGTATGTATGGATATGTGAACTATATTTGTTGTTGTAAGCAATTTAATTCTTCGTTGGTGAGTTAAAAACGATTTTTTTTTTTTGTCTGTGTTTACAATCAATTTAATTCAATTTTTCTTTTTTTTTTGTTGTAAGAGGGAAAATTGACAGGTTTGTGTTTTTTTCCGCATGCAGTAATTTTGTATTTAAATATATAGGAAATTATATATTTTATTGTTTGTAACGAAACGATTTCTGCAAAGTACCGTATATGGTAATTTATGGAATTTGGAGACAAAAAAATTTTTAAAGTGAATATTTAAAAAATTTTTAATTTGAATTGTCTCTCGTATTGGTTTAACAGAAAACGGAATTTTGGATTTGATTTTCATTTTTAGTGGACTCTTAAATTAATTGTACCTAACTCGTATGTATGAAACGTGCGTACGTTTGTACTCGTTTGGCGCGTTTCGGCGGTTAGATTTTTGGTAAAAGAATTTTTTTTTTTTTTCTACGCTCTTTCGCGTCGGTGTGCGAACTTTTCTATTCTTGCTTTAAGTGGTTATTTGCGTTGGAGTGCGAATAGTTTTGTCTGTTTTTTTGTTTTTTGTTTTGGTTTAAATTAGAATGAATTCATACATTTTGAGTTATGTGTCGAAATCAACAGGCAAGTTTTTCATCTTCGTTTGGGATGATTTTATTGTTTATTTAAACCGAAGGAGCTAATGTTACGCTTAAGTTTTTTTTCGCTTAAATTCTGTTGTATTACGATACTAGGGATAAGTTTTTTTTTGTTTCGCTTCGCCTTCCTCGTTTGGAAGTCCATTTTTTCCTTTGTCATTTTCGAAGAAAAGTGGATAGATATAATTATCGGACGAATAATATCCCTAAGGTTCCAATTTTTAAGGGGAGAGATTGTGATAACTTGGTACCCCCATACGTGGACGAATAGTTGTTGTTGTTGTTTAGCCGATCAGCCCACCCTGATCGAGCAAGCCGGCGGCACGCAGGTAACCGATCGCCCTCTCCGGAGTGGACCAGAGGTTCAGCGCACTAGTGATGTTGTGTTGTGTTCGTTGTTGTGCTAGAGCGGTACAGTCCGTCATAATGTGTTCAATTGTTTGTGGTGTGTCTTGGCACAGGTGGCAGGTGTCGTCTATGGAGTTGTCTAGTCTGTGTTTATATGTCCGTAAGTTGGGGTGATGTCCACATCGGAATCGTGCTAAGTTAACTCGATCCGATCTGCTCAGGTTGATCTCTGACCTGTTAATGGGTGGCGGCTTCGCACCTAGGACCGCATTCGGACCGAGTCGTGTCAGTGCTTTGTGGGTTAGGTGTGTGTGTATGTGTTTTCTGTACTGTGTGATGTCTGTGGGGCGTGGTATGGAATGGAGTATTTGGTTATAATGTCTCTCTGGTGTTACCTTAATGGTGCGAGGTGTTGGTGCATGATTGTACATGTAGTGGCAAGGGTGTTGTGGGTTAGTTGTCGCTGCTGCCATGAATTGTGTTCCCCTCATGTCTAAATGTTCCCTAACTTTTAGTATTTTTGTTTCTGTGTGCAGGTGTTCTATTGGTGTTGTTTGAGTGCATCCTGTAATGATACGAAGTGCGTTGTTTTGTATTGTTTGTAAGGTGTTTATGTGTGTGTTTGAGATAATGGGTGCCCAGCATGGGCTAGCATAGTCCATAACTGAGCGAATATATTGTTTGTATATGAGTGATGTTGTTTCCTGCTGGTGTCCAAAGTTTGTGCATGTTAGTACCCTAAGCGTGTTAAGTCTTGACGTACATTTGGTTTTAATGTCCTGAATGTGGTTTGCAAAAGATAATGATGTGTTGTATGTGACACCAAGTATTTTGGTTCTGTGAGTGTGTGGAATGTTGATGTTGTTTAGTGTAAGCTGTGGAATTACCTGGTGTTCTTTTGTGTTGCTTGTAAGCAAGGTGATGGTTGATTTTGTGGGCGCTACTTTGAGTCTATTGTGTGTGAGCCAGTCATGTATACTGTTTATGTATGTTTGTAGGTTATTTGTAGCGGTGTTGATGTTGTTGTGGGTGGATGTTAGAGTGATATCATCTGCATATGATGATAAGGTAAGCCTGTTATCTATGGGTGTTGGAATGTCATGCATGTATAAGTTGAAGAGTGTTGGTGAGAGAACAGAGCCTTGAGGGACCCCGTTCGGAAAAAGCTTGTTTTTGGATGACTTGCCATTAAATGTGACATGTGAGTATCTTCCTGAGAGATAGTTGCTCAGCCACCTTTTGGTGTTATTGTGCATGTTTGTGTTGAGTATTTTGTTTATGAGAGGGAAGCGTGGGATAGCATCAAATGCTTTACTAATGTCTATTGTTGCTAATAGTGTACGTTGAGCTGGTCGTCTGGAGTTGATGCCATCCATGATGTGCTGCGTGAGGTTAGTGAGTAATGTCGTGGTTGAGTGATGAGGTCTGAATCCATGCTGAGTAGGCGATAGTGGTATGTGTGGGTTGGTGATTTGTAAGATTAGTCTTTCTGTTACTTTGGAAGGTGTGCATAGTAAAGTAATGGGTCTATAGGAAGCTGGTTCTGTTGGATTTTTGTTTGGTTTGAGTAGTGTAATAATTTTACCTTGTTTCCATATGTCAGGAATAATACAGTGTTGGTATGAATATGTGCTGATATTTGTGAGAGCTAGTATTCCTTGAGGGCCCAAGTGTTTAAGGTGTATGTTAGATATGTTGTCTGGTCCAGTAGCCTTCGAATTCTTAATGTTTTTGATGATCTTGGTGGTCTGGTCTGTATTGAAGGGTGTAATGGTCGTGTCGAGTCTGTAGGTTTTCTTGTGTCTGGCTGTTTGTCTGTCTGCGTGTTTCTGGTTGTTGTCTCTGTTTAAGTGACTTATCTTTGCGTAGTGATTAACTAGAATGTTAGCTTGTTGTGTGTATGTTGGGATATTATTTTGGCTGCGACAGATAGCCGCGTGTGAGGTGTGAATGCCGCTGTTAGAGTGGGTAATGCTGTTTATAGTCTTGTATAGCCTGGATGTATCTGTGGAGTGGTTTAGTGTTGTTATGAATTCCCTGAATGTTTCTGTTTGTTTTTCTTTGAGTTTGTTGTTTATTTCTGTGTTGAGCTGTTGTATCTGCTGTTTTATGGCTTCTGTGTGTGGTGTTTGTGTGTTATATTTGAGGTTGTTACGTTGCCTTATGAGGTGGGCTATTTCTCTAGTGTAATTTGGGTTGTATTTCCTAATGTTGCCCTTGGGTATGTATTTGTTTGCATTATTGATAATCTGATTAAATGTCTTGAGTGTTGTATCGATGTTTATGATGAGTGTGCTGTTTAATGTGGTGAATTGTTCCTCAGTCTGTATTTTGAACTGTTCCCAATCAGCTTTCTTGTAATTTCTGTAAGTGTGCCTAAGGCTGTTGGGGCAGAGTGTAGAATGTGTTGTAATGATGATGGGCAGGTGGTCTGATGACAGTTGTTTTTCTGTTCTCCATTGTGTATGTGTTGCTGGTGAGGGGGAACAGAACGCTATGTCTGGGGAGGAGTTTGAGTATCCTGCTTGATGTGGTATGTGTGTATGTTCTTCTGTATTGTTAAGAATGAAGAGGCTGTTTAGTTGTGTGGCTATGTTGGCGCCTCTGGTGTTGTTTTGGTTGTGCAGGTACCAACTAGTGTCTTTGGCGTTGAAGTCTCCTCCTAAGATGACATTAGTGAGAGAGGCAAGATTGTGTAACTGTGGATTGTAATTGGCTGGCACCTGAGGTGAACTATCTGGTGGGATGTAAATGTTGATTAGTGTGGTGTTGTGTTTTGCGCGTGTTTTAATGTTAACTGCCTGTATTTCTATCGTGTTATCTGCTTGGATTGTGTTTGTAATGTTTTGGGTAGCATCAGTGTAGCTAATGCTTTCACGTATGTAAGTGATGAGTCCACCCCCGTTACCCCCAGTACGATCTTGACGGATCGCCGTGAAGTCAGGGATGGTGGGTGTTTTGTGTGTGCGTTTTAGTTTTGTTTCTTGTATAAGTGCTATGTGAATGTTTTGTTTGTGTACGAATTCCCTAAGCTGCATGATTTTGTTTGTGAGGCCATCTACGTTGTACTGTAATATGTTAATATTATACTTCTGTATGTGTCTCATGGTGCTATTGTGTCTATGTCTTTGTGTATGGTGACATGTGTAAGTTGTAGTGGGGCCTGGATTAGTCTTAATGTCGCCAGAGAGTAAGAGTAGTTCGGGAGCACGCAATTGCTCCCTGTAATTGAAAAAATAGCACGCTGAGAATAGGTCCGGCCCCGGGAGCCGATCGGCACTCTGACCGTGCCACACAACAGGCCGTCGACTGCCAGTCTGGCCAACCGTAGACAGCCCGCTGCACGGAGATTTGAGGAAGTTTGGCCACCAGCGCGTTGATGTTTTGGTTTGACGTCGCCTCTTCGCGTTGACGTGTCCTGCGCTGGAGGATGCAGCCACTGTTTAGAAGCTTCCTCGTCAGCTGCTAACACTTTTTTCACGTTGTTGTAGCTACCTGTTCAGACGTTTTTTATAAACAAATCTACTAGATAGTAGATGGGCTTTGGTGGACCTTAATATTTACTTTAAGCACAGGAACCACTTTGATTTTGAGTGGAGCTTCACAAATTCTGTAAAGCTCAAAATTTTGATGGCTGTGTTATTTTTGTAAATTTATGGCCTCATTGACTTTTTCTCAATTTCACAAAACTATGAAATTATACAACCGTGAACTGACTTGGATATAGGTGGACTGTGTTACAGAGAGCTTCCGAACACGATGATTCTTCAAAATCAGGACAACTTTTTGCCAAAAGAATTTTGCTCATAAGTGAACTTCGTATATTTTCCTCCATTTCTTCTGACGTTTCGTTTACATGTTTCAAGTATTAGAGGGACGCATTAGAGGGATATCATGTTCACTAGTACAGTTCCCGTCGCTTCGCTGACGGTTAGACAGGCTAAACTACAAAAAAAGAACCCAGCCGTGAAAATTTTGAGCTTCACATTGTGTCAACATTTCTGAATCTGATATATCCCAAAACCTCCTCACCCCCATTCATGCAACTTGGGGGCTAACCCCCTCCCCCATTACCCCCACCCCTCCCCATTACCCCCACCCCCACCCTTCCCCCATTGCTAAACTACAGAAAAGAACACAGTCATGAAAATCTTGAGCTTCACATTGCCGCCCGTAATACAATTTCTGAATTTTTTTTACAATTTCTGAATTTTTTTCTCACAATTTTTTCTCACAATTTCTGAAAGTGTGACGGACAGACGGACAGACGGACAGACGGACAGCTCTCTTATTATAATACAGTGTGTCCGTAAAGTCATGGTGGGATTTTAAATAGCTATATTATTGCAACGAAACATGATAATGAAATGAAACAATGCCAAATTGAAGAACAACTCTCAAAGTTGTATCTTGTAGTTAGTCTAGGCTAAGCTTAACCTTTATCTCGTAGTTAGTCTAGGCTGTCCACATGCCTATGTTGAACATGAGCGAAATAGCCCGAAAGTGTGTGGTGTGCTCTAGCACGAGATCGAGTGATTGGCCCATTTTTCTTCGCGGAACCCACTGTGACGTCACACAACTACCTCGCTATGTTGGAACATTTTGCAGTACCCAATTTATTGACAATAATGTCATCTTTCAGCAAGATGGTGCTCCTCCGCACTATGCCAACGTTGTTCGAGAATTCCTTAATGAAAAATTTCCACAGAGATGGATAGGAAGAGGAGGATGGAAGCCATGGCCTCCACGCTCTCCGGACCTGACACCTTTGGACTTTTATTTGTGGGGTTACGTCAAGCAAAGCGTGTACAGTGTACCCATTAGGGATATTCATCACTTGCACGAGCGAATCACGGAAGCTATCGCATCCGTCACTCCTGATGTTCTTGGGCGTGTGTGGCTGGAATTGAATCACCGCCTAGATGTCTGCAGGGCTACCAGAGGAGCCCATATCGAACTACGTTAAATAAAGTTATTCTTTTAGAGTTGTTCTTCAATTTGCCTTTTTTTCATCTCATTATCATGTTTCGTTGCAATAATATAGCTATTTAAAATCCCACCATGACTTTACGGACACACTGTATATAGATTATAACGTTCGCAATGATATCGCGAAGATTCGGATGGTCACTCACTTCTTACACGATGAAGACGGAAGTGCTCTATGAAGAGACTGCCCCAGACATCACGAGGGAAGTTCTCGATTAGGGGAATTTTCCGAGGAAAGTGGTCTGTGCCGAGATCGTCCCAGATGAAGTCCCTAATCATGCAACTTCTGCTCATACTTGGAAGAGTAGTGAGCATTGCGCGGATTTTTCGAGGGATCCCCCTTCTTCTGCAAATTTACGTGAGGTCACGGAGAACTCGCCTATGTCCGTCGGACATAATGCAAGCTCGGTTTATGACCTCGACGAACTCGAAAGAAAATTGCCACTCTTTTTCTTCCTACCAAAGGGAGTGATGCATCCCTGCATCGCTCTACAGGACAACGTTCATTCAATTCTGTTCTTTCTCATCAGAAGGTTTGGAAATCGAAACTGGAGCCATCTGCCACTTTGATTTCACTCCAAAAGGACCGAATACACGAAACGAAGAACAGTAATCATAACGTCGGTTTATCCCATTTACAAATTGTTTTTTTACCGTATTTCCAGTTCAAGTGCTACCACCACACGTACTCCATATACCCGTTTTGGCGATACACGTGCATTCATGCCCTACGTACTAAATTATTGAAATATGCTCGAGACGTGGAATGATTGATGTCGGAGGCAATTAGCCACCAACGCGTACATCCAGAAACTTGAGCAATGTCCCCACGTAACCTTTGAAATTTTATACCTTCCAAGCTTTAGAGTTGAGTCAATTCCAAAGTTCTAAAAGTTCTCAAAACGACAATATCCATTCTAAACCTTGCAGAATTCGTATCAATTTCACTTAAGTACTTTGTCCAATAGTTCATGGAAATTCATTTCTCTAAATTTTTGTTCTCTTAAAGTTCGATAAGAAAATCGCTTATGATTTAAAAGTGTATGCACACGGTGAACTGCCTCAATGCGAGTGGATTGTCTGGTATCCTTTCTTAACCCTAACGAAAACAGTGTTATCACGTCTATAATCTTAAACAGAGATTCCTAAATTATATATGTTCTTTTCGATTATTACACTGCCCAACACCAATTTTGCTGATTTAATTCTAACACCTGTTTTTAGGTAACTTTGGTGTGCTGATTTCAAAAATCACCTTGGTTTTTGCCTATCACGTCTGGTTTTCGAGCAATCAAATACGGTTATTTTGGAGATATCGCATTTTGGCAGGGTTATGCCCAATTGTTTTTCTTTTCAAAAAATAAGTTTTTACATACTCAGAATCAGCATGGAAAAGTAAACAATTGTGCAGGGAGTGAGCTTTAATATACAATGGTAATATTGACACATAAAGTGATTAAAAGTGTTTAAATAAGCAAAAAATGAATCCATATTAAAGCAAGCACGGGACCAGTTTTCTTAACATTGTCTTTTTCTTGTTTTCTTACTTTTCATTGTTGATAAATTTTCTCTTATAGGACTTCCTAGAATGAGAGATGTCAAGACAATCTCTTTGCAGGCTCCAGCAGTAGTCAGCCATCATATGGGTATCCCATCTTCCTTGGTATCGTTCTTCCATCACTTTGATATCTTGGTGGAACCTTTCACCCTGCTCTTCACTAACATCACCAAGATTTTCTGGAAATTTATCCAGATGACTGTTGAGATAGTGAACTTTAATGCTCATGTTGCAACCCAACTGCTGAAAGTTTACAAGTAAATCCTTTACAAGATCTTTATAATTTTCAGACTTTTTGTTTCCTAGGAAGTTCTTAACTACTGCCACAAAAGCATTCCAAGCTCTTGCCTCCGTTTCGGTCATTGAGTTACCGAACTGCGGATCTTTCATCAGTTTTCTTATCCACAGATGAAATTTTAACAGCAAAACAGCTGTTAACAGGTCTCAAAAATCATCAATTTTGATAAGCGCCCTTCATGGATCACCCAAAATAGGCATATTGCATTGCACGAAAACCTGATGTGATGGACAAAATCTAAGGTGATTTTTTAAATCAGCACATCAATATTATCCAGAAACAGGTCTTAGAATTAAATCAGCAGCAAAAACATTTTTTTTGTTGGGCAGTGTTATAAATCACATAAAAGAGTTAAGTGTAAAACTACAATTATATAAATTCTTTTGCTAATATCCAATTGTACAAATTCTTTTGCTAATATCATTATTAGAGTAGGATTTTGCAAAGTTTAATAATCTTTTGTAATACGTGGCATTATGGGGGTTTCTGCAGGACAAAAGGAAACGCCTTGAGACAGTCCCGCCTCGACCTTCGGGCAGGAGTGAATGTTTCGCCCTTGGGCCGGCCGGTTCGGCTGGGCCACTTAGCTTTCTGATGTAAGCATTTGTTCGTTAATAACTCTCTAAACGAGTGTAGTGAAAAGGATTTGATTTTTCTAATTACTTTGTATTGTAAAAGAAATTCATTAATAGTTTAAAAGTGATTTTCCCCCTCGTGAAAATAAAGGACTGACAAAAGGAAAACTCGTAATTTATATCCTTCCGAGAAAGGCACTCTATTCTCTCAACGGACTGAGGGACAGGACGCAATTGGGCAAAGGGTATAAAGTGTTGTCCCGGAACCTCGCAGTCAGATTAATTAAACGGTATAAACTTCCTTGTTGGTGCGAGGAAGCGACATAAAGCGACATACTGAGAATACTAAACAGTCGGAGATGGTGTAACGAAGCATAACAACACTATCTCTCCCTCCCGACAGATACAAGGAAAGGATCTTTTCCGTTTCGTGTACTGTTTTCGAGTTTGTTGAAAATAAGATATTTAATGTAGATTTTTACGCTGATTTAGAAAATCTAAGTCGTTTTTCGGAGAAATGAGCGGTTCAAAAGTTATATTTGTTATTGTAATTTTGTATTAGGTCAAAAACTATAACAATACGACTGAAAACTAATAGAAGAGTTATTGTATTCTTTAGAGATATTGACTTATGTCACTAAGTATTTGTGTGAATAGATTTCGACCGTTATTTTTCTGTCCGGTTAAGTTAATTGAATGCTCGGTTCAAAAGTTAGGTTAAGTTAGGTCATCTGAATGCCCGGTTAGGTCAACTGAATGCTCGATTAGGTCAACTGAATGCTCGGTTAGGTCAACTGAATACCCTTGATGATTGGTTAATGGTTAGGTTAGTCGTGATATTTTCGTTAGTTTTAACAAAAATATCACAACTTAACCTAACCAATCGTCAAGGGCATACAGTTGATCTAACCGGGTATTCAGAGCTGGGCAATAAATACATTGAATGTATTTAAATACTAAATATTAAATACATGGGAGAAATGTATTTAAATACTAAATACATTTTACGAATGTATTTAGATACTAAATACAAAATACATCAATTGTATTTAAATACATTTGTAAATACATTTTAAATACATACAAATTTTAACATATGCATTCACTAATTCATGAGTAACAACAATATAAAATGCTTGATAAAGGATAAAGAAATCTACAAGATTCCGATCGGACCATCAACAGTTTGGGAAAACATCCTCTCATAAAAAGACTGTTCCTCCGCTATAACACGACATTACCATCTTCGGCACCGGTAGAGCGAATATTCTCATTCGCGGGAATCACTTTGACTCCCAAAAGAAACTCTCTTTCAGACAAAACTTTTGAAAGATTGATTTTGATCCGCAGCAACCGTGAAATAAAAGAGAATTCGTAAGGTGCCTTATGTTTATGTTTACGTCTTATGTTTACGTTTATGTCTCATCTACTCATTAATTGTTACTCATTTTGCAATATAATGAGTATAATATGTCACTGGTTGAACATCGTAAGTTCTAAGTTCTTTTGTTTTTGTTTTGTTCTAAAAAGGGAAATATATAATCGGAAATTAGATTGTACACAATCTAATTTCCGATTATATATTTCCCTTTTTAGAACAAAACAAAAACAAAAGAACTTAGAACTTACGATGTTCAACCAGTGACATATTATACTCATTATATTGCAAAATGAGTAACAATTAATGAGTAGATGAGACATAAACGTAAACATAAGACGTAAACATAAACATAAGGCACCTTACGAATTCTCTTTTATTTCACGGTTGCTGCGGATCAAAATCAATCTTTCAAAAGTTTTGTCTGAAAGAGAGTTTCTTTTGGGAGTCAAAGTGATTCCCGCGAATGAGAATATTCGCTCTACCGGTGCCGAAGATGGTAATGTCGTGTTATAGCGGAGGAACAGTCTTTTTATGAGAGGATGTTTTCCCAAACTGTTGATGGTCCGATCGGAATCTTGTAGAAATGCCAATACATTCATGTCTGCAGATGGTGCAATAGAGGACCTCGAAGACGAAGAGTTGTGGGCGAAGCCAAAGTACTCATCGCCGTCCGATGCACCACTAGATGTATTGTCATCTGCTTGCGGGTCTTGGTCGACAGTAGTGGCGGCACGGATTAAAATGCTTTTTACCACTCCTCGTTGAGTTTCGGAGTTCCAAGACTTGTTTATGTCTACCCAACGCAGTTTGAAGTATGGGTGCGTGGCTGTTGCAATGATGGCGTCGGTGACTTGGCGTTCATTAGCTAAGGAGAGATCATTTTTATATCTCTTTTGGAACCCCTGAAGAATGGCGTTGATCAGTGGACGGCAATGCTTCAGGGGCTTGGATTCCAGTTGACTCAGTTTATTTTCTACGGATAGTAGAGTAGGCAGCAGCTCTCCGTAGAAACTGTTTTTATCACCTTGGAGGCGATCAATCGCCGTGGCAACTGGTGCCAGCACAGCAACATACTCTTGGAGAAATTCAATTTCATGCGTCTTGAATGTTGGTAGCTCTAGAGCAGTCATTAGTTCGTGGAGCTTCGCTTTGTGCTTCAGTAGCACGGTGAGGGAGTCGTACAGTGAGTTCAACCGTGTTGGACAAGGTAGACGCAAGGTGCAGTTCAATACATTTTTAATGATTTCAGCTGATTTCGGTCGTCCACTCTTATTCCAGAGCGCGGAACATTTTCCCATCGCCGAGTGGTTGATGGTTGAAAATGAAGAAGTCTTTAGAGCCTGTTTAGCATCGGTAGTGGCCACCAAACTTAGTGTATGCGATGTGCAACGTACATGTTTGGACAGGCTAAAACTGGGATCAGATCCGTCTTCATCCAACAAACCGTCTTCCATTTGCAGATCATTTTCAACCTCATTGTCTGAATCATATTGGGATTCGTCATCGTCGATATCAACTTGTTCGGACTCGACAGCCTTGATGCCAAATTCCTTAAATGCTTTGATAAAGTTGGAGCCGTTATCTGTAACGGTGCTCACAACCTTGTCTATTGGAATGTTATAGTCATTCATGATATCTTCCATCTGATCCGCAATTTTAATATAACTGTGCTCACCTCTAAATCGACAGCAAGCCAGTGCCCCACTGTGTCGTTCAAAGATAGCTTCATCAATCTGTAAAAATATTATTTTGAAAATTAGTTATGAGGTAAAAAAAAATAAATGTAAATGATTATAAATATATATCTATATATTAAATTATAGCCATATTGTATACACATCATAAAACGATATAGCTATATCGCATTATTATTGTCGATTGTTTTCTTTAATTGTCTTCCATTAACTTTACTTCAAAATAAATATATTTACACTAGTATACACACTAACCCAATGAACAGTTACACCCAGAAAACTGCGGTGACGCATAGACCATATGTCCGCTGTAAGACATATGTGGGACAGATTTTCTATCTTGTTCCTTAACAGCGTCTTCAAGCGTTTCTCGTCGTCAAGCAGGTTTCGGGATAGTTTCCGCCGTGAAATAACATTCACAGTTGGATTCAGAGCTGAAAATAAAAATTATACCATTAAAAAAGAATGAATATAAGGTCGCTAAAATGTTGAAGCATTAATAGGATATTTTAGTAGTAATTATCATTCTATCAATAACTGATAATTCAGTATAAATTACTGTATTAATTACTTACTTGTGACAAGTTTCACAAAAGCTGGTTGCTCAATGGTAGCAAGAGGATGAATGCCCTGAACTATGAATTCAGCAATCCTTTTATCGACATCCACTTGTTTCACTTTCTTGGGATTAGCCGCAAAACTTTCTTCGATAGTGATCGTTTTCTGTTGCTTACTGGCGCTACTCGATGAAGATGGGTCACTTCCATCAAGACTTGCTTTTCTCTTTCGTTTCGTTGCTACATACTTTTGCACAGTTTTAATCATGTTTTATTAATATTTTATCTTCTTTAGAAAAGGGCATATTATCATTTTTATTGATTAAAATTATTTAGGCATCTGAAAACAATAATTTAAAATGAGAAAAACATTAAATTTTTACGCGGAAATTCACTTTTTTTAGTCATTGCACGTTTGTGGCCATAAAATCTTTATTTTATGACCGATTTTGATGAAATTTGTTTTATACAACTCTGGGCTCTTTTATCTTTAGCTAGCTATATAACATTTAAGGGTCCGGCAAAAAATGCGGGCGTGAGAGCAATTTTCGTCATGCTCCTTTTTTTTTTGCGGACCCGTATATATATATATATATATATATATATATATATATATATATATATATATATATATATATATATATATATATATATATATATATATATATATATCAGTGAATAAGTGGTTTTCGTTGAAGTGTTTAAAAAAAAAAAAGTGTTCCGTGCATTCTTAACTAAATTACTTCGTGCTACTAATCATTCATTAACGAATATATTTCATTTATTGACGTTATTCAGTACTATATTATTTGATCAAACCAAGGCTACAGAACGTGGCTTGCCTTGTTTGGTTTTCGAATCAATCGGAAAACGTGCAGTCATAAGGTTGAAATTCCTTGGTTTGTTTTTGTTGTTTTCAAATCTATCAGAAACGTGGTTTTTTAAGGTTCAGATTTCCTTCACACACTACCTGACCTCCAAAAGGGTCACCTACCGTGGGAAAAAAAGGATTAAGTCAGTAAACAACGACCAGATAAGTTCCATTTAATACTTTTTTTTAACATTTCTTTCGTCGGTAGCTTAATTCTATATTAATTTAGTAATAAATTTGTGTTACAAGATCCTGTTTCTGCGTTTCAAGAACGCGGTGGACCTACGTTGTAATTTATTAATTTCCAAACGCTCGTTTTTTTGTTTTTTTTTTTGTTTTTGTTGTTTAACTAATTAAAAGCATGGCACCCCCGTCAAGTACTTGCAGTCGCTGTGAAGGGAAATTTGCTGCTTACGCGTTTACAATGGCTAATAATAATGATCAGTTAGTTTGCAGGTGGTGCTCAAGCATGGAAGTGCTGAGGAACGAATTAGACCGTGAGAGGCAGGCCAGGGTGAGACTTGAAGAAAGCGTGATGCTCCTGACGGCAAAATTAGAATCCCTTGAGACTCCAGTTACGACCCCTCCTGCCTCAGTTTCTATTAATAATATAAATAGTACTAATAGCCCTCTCTCTTCCCCTAGTTCCCAACCCTTCGTTCGAGTGCGAAATGGAGCCCCATTGAGAAAAGCAAAGCCTTGTCTACCAGTAATAACAAGCAATAAGTTTTCTGTTTTAGGGTTCGAAGATACTGATGAACCGGAAATACGACTCGTTGGTGATTCCATTGTTCGAGGGCAGCTCGAGGAATTCTGTGGGAGAAACCCTCGTCGTAGGCGCCGTTACTGCTACCCTGGTGCAAGGGTGGAGGATATAACTAATAATGTTGACCATTTTACAGACAGTACCGCCGAGGACACAACGTATGTTATTCATGTCGGTACTAATAACGTTTTAAATTCTAGATCGGAAGAACTGCTGGCTAGGTACAGGGACTTATTAGAGCGATTAAAGGAGAAAACTAATAAGATTGTTTTAACAGGTATACTTCCTCGAATTATCCAACGAAGCGATTTCTACAGCAAGGCGACCTATATTAACAATAACCTAAAGTCTCTTTGCCAACAGGAAGGAGTGCATTTTGCTAATTTTTGGAACAGTTTCTACGGCAGGAGGGACTTGTTCCTCGAAGATGGACTTCATCTTAATGAAGTTGGAGCTGCGCGTTTAGGAAGACTATTTCATAATACTGTCTCTTCTTTTCAGGCTGCCGTAAGCCGAACGGTCCCAGCGTAAATTCCACAAATTTCCCCCGCGCTCGCGAAGGTGTCGCAATTACAAACAATTTGAAGGTTCTATCCTTAAATGCTCGTAGCCTACGAAATAAAATAAACGAATTTTTTTCTTTAATTGCTTGTAAAGACTATGATTTAATTGCGATAAATGAATCGTGGCTTAGCACTGAAACACGTGACTTTGTAGGGGAGTATCAAATTAAAGGTTATAGACTTTTTGTTAAAAACAGAATAGGTAGGCGAGGAGGCGGTGTTATGTTGTATATCAAAGATAATATTGCGAACGTTATAGAAGTAAAGCACTCAATTCCAGAACCGATAGATTCGACTATAGCAGAACTTAAATTGAACGATTTCAAACTTCTTGTTGCGGTTATATATAGGCCCCCAAATCAAACAGCTGCTACGGACGAAGCGTTATATCGTGAACTAAAGAGAATAATCGGTAGTGAGCAGGCTTTAGTTATGGGTGACTTTAATTGCGCCAACGTGAATTACGATACAATGCAGGGAGACGCGGAAGGTAATCGTTTAGTTAATTTTCTCGAGGATAGCTTTCTTATTCAAAAGGTTGGGGAACCTACGAGGTTGGACAGTATTTTAGATTTAGTAATAACTACGGATGATAGGCTAATTACTGATCTTCAAGTAATAGAACCGTTAAGCAATAGCGATCACAATATGGTAGAGTTTGTCCTCTCAGTAAGTCACTCGAAACCAACTAACTCGACTAAAATTCCTAGCTTCCAGCACGCAGACTTTAGTAAATTTCGAAATAAATTTTCACACGTCAATTGGGAAAACGTAATGGGGAACTCCAACGCAAAACTAATGTGGGAATCGTTCGTAACGGTATTTAGGACTATAAATGAGGAATGTGTACCGTACAAAATTAAGCGTGCGAAAGTAAACAACAAGCCCTTGTGGTTTACTTCTAGAGTAGGAGACATTATAAAGAGTAGAGATAGGGCTTATAGGCTATACAAGTGCGATAAAGATAATCTGTTGTTACGAAACAACTACATATCTCTAAGGCGTGAAGCTAAAAGTGTAATAAAAAAGTCAAAACGCGAATTTGAAATCTCCATAGCTCGTGACGGTAAAGAAAACCCCAAGCGATTCTTTCAATACGTCAATAATAGAAATCCAGTAAAAAGTGTCTTAGGTCCATTAAAAAATGGAAATGGAGATCTAGTCTCTGAAAACAAGGAAATGGCTACCTTGCTAAACGAATTTTTTACGTCAGTTTTTACTAAAGAAGATGTAACGAATATCCCTACGGTCATAGACATAATACCTTTTGATAATGGTAATATTTTGGATAATATTGTCGTTAGTGAAGGGGAAGTAATGCGCTATATTGATAAAATGAAAACGCGTAAATCACCGGGTCCGGATTCCATATATCCCATACAACTAAAAGAATTAAAAGATAGCATTGTTGTGCCGCTAACAAAGATTTTTAATGCGTCTATTTCTGAGGGGTGCGTACCAGATAATTTCAAGTTAGCAAACGTAACACCTATCTTTAAGAAAGACGATAAAGGTGCGGCGGGAAATTATAGGCCAATCAGTTTAACGTCTGTTGTAGGTAAGCTACTGGAATCAATAATTAGGGATCGTATAGTCGAACACTTAGAAGTGCATAATCTGGTTAGAAATACGCAGCACGGTTTTAGGCGAAACAAATCTTGCTTAACTAATCTTTTAGAATTTTTCCAAAGCGTGGTTGACGTTTACGATAGACATCGGGCGGTTGATGTAGTGTATTTAGATTTTCAAAAAGCGATTCACACCGTGCCGCACAAAAGACTCATTGAAAAAACTAAGGCTCATGGAATCAGGGGTGTAGTAATAAATTGGCTAGAAGAGTGGTTGCGAGGCAGGAAACAGAGGGTGGTCGTTGATGGAGCGGAGTCGTGTTGGGCTAATGTAGCGAGTGGCGTTCCTCAGGGTTCTGTATTGGGCCCCTTGCTTTTTCTTATATATATTAACGATTTAGATGTCGGCCTAGTCAGTACAGTTTCAAAGTTTGCGGATGACACGAAGCTGGATGGTAGGGCGATTAATGACGAAGATAGAGGTAAAATTCAGGAAGATCTGAACAAAATCGTTAATTGGTCAGTCACATGGCAAATGAGATTCAACGTGGATAAGTGCAAAATTTTGCATATAGGTTCGCGTAACGGTAATTTTGCGTATAGTATGTCAGGGAAAGATTTAACAAGCGTAGAGCAGGAAAAAGATTTAGGAGTTATAGTCACTGGTGATTTAAAAGTAGCGAAACAAAGTACAGCAGCGGTCAATAAGGCGAACAAAGTGTTAGGTTTTATAGCTCGAAATTTTGAGTACAAATCGCGCGATATTATAGTCCTTCTTTATAAGTCATTAGTTAGACCCCATTTGGAGTACGCGGTCCAATTTTGGAATCCGCATATGCGCAAAGATATAGACAAAATCGAAAGAGTTCAAAGACGAGCAACTAAGATGATTCCGTCTCTTAGGTCAAAGTCGTACGAGGATAGGCATAAGGAGTTAAAATTGACTACACTCGAGACTAGGAGGTTAAGGGGTGATCAAATCCAGGTTTTCAAAATTATGAATGGGTTTGATAACGTAGAGATAGCTTTTTCGAAATATCTCAATATAATAGGACTAGAAATAACGGGTGTAAGTTGACAAGTAGAAGGTTCGAGACAGCAGTTGCGAAAAACTTTTTTACGCATAGAATAGTAAATACCTGGAATAGTTTGCCGGTAGAAGTAATTAGTAGCACTTCTATAAACATGTTTAAAAATCGATTAGACGCGCATGTTGATAGAAAGGGTATAGTTTAAGGTAGTAAAATTAAGGCTTTGTGGGGATAGATCCCACAGCTCAACACAAGTGTTAAAGGATATAGGGAGGCAGCGTCTTGGGTTAGGGGATACTCTCTGTCCTTACAAACCCCATTTAAAGAGATTCCTCTGCCGAGCGGTGCCCCCCATAGTACTATGAGGTATTGAAAAACTCATGATCTTCACTTGCCCCACAAACACCTTTAAATGGGAGACCCATAATGGGTGCACACACATTTCTACATTACTGTACAGTCTTTACAGCCACACCTACACTTTTCCTCGTAAGTGTATATATTGTAATGTATATGGTTGTAAATTTTGACTTGGTCCGCAATCGATATGGACCGTGACTTGATGGATACCGTAATGAAATTGACTGGATTCTTTGGATCTGATATATTTGCATGTCCGTTATAAATAGATATAGAGTGTAACATATTTGTGGATAGTAGTCTATTATGACTTGATCCTCTGGATCGAGAGATTCTATCTTTAGTTTTAAATCGATAATTAATTATTTTTAAATTGATAATGTATATGGTTGTAAATTTTGACTTGGTCCGCAATCGATATGGACCGTGACTTGATGGATACCGTAATGAAATTGACTGGATTCTTTGGATCTGATATATTTGCATGTCCGTTATAAATAGATATAGAGTGTAACATATTTGTGGATAGTAGTCTATTATGACTTGATCCTCTGGATCGAGAGATTCTATCTTTAGTTTTAAACCGATAATTAATTATTTTTAAATTGATAATTATTTAGTTTCGTAAAAATTGGTCGTTGCCAATTTACCGGCAGTTTTTACATAAATTTCTTATGTTCTTGTGGTTCGGAACCCACGTAAAATTGTAGGTCCCCTCCGCCACCACGGAGGACATACACAATACACGATTACGAACACAGTTAGGTAGACCAGCCATGAGTGGATCCTAGGGTCTTTGTTGGTCTGAAACATTTAACATTATATATATATATATATATATATATATATATATATATATATATATATTAGTGATGTAGCGGATGTCATTTTTTTCACATCCGCGGATGCGGATGCGGATGTTTGATTTCAACATCCGCGGATGCGGATGCGGATGCGGATGTCTACATTTTCGTTATTTTTTAGGATATATTCGAGATTTGTTGTGTTTAACGTATATAATAAGTTATTATATAGAGAGAGCTGTAGCTATAATGTAGTATAATTGATTAATTGTACAATAATTACTGTACTTTTCTCTGAACATATAAAATAATATAAGCATCTAACTAATATAGAAATCAATTAGTGAATTCGTCTGCAAATAAATTCGTTATATTTTGTTGAGTTTCGGCCACAATTAGAAACCATAATTGTGTTACCAGGATGCGGGACGTGAACCCAACTCAAATGCACCCCACCGACCTCTTTCCCCAACCTCCACCCTTATAGAAAGAGATCTTTAATTAGCTTGATAACTATTTATATTAAGTTTAAAGTTTTATTAGGCATATTTATAAATGAGTAATTAAAATAAAGTAAACTAAGATGTTCATCGTTTAATGTTCAAACTTAATTATAGGAAGGTTATGCTTAAGGAACATTAATTTTTCTGCCTTTTCTGCTGCCAGTCTGTTTCTCTTTTCATCATATATTAATCCAGCACTGCTAAATAATCTCTCGCTTGGTACGTTTGTTGGAGGACAGGCTAAATGTTTCCTTGCAAGTTTACTCAAGTATGGATAGATATTCTGCGTATTTTTCCACCAACTAATAGGATTGTCACATGCAGCCAGGCGTTTTTCTTGGTGATAGCTCTCGATCATTTTTACTACATCTTTTGACATCGCGTAGGTCTCGTCATTGCTGCTTGACTCAAGAAACTGAGAGACAGATTCTGTGATAGATTTGCTTGTTGAAGGTGTTGGTTCTGTCACTGAAACTTTTATTCTTTTGGTGGGTGGCGAAGCGACAGATTCAAGAGATTGAAGCTCTTCAACTGCTTTGCCAAGTGATGATTTAACTCGTTCTAATGTATTAGGTGAAAATAACTTAGCTTTGTAACGTGGATCTAAGTAGGTTGCAAGAGAGTAACTTCATACAAGAACAGCCTCTCGTCTTGTCGCTTGCATCACTTTTGCGCACAATGAACTAGTTCTATTAATATAGTAGAATTTGATAATTTCCGCTTATTAATGACGTTTTATCTCAACGGTCCACATCCGCACGACATCCGCAGTCCAAAGTGCGGATGCGGACACGGATGCGGATGCGAGAAAATGTGCGGATGTTCCGCGGATGCGGATGCGGATGTGACCTACATCACTAATATATATATATATATAATATCAGCATTTATATTCAATTTTGTATTTCGTGGCAAGTAATCTAATCAAAATATTCTTAGCTGAATATGTTGTTGGGGGATATGATAGCTTTTCAGGCAAAATCTTTGAGATTCGTTTCAATTTTTACAATAGAATATAAGAAAATAGATAGAAATAAAAGATAAAACGAAGTGGTATAAACACCAAATTTGGTGAAGACTATCAAAATTACATTCCATTAATTTCTATCTTTACAAATGAAAAATGAGATAATTTTAGAAATATTAGAAAATAAAGAAATAGTGGATAATAAATTATGGACCTTTTCTGTTCTCTGGGCACCACTGAAATGAGAGAAATTAATATTTCTTAAACTTATTTTAACTTTCTACACTGTTAAGTCAACTGAATGCCTGGTTAGGTCAACTGTACGCCCTTGATGATTGGTTAGGTTAAGTCGTGATATTTTCGTTAGTTTAAACGAAAATATCACGACTTAACCTAACCAATCGTCAAGGGCGTACAGTTGACCTAACCGGGCAGTCAATAAATTAAATCCCAAACCTAGATTGATACGGTAAATTAAAAAATGATTCAAACTAAGAATAAGATGGCCTGTAGCCTACATTCAATTTTCAACGCAAATTATCATCAAATTTTTGAAGAATAGACAAATATTTTTGTTTTTATTTATGTTCATAGATGTTAAATTAAATAAATAAAATTTCTCCTATTCAAAATGTACTGATTATTAATAAAAAGTTAAAATAAGTTTAAAAAATATTAATTTCTCTCATTTCAATGGTGCTCATAGAACGGAAAAGGTCCTAAATTATTATAAAAACGATGATAGATTAATTTCTATTATTACAAATGAAAAATGAGAATCTTAAAGTTATAGATGTAAAAACGTGATAAAACAAAAAGTGCGGTACATTATATATTCACTGTAATATAATGGAAATTTTCAAAATATAATTTAAATAATTTGTGATTGCAACTCATTTAAGAGTGAATTTTATATACAATATGGGCCTATTTAATTTTTTACTGAAAAAGGATTGCAATTTTTCATTTTGTTACATTTACAAGTGGCTGTATACAGTATAATGCAACGGCATACCAGTATATAAGTAGGAATTAATAAAGTGTCGCTTTAGTGATTTGCGAAATGAAAATAAACAATCCCTGAGCATCATCATCATTATCACTTAAATCCCTTTATTAAACTAACCTCAATGTTTTTTTTTTGGTGTGTGTGTGTGTGTGTGTGTATTTTCCCACTCCGATTTGCACACTTATATGAATTTTAAAAGATTTCTAAAATGATAATGATAATAAAATGATAAGGTTTATTGGCAGGATATAAATCCCATAAAATGGTGCAGTATTCTTGAGGGTAATAAACGATAAGATGATAAATGAAATAGTAATAAATTTTAAAAACTTAAAATTATGCCAAAAGGAGAAATAATAAGACGTACTGAAACAAGTAATAATAAAATATACCCACAGCTAAGAATACAGAAAGAAGTAGAAATAAAGACAAAAAATATACATAGTGACAACACCAACATATACGGGTGGTAAACAATGATTGCCCCCCTCCCCTGCACAGATGAAACTAATAGAGGTACAAAAAACTGATTATTGCATCTTTTAGACAATTTAATTCTACGTCTAAACAAACCACTCAATAGTTGGTGTTGCCTCCTTGTGCTTGGCGGACGGCTTCAAGTCGGCAAGGGTAGGAGGTGAGGAGAGACTCGAAAAGGTCAGTGTCGTACTCAAGATTTCGGGAGATTGTTTCGATGTGCTGCTCCATGATCCGGCGGCAGAATCTTTCAGGATCCATCCTGAAAGATCGAGTGGAATCCCTGATGCTTGCTGAACCACCGGCCACCCGATTCTGCCGCTGGACCATGGAGCAGCACATCGAAACAATCGTCCGAAATCTTGAGTACGACATTGACCTTTTCGAGTCTCTCCTCACCTCCTACCTACCCTTACCGACTTGAAGCCGTCCGCCAAGCACAAGAAGGCAACACCAACTATTGAGTGGTTTTGTTTAGACGTAGAATTAAATTGTCTAAAAGATGCAACAATGTTTTTTTGTACCTCTATTAGTTTCATCTGTGCAGAGGGGGGACAATCATTGTTTACCACCCCTTATATAATGATAATGACGATACTAATGTTTATTAGCAGGAAACAGATCCCCCCCTCTAAATAAAAAAGTACAGTATCCATGAAGGTAATCAACGATACAACTAATTAAACAAAAATTTTAAAAACAAAAACAAACAAAGGACTACAGGTAATGAAGAAATAACAACAATAGCTACACGTAAGGAGACGAGAAATAATAAAAATTAGAAAAAGTTTCATAAAAACAGGGTCAGTTTTAGGCGGGTGCGAGGGGTGCACCAATAAACGAAGGAGGCGGGGTCAGGGGGGTCAATTGACCCCCAAATTCAGCCTAACTGGAATTTTTACGACAATTACACCCAAAAATTTGCGCAAAAGCCCAGTACACATATTTTCAATCACGCATATTTCCATATAAGATGTCATCTCTGCCCGAAATGCATGTCTTCAGATCTTGAACCATGCAATATTTGCTTATAGAAAGGAAACCTGTCGCAAAACGGCAGTATTTAAGTACCCATTTGATAAAAGCTGTTACAACTTACTCTATTGTTGTAACTTGTTTGGTGCTCAACCTTTGTACAGTTATGTATACCTACAAATAATGTTTAATAAAAATATGACTTAAAAATCGATTTTCGGTTTCACTTATTTTTTTCGGTCAAAACTTACTTGTTCCACCCACGACAAAATCGAGGCCCCTACGCCTATGGGTGCACCGCACCCGGCCCCGCGCTTTGGCGGCAGCGGTAGAGTGATGTCAAACTATCAAGATAATCACTAGCGATAATCACAATTACTTGTCAAAGTTGCATTCAAACCTGATACAATACGCTTTTACTATTATTATTTTAATATATTAGTATATTATTATTTTTAATGAAAATGGTCCACTGAGAAGGCAGGTAGTTAATCTAACAATTATTAAACTCCTTTTATAACAAAGACTGGGTGGATGAAACCAATCGGTTACTGACCTGAGTTAATCTCTACACTAGTATTTATACACTGTGGTAAAGCGTACTTTGTAGTATTGATACAATGACACGACCGATCAACTAACCAACCAACAAAATGCTGGAGAAACGAAGAAAAAGGCGGCAAGATATAGCGTCATTAGCAGCATGGGACGCTGAGGGTTTGAAATGTTAACGGGAAAAACAACTGTTGATTCTACAACTGATACAAACCAGCTTTAAAAATGTGCTCACCTAAATTCAACAAATGGAAGGACTCCTAAACAGAACTAAACCTAATTGAATAAATCAATACTTATTTAAGAACATTTGACTTGGTAAGTTAACCGTTGTATTTCTAAGCCCTAGTTTAGTGATCGCAGTTTAAACTAGGTCAAGTTACATTAGACCAGGGGTCACCAACCTGGGCGGTAGCGCCCACTAGTGGGCTCACATTAAAGGTAATTAAACATTTATTTCATTATTTATTTTATTGATTATGTTGATTTATTCTTTTTGATCTAAGGTGGGCGATAAGCTTTTTTAATTTTCAAAAAATCGTAAAAGTGGGCGGTGAACAAAAAAAAGGTTGGTGACCCCTGCATTAGACCAACATTGTGGTCTAAGACCGAGCATTAATTTATAGTTTAACAAAAACTACGGTAAATTGCTCGAGCCTAATCTTATGAGGAATCCTACTGTGGACCTCAATTTAATCTACTTGCTCTGGACTATTTCCGGAATCTTGAGGCTGACCCTACTAGGCTAGATTTATCTTACTCTGACGTTATTTCCGACTTTAATTCACCGAAAGCAGCGAGAAAAGTTCAGTTCTAACAGTTTTTTGTAACACTATTGTAGGTACCTAATATTCTTGTTCTTTTATATCACTGAAAAAAGAATTGTATTTTGTGTTGTTTTGAGAGAGTTGTGTTTAAGTTTTTGTGATTGTATCGTGTAACGTGTACCTAATATTCTTGTTCTATAAAAATAATTTTTTTTCTATATATTATGACTAAAAAAATTGCATTTTATTTTCTATTTTGAAAATTTTATAATTAGTTATTTTTGCGCATTCATCATTATTGATTGAGAAAATAAATAGCTAAAATTGACTTAAATTTTCTTATTTTTTATATTAATTTTTGTTTATTGACATTAAACAATTAAAAAACAACAACCAAATATTAACCGCCAGACCCGCATGGTATTTTGCAACCGGCCCTGCATAAAAATTAAAGTACTTGTAATGGAATGGCTAATGCAAGAGTTAAGTAGAGCTATAGACAAGCACTTTCGTACCAAGAGGTTCGCAATCCAGAAGACATAAAGCAGGACTGATGAATATCTTGGACAATTGGATTGTCTGAGTTTTTAAATCTTCGCATTAGACTGTATTGAGCACACCTTGTTACTTCAGGGATGCGCGTAACGTTGCAGTTAGCGAACATTTGAGAGGCTCAGCATTTTGGAGGTAACCTTTGCAGCAGTCTATAGGATATGTTGTAAAGCAAATTGAGGCTTCTGCAGGAGCCGTTTTTACGATTAACCCACAGTTACTGCCCATAAATATTAGTGCAGAAAGTACAAAAAAAGAGTATCTTTAGCTTCGCCTGTACAGAATTTCAAGTTCCTCGTAATCACGTTTGCCGTAGCACAGTAACTTCTTATTTCTGAGGCGTCACTCAAGGAGCTGGTGATAGTTTGACCCAGATACTTAAATTCTTGTACCTGCTCTACTGTTCGTATCTCACGTTGAAAATAATATTAGCCTTTCGGTTTGAGCTTTTAAGATGGAATTGCATAACCTTAGTTTTAGTAACATTAAAATTAATGTTATGGTTCTGTGAATATGATTCACAAATGTTTATAAGATGATCCAGACCTTTCACCAAAGGTGACATAATAACACAATGATTCGTTATGCTTTGTATTATTATTCACACCAACAGACTAATTTATTGCTTATTATACTCTCAGTAAGTTTTCTCATCTCTACCTGTTGAACATCAAATTTCTTCCATATATATATATATATATATATATATATATCTATATATATAATAGTGTTGCGAGTAACTGCGTAACTAGTAACGCCGTTACGTAACGATGTTACTTTTTAAGCAACTGTAGCGGTAACAACGTTACTTTTGAGATGTAACGAAAATGGTAACGGCACTACTTTTTAGAGCGATTTCAATCGTTACTCGCTGCTCATTACTTTCAAACTGATAATTTGACTAGTATCATTTATTAGCTGTTAGCTCCTCCAAACGAGGAGGACTATCAGATGCCAATTTTGAAAAACTAGTGTTCCTGAAATCGAACAACGCACCAAAAAAATCTGCAAGATTTAATGGAGGGGACTTGGTCATTTAACTGAAGGAGGAAGTCATCCAGGTCACGATTCATGGGCCAGATACACAAAATATCGTCGACGTACCGCAACCAAGGGATGCCAACCCCCAGGATTCTCGGAATGTAAGTAATTTCAAAAAACTCCATATAAATATTGGAGAGAAGGGGCGACAAAGGGTTGCCCATGGCCATCCCAAAAACTTGTTGATAATGCTCGCCATTGAAAGTGAATTTACAATCCTTGATACAAAGCTTAATAAGCTCCAAAACAGTGTGTGCAGGTAATGGTAAATCATAATTATGTAATTCTCTGGCGAGAAAGTCAAGCATATCATCAATCGGCACTTTTGTGAACAATGAACAAACGTCGAAACTGATCAATCTATCGTTGGTATTAATGCGAACATTATTCAATTTTTCAGTGAGATCCATGGAATTTTTTACGTGTGAATCAGAGACAGTTCCAAGAATGGGGGACAAAACATTAACAAGCCATTTGGAGAGTTTATAGGTAATAGAGCCCACCGAGCTAATAATAGGGCGCATAGGGTTACCCGGTTTGTGGGTTTTAATAAGACCATAAAGATAAGGCAGAGCAGGTGAAGTGGACAAAAAAAGGGGAATTAAATCCTTATGATCTTTGAGAATGCGTTTCAAGCCACTATTGAATGATTTGATGACATCATCCTGTGGGTTCTTCCTAAGTTTCACGTATGTGGCGGGGTCCTGAAGCAGCTCATTCATCTTTCCAATGTAATCCACTTTGTCCATAATGACTAAGGTGTTAGCCTTGTCTGCTTTAGTAATATGGAGCTCACTATCTTTTTTTTGTGAAAGGCTATTGCGGAAACGTTTAGGAAAGTTATCTTCGTAAGAAATATTCGCAGCACCATAGACCAGGCCTTTAACTATGTTAACTAAAACTGAGGAAGGTTACACTGTTTTTCAAAACGAGCAAGACTATGACAAATTTGTAAAGCAGTAGGTTTTTTAACAATATAAAAGGACATACCAAATCCAAGGGCACTTTTTGCATCGTCACTAATGTTTTTCGAAGAAAGGTTCAAACACACTTTGAGCTTGCTTTTTTACTCCACTGACTATTTCGAATGAGACTTTTAATTTTGCGATCCAAAATGTTTCGAAGTGAAGAAGTTCTCCGACGCAACTCGCTGTAAATTTCATCAAACAAAGGTTGGATCCACGGTTGGGGAATAACAGTCAAAACATTACGTTTGGCAATGCCTAAATTTTTGAAGGTGGACCACTCATTTTGTCTGGTGACTTCAATATGTTTCTTTAAAATTACTCTGCTAAAGTTGTTGAACGGATGGTCATCCATTTCTCTGAGGCGAATCGGAAGGAGGGACTTGGGAAGGACCTGCTCCTCCAGACAATTAGTAAGAAACTTCCGTCGGATCCGAATTGCATGCCCCTTCATTAATGTAGAAGCAAACACCGACACACAAACGGGGACAATAGAGGGAACAGCAAGGCGAAGGAACGCGTGGTGTTCATTATATGAAAAATTATTTCACGAAAGTGACACGTGCAAAGTATTTATGATGAATAAAACCACGAAGGAAAAAAGAAACACAAAGGGGTGCTCAAGCGCTTTCGTCTAATGACATCCTCAGGAACACTGGAGTGAAAGGACAGATCAAGGCAATATATAGGTTACAAAAATAAACATACATACATACATATTCACATATATATACATATATATATATATATATATATATATATATATATATATACATATATATAGTAAGCATAGAAAAAATTGTGGGAGTTTTTTGAAATTACTTACATTCCGAGAATCCTGGGGGTTGGCATCCCTTGGTTGCGGTACGTCGACGATATTTTGTGTATCTGGCCCATGAATCGTGACCTGGATGACTTCCTCCTTCAGTTAAATGACCAAGTCCCCTCCATTAAATTTACTTTAGAAGTGGAACAAGACAACTCAATCCCGTTTTTGGATGTGCGTGTTCATAGGGATAGCCCGGGTTTTAAGTTTAGTATCTATCGGAAAAAAACAAACAATTTGTCCTACGTACACTTTCACTCTGGACATGACACCCCTATTAAAAAGGCCATATTTTCCTCAATGTTTCTCCGCGCTCTTAGGATCGCCAGTCCGGAATACATCGATGCCGAATTGGAAAATATCAACGGTATTGGAAGTGAGTTGTGTTACCCATCTGCGTTCATGGAATCTTGTCTTAATAAGGCTAAACGAACCTTCTATCGTGTGAATAATAACACTCGCACCTTGTCAAAGAATATTTTAGTACTTCCATTTTTCCCGGGCTTCTTAGGCATTGCTAATGTACTTAAACTTTTGGATATCAGTGTAGTTTTTTCATATAACAATATTGTGAAAAACATCATAGTAAAAAATAGCCCTACCAATAATTTAGGCATTATCTATAAAATTGGGTGTAAGCAATGTGATTCCTTTTACATAGGTCAGACGGGAAAGGATTTGCAAACGCGTGTAAAACAGCATCAATATTCCGTTAGAACGGGACAGTTGTCCAGTGCCCTTTTTGTCCATTTGTCAGAGTTATCCCATTGTATTGATTGGAATAATGTTTCAGTTTTGTTTCACTCTAGCAACATTGTTAATAGAAATATTCTTGAGTCGGCTATAATTCAACTTACAAATAACCTTAACATGAGTAAAGGTCTGTTTCAACTCGATCCCGTTGCTCTGAATTCCTTCAGAATGGATTTAAACAAAAAGGGCAGGTTGTTAAATCTTTGGTAAAAAATTTGTTTTGTCTGTTGTTTCCCTTACAATTTTATTTTTCAATTTTTTGCTGTATGCGTGTATGTGTATGTATGTATGTGTATGTGAGTATGTGTGCGGTCATTGCAGTTAAATGTGTTTGTATGTATATGTGTGTATATGTATGTATGTATGTGTGTATATGTATGTATGTATGTATGTATGTATGCAGTTAAATGTGTGTATATATATTATATATATATATATATGTGTATGTACCTTACCTTACCTTACAACCTCACAAAGGTTCTGCGGGATGATTTCTCATTTCGCGAAGGTCAAGCTTGTATATATATATATATATATGTGTGTGTGTGTGTGTGTGTTTGTATATATGTGTGTATATGTATATATATTTGGTTATGCGGGTATACATGTGTACGTGTATTATTTGTAATTTTTTTCAATTTATATTTATTTTTATTTCTTTATTCTTTTGCGACCTACCGTTTTTTCAGACAATAATTATAAAAACAAATTTGGTAATTTTTTTCCCTTATGCATATATATATATATATATTCTGTATATATTGCGTTTATATTTCGTATATATACCGTATATATGTTGTATATATATTTTATTGTTCTTTATATATCATCTAGGCATCATTTTGTTTTCCAATTTATATTTACTTGTACTTTTTTATTCGTTTGTGACTATAATATGCATATGTGGTAATTTTTCCCTTATAAATTGGTGTGCCTCTCTTAAAATTTATCTTTCAATTTATTATTATTATTTTTTATTTTTTTAATAATTAATTTGTTTTTTTTTGGTTTATTTCTTTATTTTTTTGTGACATATATATCAATTTGGCAGCATCTATTAAATTGATTGTAAAACTTCCCTTTTGAGCTTGAATTGGTAGACTCCACTTACAATATTTATATTTATTTTTATTTCTTTATTCTTTTGTGACCTGTTCCATAAACAAGCCATTTGAATTTATATTGAAGGTCGGCCAAAGTGCTAAAAGTGTCTTTTATATATATATATATATATATATATATATATATATGTATGTATATATATTTATGGTTTTTTTTATTTGCCTGTTTATTTCTTTATGATTATTTAGGCTGTGACATATATATCACTAAGGCACTTTTGTAATTAATTTTTTCTCAATTTATATTTATATTTATTTTTATTTCTTTATTCTTCTGTGACCATATAAATGTTGGCTCCTCCCACAATTTTTTCTATGCTTACTATATAATGTATATATATATATATATATATGTGAATATGTATGTATGTATGTTTATTTTTGTAACCTATATATTGCCTTGATCTGTCCTTTCACTCCAGTGTTCCTGAGGATGTCATTAGACGAAAGCGCTTGAGCACCCCTTTGTGTTTCTTTTTTCCTTCGTGGTTTTATTCATCATAAATACTTTGCACGTGTCACTTTCGTGAAATAATTTTTCATATATATATATATATATATATATATAAGGGTCCTGCGAATCAAGTGTTTTTTTCGAATTGAATCTCTAGTCAAATCATCCCAAACAATTCAAATCGAATCGAATCTCGAATCGAATCAACTATACACACACATAAATTAGAATGTTTCTACACACAATTAGTAATAAGCATAAAATTAATTAAATCTTCTTGAGAATAATGGACAAAGTAAATCCTTCTAAAAAAATGTACTAAGTATTTGATCATGAGGAGGAACAATGGTATTAAAGTATGATAAAAGTGTTATTGCGCGAGAGATTGGTCTCAGTATATAGATTGAATTATAATCTAAGTAAAGGGAAAAGTGCTTATTTACGAAAGTATTCTTATACTGTACTAGCGAAAGTATTACTGGACTTAATGGAGATTCGAAAATATGGAATCGGAGCCCGAGCTAACGAATCAAATAGAATCCTCTCTCCAATTTTGAAATCAAATCGAGTCTCGAAGCTTCGCAGGGCCTTAATTTGGTGCGGGTTATCCGAGCCGTTTAGGTGTGCATAAACGAACATAGCACATTAGCTATCAAAATTCAAAATTTAAAAATCTTTATTCAGAAAAGAATACAAATGATAGAGTTTTATAATTTTTTGATATTTCATATGACATTAATATAATGACAATATTCTAATCTGAATATGCCGTTGGAAAAATGGAGGCTTTTTAGGCAAAATTAATGGCATTTAGTGTATTTATTACATACAAAAGTAAAAGTGGCAGGTAATAGTAATAGTAATAACAGATAATAATAATAGCTACAAAATAAGTTTACAAAATATTGCATAATTTTAAATAAAATTATTTATTGTATATTTATTAGAAAATAAATGGTGCTTAATAAAAAATATATAAAAAGAATAAATTACGAAATTAAAAGTACTTAATGAAATTAACATATTTTATAGTTGATTATAAAATGGGAACTTCATTACTAAGGTAAAAATGGCAGTAGTGAACTTATACGTCAGTTGGAGCTAATGAAGTGCTTTTTCAGTGATTTGCGAAATACATTTAATGATGAAGTCTGCCTGATATGCATTCCATACATCTGCTCCTTTGAAAGAGTGCAAGAGTGTAGTTTCTATTGTAAAGTTAGGTTTGTGTATAAAATCTCTGGGCAGTTTAGTGTTATAACGATGGTATATTTCATGAGGGATGACTGCTCTTTGAATGGGTGATTAGGGCCGGATTAACCATGGTGCAAATGGTGCAACTGCACCGGTTCCTCCACTGCAGTCAATCTAAAATAATTTAATCAGTGATCATGCCTATTAGGATTGTAAAAGAAGCGTGAGTTCAGCCTTCCTCCCCATTTCGACCCGCCAGCGAGAGAAGGCCCGTGCTTAAGCTTTTTTTCCATGTCTTTGAATTACCTTGCACACTGAGCGTATATGAGCGTGGATTTTATCGCGTACTGTGACATCATACAGAGTTTGATGTCGTAATTATGATGTCACTGTGAGCTGTTATCAGCTGATTTTTTTATCAATATCCTTTATGTATCGTAAGAGCCACAAACGAAAACACAATGCTGGTATTTAAAATAAATTAAAGTTATTTCGATTAAAATAGATCTTTTTACTTCTGATAATAATTTAAAAATTCAATTATTGTTTTTTATAAATTTTATTAGAAAATTAAAAATAAACGCTTAACAATTTGTTCTTGATAGGCAGGCAAGCATGCGACAATATTGTCGCATCTGTCGTACAAAGTAGAGTGAATATTGTAAATTGTACAATGTACATGTGTATTTTATCATCTGCCATTCAAATTACCTAATCACAGGCCCTTAGCCAGGGGAGGGGGAGTCGGAGGGGTCGAACGACCCCCCTTGACAGGAAAGATCCACTTTTGTAACCGTAGTTATGACTTATGATGCGATATTATAATATATAACATCATTTAATAAATAAACGCTTGCATTTTTTTGCATTTTTTTAACTTCACAAACTACTCTAAACCCCCTCCGCACTGACTAGGTCGTTGCACCAAAAGGCCCGCCTTTCTACAATTTCGACCCCCTCCCCCTTGGAAGTCCTGGCTACCGGACTGAATCATGAACATACGTATAGCTTTTTTTTACAATTTATAAATAAAAATTAAAAGCTATGTTGTGTTGTAACCCTGACTGCAAGTCGTAAGTATATGTATTTAAGAAAGAAGTCACATTTTGTGCAGCAAATAAACATTTTATGGTTCGTTAGTGCGAGAGCTACAGAAGATATGGTCATGTCGAGGGGGCCAAAGCCAGGAGGGGCCCCCCACAAAAAGTTTGCATCTGGTCCCCCCCCCACACACACACACACACACCTCTTAATCCGGCTCTGCGGGTGATGTATGTTGATTTTTATTGATAACTGTGAACATATTGACAGCAACAGTGAATTTGTTTTAAAATAGTTTTAAAATATTTAGCTCTTTAAACATTAGGGAAGTGTGACTTTGACTGTTATCATTAGGCTATACGAGAGACTTCGCAGATACGAGGTGTGTTCAAAAAGTTCCCGTACTAGTTATGCTGCGCGCGCATTACGCGCGTCATATGATGCATGTTGTAGTGTGACTCAATCTGTGTCCAAAGACGGTTACTGCTTGTTGATATCGTATTTTATTCGGACCTTTTCCAGTTTGTGTACCGTTTTTCATATAATTTACTTTTGCTTCTTTTCAGATCAAAAATGAGTGATAATATCAATCTCTTTAGTTAGGCTTATAAGGCTAACTAACGAAAATATCACGACCTAACCTAACCAATCGTTAGGTTAACTGTACGCCCTTGACGATTGGTTAGGTTAGGTCATGATATCCCAACCGCCACCTTCAATCTTCTTATTTCTTGTTTTTAATAAAAATAGTACAGATCCTAATTTTCGTCGTTATTATTCCTCTTTCTTTTCTTTGAAAAACTTTCATGAACCTAATAGATCATACTTTCTAGATACTGGAAATCGATAACAAATAAATTCGTCACTCATTTCTGCCTAAAATAACGCCATAATATACAAACTAAAGCTATGTCTATACTGCTTCCTAGCATAATGTAGTTTTCTATGATAAGTATAACATTGGTAAATGTTTGGCATGATTATTGATTAATAACTAAATACCAATCTAAACACCTGCCCAACCAACAATTTTGGATGAAAGCTCGCTAAATGTTAACGTTTTTGACTAATTTTGTAGGTACGATAGGTGTATAACACATTTCACTAGTAGACTAAAAAGCCTATAATTCCAAACAACAAATCGCAGTACGACCGATATCTCTGTTACGCGATGTATACGCGCGTAGAAAGTAGTTCCGAGAATTCACTTTTTGGTTACTTGTCAAATCGCGTTATAGCAGATTTTTTTTGTAAAAATAGTATAACATATCTTTGTGATTTGGCGTCCCTCCTCTGCGTGGCGCCCGGGTCAGCTGCCCCTGTTGCCCCTCCCTAGTTACGGCGCTGGCTGTAAGATTCATGGCCAACTTTTATAGTTTCCTTTGCTGAGAAATGAGTGATTAGCATGGTGTATGTAGGCAAGTGATCTGTGATATTTAATATACTGTAATTTACAAAGGTGGGCAGTTGCGCCGCAAAAAGTTGCGGCGCAACTTGCGGCGCAACATTTTTGGTTGCGCTTGCGCTTGCGGCGCAACTTTTTGAAAAGGGTTGCGCTTGCGCGTGCGGCGCAACTATTTCAGCAGAGTTGCGGTTGCGGTTGCGGCGCTACAAAAATTGTTGCGCGTGCCCACCACTGTGTAATTATACCCGAGATGCAGTCAAGCGGGGACTGCACCCAGACCTGATATAGCAGAGTCGAATTTCTAATGTCATTGTGAAGTCTAGTTGGCTTTGCAATAGCTAATTTAAAAACACTTGCGGTCATGATGTTGTGAAGGAAGCTTGCGTTATTGTTTGAATGTTCTGTTTTGAGATTAATATGTAAATCTCCTGCAATAACACAATTGTTAACAATATAATTGGAGGTTAGAATTCTAGCGATATTTGTAATAAAAGTTGGTACGTTACCAGTTGGTGGTCGGTAAATGCCTAAAATTGAATATTGGGTCTTATGAATAAACATTTCAATTGCAAGTGTTTCTGAAGTATTGTTTTTTTGTCAGTTCTTCGATACTATTACTCTCGTAGTTTGAGTTTACAAATATATATACACCTCCTCCCCTATTGTTAACCCTACATACAGGGTAGCTTGTGTACCTTGGAATGTTAAAAAAGATCTTATTATTTTCATTTAACCAGGTTTCAATTAATATAATGCACGTGAATTTACGTTGTGATAATTTTAGATTAGCTGTCAATTCGTCGAAGTGGTTTGGGAGACTGCGAATGTTTAAGTTTAGGAAAGACAGGTTGCCACTGTTGTATTTCTTAAGATGTTGTCTACTGAGATATAGTCGGAGTTGACTATGTTTTCAGATTCAGTAATTTCATTTACAGTATTGGCTGTATTTAAAGTGTTGATCATGATGTGAAGATTAGAGTAATACGGTAACAGAAATAATAACAGGCAAGAAAAAATACACACACACACACACACACACACACACACACACACACACACACACAACAGTATATGCAAACAAATAAAATAAGAAGCAGTTGTAGTAAAGCAAGAACGTATGTACAAATGCGATATTATATATGCCTCCACAGTGAGACTGTAGAATTGAAAGTTAGAAAATTATAGACTTATAAAAACTTAAAAACTTAAAATTAAAAATTAAATAAAGAAAATTAAAAATTAGCTATATTATTATAAACTCTTAAAATTAACGATTACAGAATTTGAAGGACTATGGGGACAGCAAAATTATAAGGTTATAAGGATTATAAAACTATAAAATTTCAAGACCGCATAATTTTTTTATTATTATTATTATTATATAAGAATAATGATACATGATGATAGGTTATGTAGTGATAGGTTTACACGGGTAGTGCTGAAGTCAATTCTCTTTGTAGATGTTGCTGAAAGTTGTCGAAGTCATGTTGAGTATGAATCGACACCATTTGTCCTTCATAGGACTTACGGCATATATTATACCGCCCCGTACATAACAGAAATAAATTCTTTTTTCTTTTTTAAGTTTTAATAGTTTATCAAAAATTTATTTTCTGTATTCACAGTGTGATTCTGATATATAAATATATATATATATATATATATATGATATATAGAATAAAACCACGAAGGGAAAACATCAGTGTTCCTGAGGATGTCATTAGACGAAAGCGCTTGAGCACCCCTTTGTGTTTCTTTTCCCTTCGTGGTTTTATTCATCATAAATATTTTTCACGTGTCACTTTCGTGAAATAATTTTTCATATATATATATATATATAATATATATATATATATATATATTTAGGGTGTGCCTAAAATTGCAACTTCAAAATTTTGTAACGACCAGGATGTAATTTTTTTGTATTCAGTGCAAAACATAATGTACAAAATCTTATCAAAATTGAACAGTATTTAGGACTTGCTCAAAGATGTTGAACTTTAAATATATTTACCTTTAATTAACATAAACATTTACTTCCAATTAACATAAAAATTTACCTTTAATTAACATAAACATTTACTTTCAATCACATAAAAATTTACCTTTAATTTTATTTACCTTTAATTAACATAAACATTTACTTTCAATTAACATAAAAATTTACCTTTAATTAACATAAACATTTACTTTCAATTAACATAAAAATTTACCTTTAACATAAACATTTACTTTCAATTAAATAAAAATTTACCTTTAATTTTATTTACCTTTAATTAACATAAACATTTACTTTCAATTAACATAAACATTTACTTTCAATTAACATAAACATTTACTTTCAATTAACAAACATTTACTTTCAATTAACATAAAAATTTACCTTTAATTAACATAAACATTTACTTTCAATTACATAAAAATTTACCTTTAATTTTATTTACCTTTAATTAACAAACATTTACTTTCAATAACATTAACACTTAGTTTTAATCAACATTTTTGACAGCCTCATCAAACTTCTTTCGATGATACTCAATCACTTGAAGAAGGAACTGTTTCTGTTCCTCGTCACGAGTAAGGCTTTCATTGAAGGATTGCATGAGAGCAACTCCTCGTTCTGCCAAATCATTTGTTACTCTAAGAGATGACACAATTGCTTGAGCTTCATTGTAGGTTGCATCACTGGACCAGTCTGCGGGGTCTTTACCAAGAAAGGTTTCATCAATTCCCAAAATACTAAAGAAGTTTTTAATTGATTTTGTCACAAAGTCAGCCAATGAACATGAAGAAAAAAATTTTATAGGGGGAATCCTCTTTGGAGGCTCTTCGGAACCTTGTTGCACTCTCATGTTATAAATCATGTTTCTCTTCTCTTCTTGGGATACTTTATTGTCAAAAAAACTTAGACCTACTGATATCTCAGATAAATACCACAAATGTCGTGAGAATGCAGTCAAAGCAACAGTTGAAACTTCTTTGTCAGCGTAGTCTTCAAGTGTTTTTAGAAGCATGAGATTGTTTCTTGGAGCATCACAAGATGACGTACATGTAAACCAATATTTAATGTACACAGTTGTGACGAACAGTGACACTCGTAACAAGTGATCTGCTAACATTCTGACATAGGAGAGGCGGGATCCCCTAATTGCAGTTTGACGGTGCTGAACAGAATATTGTTCTTGGAAAAGGCACATTTTTATGGCATAAATTGCTCGTGCCATCCATCGAGCTCGGTGTACTGCTCCAGGCTTACGAAAAGTGATGCCTTGGGAGGGAGTACCTCCAAGGAATATAATGGAGAGTTCTAGGAGCTCTTGATAGTCTCCCCGAAGCTGTTTTGACTGCAACTGCTGAAGAGCAAATGCAATTAGACCTTTTCTCCTTTCTTCTTCTGCCATGTTACCAGTATTTATATTAAGTACAGTTTTATACTGCGTTTTATCAATATGAGGCCAAGATTCACGGAAATGAGAAAAAACTTCAATATTACGTGACCTACCAGCATCATGCAGAGAAAATACTTTCTCTAACATAATTTCAAATATGTGATGGCGGCATGCAAGACTCAGCAGATCTTTCTCTAATTCTGTTTCAATTTTAAGGCAAACCCCACCTTTCAATCCAGTATTAGTTGGTGCAGTGTCAAAACACAATGCAACTATTCTATTTTCTAGTCCCCATTTTCTTATTTCTGTCAGACAAGCATCAGCAATACCAGAAGCATTCCCAGTATTGAACTTTGGAACAGCAAGTAATTTTGTAATATCTTTACCAGACACTAAAATTGGTAAACGCTCTACAGTCTTCTGAACAGCTCCAGTATAATCATCCATAATTTTTCCATCCCATTGGAGAGTAAGGGGTACTTTTGGATCAAAAGATGCTCAAATTTCTGCTGCTAGAGATTCACGATGTTTGTTTCTGGCTCGATGAATTGTTCTGTGGCTAATCTGTAACTCACTTCTGGGAGCTCTGAGCAAATTAGATGAAGCCATTGCTGAGAAAATGTGAACAGCATTTCTGCTACTTATTTTTGTTCGATCTAGTGCTGCAGCAACTTCTTGCGTAACAACTTGAACACGACCTCTGTTAGAACACCTAGACAAAACAGCCTTATGAGCAATCTCTTGATCAAAATCAGCATCATCACTTTTATCAGATGATTCTCCTGATGATTCTAATTCTATCGATTCATTAATTGTTGCTGCTGATGATGTATATGCTTCCTGCAAATATTTCTGTTTCTCTTTTTGCCTTTCATATGCTAGTGATCGCTCAATTCTGCTAGCTTCTTTCTTTGAAAGTTTCATGTCTACTCCTATCATTGATCCACGACAGCCTTTTTCTCTTTGACCTTGTAAGAATAAGCGATCTTCCTCAATCTTAATCAAACTCATGGCATCCTGGTGTGCAATATCAAATAAATCATCCAGTGACTCGCCAAAAAATCACGTTTCTTGCTTTCAGTAGATGTTGATCTATTTATGTTTTTTTGAGTGACTGCCATTCTTTATGAAGACGTACAACTCTCACACACACATGTAATTCAGTTGTTGTAGGTATACGTGCTCTTTCCCAAATCGGCAAAATTAAACGAAGTTTTCTTAACACTTTCCTTCAGACTCATTTGTTTATCAGTATGGAAATTAAATAACACTTTTAGTACATCACGCCTTGATGGTAACTTTGCAGCACTAAATTTTTCTTCACATTTACCAACTAACCAAATATCACTGTAGCGTCTTGTTTTCATTGCCATTCTTGGTAGACACTAAAAGCAAAAAAACTGAACAATTACTGTATGTGGCTGAGCAGAAAAACACAGTTTAACACAACCCACCAGCAGTGCTTGAAAACAACGACTGACGTGTCATGTGTGCCAACTGGTGCATAGCTGCTTTCCTTGTTTGTTTACGTTTAAACCTATACAGACGTGTAGAGAATGTGTGACTAATACTTGTTCAGTAGCTCTATAACTCCACTTATGTGAAATACTTATATAAGAAAGAATGCTTTACCAAGAAACATAATGTGCAGAACTTGACAAATTACTAAAAACATAGCTAAATACTGTAACATTAAATGCTGTTGAGCAAGTCCTAAATATTGATGCAGCTCCTTCAATTTTTTTGTGTTGCATTTCTACATTAAATTGAACAATAATATACCCTGGTCGTTTAAAAAAAATAAAATTAAAAATTCACTTCTATGTAATTGGCACACCCTAAATTTATATATATATATGAGGAACAACAAGACTAGTCCATATACAAACATTTAACATGCAGAGCTTTCGACATTTCTAATGTCATCTTTAGTGCTAAAATTATATATATATATATATATATATATATATATATATATATATATATATATATATATATATATATATACACAATTAAAACCAACTATGAACTTAAAATAATTTAAATATTGACAGCTATCACAGCGAAAATAAAAATTTAAACATAAAACTATTATAAATAATTTAGGGGGACTTTATGGAAAAGTTTAAAAGTAAAACATTAAAATTTCTAAAATCTTAATTAAAAGGAACAAAACAGGTACAAGTTATTCAATCACAGACACAGCAAAGAATGGGAAAGAATGAAAAAATTTTGCTAACGGGCACTAACTTGGTTGGTTGGTAGGTAGGTGAAGGGAATTTTATTGAAGGATATTGAGGTTATGGAATGGGTTTTAATGATTTATATATCCGGTTTATGCTTAAAAATGAGTATTGTTTCTAAGAGAGGTCGTGTTTATTGGGTTTAGCAGTTATTTAAAAGTTAGTAGATTTAATTGGGTGGTCTAACTGATGGCAGTGGGAACGTATATGTGATTGGGAGGGATTCGCAAGTCTATTATTAGTACGGCTACTGATACCCTTGTGCTCATCGATACGAATTTGGAGTTGGCGTGCAGTCATGCCAACGTACGACGTTAGTAGTATGGACGCAAAAGGAGATAGTGCAGAGCAATTGCAAAGTTGATCAAATGTTGCAAGGTGCCAAAAAAAGGGGGAATTCCCCAGCAACCTGGGGATGTCCACCTAACCTAAGAGACTTTGGGGGAGAAGCTGGGACGTCCTCACTCCTCAAAGGGGTATACTTAACCTAAGAGAGAGAGAGAGAGAGAGACCATCCATCGTCTGCGAGACGCAGACGCATAATGAGAGCTCAGGTAGCATTACTTGGCTTAGAAGTGTCTTTCAGCCAGTTGGCTTAATCTGGCTTAGAAGGCGTAAATGACTTGTTTAGGTGTATGTATATATATATATATATATATATATATATATATATATATATATATTAATAACTTTTCAGTTGCCAGGTTGCGCTATTTATTTAATTAATGGAGATATTTTTGACAGTTGGCTTAGAAATTCGTCAGTCGGCTTAGAAAACGTAACCAGCCATTTGGTGTTTGTGTATATATATATATATAATATATATATTGAAGGTGCATTGTTTATATATATTCCCATCTCCACAGTTATTCCTTAATATCGTTTATATATACAACCAAAAGAATTAAATAAAACACCATTATATCATTCTGTTTATTTAGACGAGTTAAGGGAAATAATTCATGAAATATATAGGAAATAAATATACATTAAAAAAATAATATACATAAAAAATACACACATTAAACGAAGGATATATATACATTCTTAAATAATAATATTAGTACAGGAGAAATCTTTATACATATTTAATATATGTATGAGAAAATACACACTTACGTGTATATATATACACACAGCAAAACATATAAAATAAAAATAATAATAGTACAAGGTAAAACTATATACCCATATATATATATATATATATATATATATATATATATATATATATATATACAAACTCAGAATGGTCCCCTGAGAAACTTATATGTTAAACACAGACCGTGCATGGAACAAGGAACTCTTCTGGGAAAATTAAATCCACTATAGTCCGAATAAGTAATGGTAAATGACAAATACCATAGTTTTTCTTTTTCATGATGCTAGCCCGACGTGGGCAACGGGTCTCTCTCTTTGCGAGAGACCCGTTGCCCACGTCGGGCTAGCATCATTACTTATTCGGACTATAGTGGATTTAATTTTCCCAGAAGAGTTCCTTGTTCCATGCACGGTCTGTGTTTAACATATATATACATATATATATATATATATATATATATATATATATATATATATATATATATATATAAACAGCAAAACTTATATAAAATCAAAATACGTACACTTTATGTTCTACTGTGCTTAACTAAAATACTAAACTCACACGTGATCGAGTCTACAGTTACATCATTGTTGCTTTGTACTATGCAATAAATACGATTTAACATTATTTCACTACTGAAGGTGTGCGGGTGCCTATATTCAATGTAAAGGGCCTTTAATTCGTTCAATACTATTTTTGCGCCCACTTTACAATTGGTTGGCAAATTATCACTCTCTTTAAACACGGACAAAATACAATCAAAAGCACGCACAAAGAGGGCGTCGTTAGCCAAAACATCATTATTAAATTCAAGTTTATAAACACTCCTTTCCAATCGAGGGTTTTTTCTTATCAATCCGAGCTTTTCAATCGTGAACTCTCCTTCACAACGCATAACGGCAGTTGAAATAATCTTCTAAGCCGTAACGACAGCTGTTCATTATATAAAGAAACAATTCTTCAGGGTGAACAGTGTAGGCGAGCTCTGCCCTGTACCGCTCAAGTCCTTTGTACCAAAGTTCATGATATTTTGAAGGGTCTAAACCTTTTAAATAAGCATCCAGCTCTAGACCACTCTCGCCATGTTCATTCCTACATTCGGTAAACCCGTCGAGCAGAGCGGTGTATGCGTATTCAAGAACCGTATCAAAGTAAACCATATCCGTAACACGTGCGTCTACTCTGGGCTTTAGCTTTCGGAAACCGACGATTTCAAACATTCTGTCGAGGATGAAGCGGTTTCGCGTAGGGACAAGAACGTTATTATCAGATGCATTCTTCCACATCAGTCGTATATCAATGCATGGCTGATCGTTATTTATACACAACGTACAAACAATGGCATATGAGGGGGTATCACTAATCTGTTCTCTTCTTGTACCTACACCTGCAAGTATTTTATAACGATCCTCACCCCACTTCTCAACTATTCATCTCCTCAACACTTAAATAAACAACATTACGTTTACCAGAGTTTGCTTGTCTACAAGTCGTTTCAAGTACATAGTTAATGGCACCGGTTTTACGTCTGAACACACGTAATGACGTCGTCACGGACACATCGTATACGGCATTGAGAATGCTGCTCAAAGGAAGCTCCATCGTTTTCTATTGTGAAAGTGCACGTCCAGTCGGGTCAAGCTCTGAGATGACTATGAGCAACCGGAACGCGGTTTGGCTCGGAGACAGGTGTGGGAAACGAGTCACACGGGTGAGTCATACCAAGCGTTAATGTCTCGTGTATGGGTTTGTTCCAGCATGAAAGAATCATGCGAGTACTTGTGCCCATTATACGGGGCAATCAGAGTAGAGGGTTAAGAGAAGAGAAGAGAATAAGGCGTTAAGTAAGGAGGAACACCTATCACTCGTGGGTTAACATTCATTCAGAAAAAGAGAAAAAAGACTCACCATCATCATCCGCCGGCCACTGCCGACAAGTCAGAAAAATAGTCGGAGAAAATAGGAGAGGGGTGAAAGATGAAGAGAAGTAAAATAAGAACGCTTACAAACCATGTAAACACAGTCTTAACTCACTGTCATACCATGCAAGCTACAAACATGCAAGAAAAGAGGGTTATAGACATGCAAAGTAAGGAGATGATAAGAAAAAAAAAGTAGGTAAAGTTAAACAAAAAGTGGGTTAGTCGATACGAGCTACATCTACGTTCGTGTTAGTCTAATTTTTTTTTTTTTAATTTTATTGCTGGCATGTCACACGCTGGCATGTCACACGCTGGCATGTCACAAGCTGGCATTAATCGTCAACAGACTCATCCTCGACCACCACCCCCAGAGCTCCTGTTGCTAATTGTTTTTTTTTTATTTTAAACAACGTTAATATTTTTAAAATGTCTGTCAAGACGGTTCTTAAACACATTAACGCTGGTAGAGTTCACGACGGGCGCGGGAAGATTATTCCATTTATCAATTACTTTAAACGTAAAGAAGTTTTTAGCGATATTAGTAATGAAACGCCTGCCACGCAACTTAAATCCGTTATTACGAGTATTACTATTATCGAAAGTGAACAATTTGTCAAAATTTACATTATCGATGTTATTAACGATTTTGAAAACTTCAATAAGCTCCCCCCTTAATCTCCTAGTTTCGAGTGAATACAGGTCTAACTCTTTAATCCTATCTTCATAAGGCTTGTTGCGCAATGACGGAATTAGTTTCGTGGCACGACGTTGAACCCTTTCTAACCTATCAATATCCTCACGGTAATACGGGAACCAAAACTGAACGGCATATTCATAATGAGGCCTGACTAGGGACTTGTAAAGGGGCAATATAATATCCTTCGATTTAAATTCGAAATTACGCGCTGTGAAGCCTAACATCCTATTCGCTTTTGCGCAAGACTCCAGGCACTGGTTCCTAACCTTTAAATCCTTAGATACGCGTAGGCCTAAATCTACTTCCTCGTCAACGCTCGCTAACTCCCAATCATCCATCGTGTACGTGTAATTATTGTTACGAGAACCTACATGCAAAACTTTACATTTGTCTACGTTAAATTGCATCTGCCACTTATCTGTCCACTCCATAATCCTATTTACATCGTCTTGGAGCCTATTACTATCGTCCTCGTTAACAACCTTACCGCCTATTTTAGTATCGTCCGCGAATTTTGACACGTTACTAGTCAATCCTACATCTATGTCGTTAATGTAAATTACGAATAGCAATGCGCCTAACACTGGACTCTGTGGGACACCGCTACCTACATCTAACCACCCCGATTCATTACCATTAACTACGACCCTCTGTCTCCTAGCACGAAGCCATTCTTCTAACCAGTTAGCTACCTGACCGCTTATACCGTGCGCTTTGACCTTCGCAATTAGTCTCCTATGCGGAACTGTATCGAACGCCTTTTTAAAATCTAAATAAATAACGTCAGCTGCTCTATGCCTATCGTATTCGCGCACTATTTCGTTATAAAATTCTAACAAATTAGTTAAACAAGACCTATGGCGTCGAAACCCATGCTGACTACTATTAATCAAATCTCTACTTTCTAAGTGATCGATGATACGATCCCTAACTACGGATTCCAAAAGTTTACCGACAATTGACGTTAAGCTAATAGGCCTATAATTGCTAGCTACTGTGCGGTCGCCTTTTTTAAAAATAGGCGTGACGTTAGCTAATTTGAAGTCTTCAGGAATAATCCCCGTTTCGAGTGACTGATTAAAAATCTTCGTTAAGGGGCCTACGATAACGTCTTTCATATCTTTTAAATGTCTGGATAAAAAGCTTCAGGGCCTGGAGCCTTGCTAACTTTTAGCCTATCGATATAATGCGCAATCTCACCCTCGTAAACAGTTACTTCATCCAAAATAGTCTCGCTACTAAATGGAACGATATCGTCCACGTCGGGGACATTATTTACGTCTTCAACGGTAAAAACTGTCGCAAAAAAGTTATTGAAAATACCCGCCATCGCCTGAGCGTCAGAAGCCAGAGCGCCATTAACATCCACTAGAGGGCCTATGTTATCTTTTATCGGCTTACGATTATTAACGTATTCAAAAAACTTTTTGGAATTATGTTTACTATCCGCAGCTATAAGTATCTCTAAATTACGCTTGGCATTCCTAACTGATCTTTTAACCTGACGTCTGAGCTCGATATATCTATTAATTAGCTGCCGTGCCATTGCGCTTATTAAGTCTATACGCTCTATTACGCTCGTTTATGAACTCGCCTATTTCCCTAGTCCATCACTTGGGCCTACCACGATTTCTAGCGCGCTTGGGCCTACGAGGAATAAACTCCCTTTCAATATTCATAAAACTTTCTTTAAACGCCACCCAATGCAAATTTGTGTCAGTACCCATAAATAAGTTATCCCAGTCCACTACTCTCATCCTATCCGCAAAACTATCAAAATTAGCCCTACGAAAATCAGGGACTTCTATTACGTTACTATCCTTAGTGTTTTCTATCAATAACTTAAACCTAAGAATTTGATGATCACTACATCCTAAACTCTCGCCTACTTCTAAACCTTCGACTATATTCTCGCCGTTCGTCATCACCAAATCTAAAATATTATCACCGCGCGTTGGTTCGGTAACCATCTGTCGTAAAAAGTTATCTTCCATAAACTCGATCAATCTCAAACCCTCCTCATTACCAGTAAAAGTCTCATAATTAACATTAAGGCAGTTAAAGTCTCCGACAATTGTACTATTCCGATTGTCAATAAAATTACCAAGAAGTGAGTAAAATCTAGTATCTGTATCGAGGGGTTGAACGGGAGGTCTGTAAACAACAACAAAATTAAAACTAATACTACGCGCCCTAACTTCAACAATCAACACATATCGCATTAATTGCTGCCGGAAAATCTAACTTAACCTCGATAGCCCTAAGGGAATTACGAATGTACAGCAAAACGCCGCCACCAAACCTATGTAACCTATCATTAGTAAAGAGTTTAAAACCCGGTATATCAAGTTCCCCCAACAAGTCCCGAGTCACGGTATTTAACCAAGTTTCAGTGATAGCAACTATATCGTAGTTGCCGGAATAAATTATCGCCTTAAATTCATTTAATTTATTTCTAATACAGGGTGTACATAAAGTCAGGATCTATTTTTGTGAAATAATTATTTTTTTCTATTTTTCTTTTCAGAAGCCCTTAGAATGAATACAGAAGAACGTGTGGCAATAGTAATTTGGCGAATCGAGGGAAAGAAATACAATGACATCAGAGAAAAGTTTAGAAGGAGATTTCATAAGCCGGGGCCAATAGACAAGACAATACGAAAATTGGTGAACAAATTTAAACGAACGGGATCTGTAAATGATGAAGCAAGATCAGGACGACCGTGTATGTCAGATCTTACCGTGAATGCAGTACGCGGAATTATCACTGAGGAACCACGTACGTCCGTTCGTGCTGCATCACACAGACTCGGCCTCCCGACGTCATCTGTGCACAAAATTCTGAAAGTTAATTTGCAGAAGAAAAGCTATCATTTGCAGGTTTTACATGATTTACATGAGGAAGATTTCCCTCGACGAAGTGCTGTGTGTGCTGATCTCGTAGAACAAATCTGGAGTGATAATTTAATGGACAACATTCTCTTTAGTGATGAAGCCACTTTCCATACGTGTGGAAAAGTAAATCGCCATAACTGTCGAATTTGGACAGATGAAAGACCGAATGATTTCGTCCAAAATTGGGAAAGAGACTCACCTAAAGTTAATGTCTGGATGGGTTTAACAAAATCTAAGGTTTATGGTCCTTTTTTCTTTGCTGAAGCTACAGTTACGGGGCTTATTTATCTGGACATGTTGCAGCAATTCCTTGAACCTCAGCTGATTGGGGATAGGATTGTTAGTACCGTCGTCTATCAACATGATGGTGCTCCTTGTCACTATGCCAAAATTGTTCAGGATTATCTAAATGGACGTTTTCCAAATCGCTGGATCGGACGCGGAAGCAACAGACCTTGGCCAGCGAGATCACCAGATTTAACCCCTTTAGATTTCTTTGCATGGGGCTTTATCAAATCGCACGTCTATCAGACGAAGATTACGAGTCTTGAAAACTTACGTATACGAACTGCTGCAGATAACATAACCCCGCAAATGCTCCAGAATGTGTTTAGAAATGCTGCGGAACGATTTGAGCTGTGCAGGGATACTGATGGGCGTCACGTCGAATCCTACTCTTAATTATTTAATAAATGTTACCACTTTATCATTTTATGATTGAATTCCATATAATTTCCAAGTGCTTCACAAAAATAGATCCTGACTTTATGTACACCCTGTACTACGCGCGTTATAATAGAAGACGTTTAAGTTATTTTTTACCACGGGCCCGCGTTTTAAACTATTTTTCACGTCGGGCCCGCGTTCCCCGGACCCACAACGTTTAAAGAAGGCTTCGATCTATACAGCTTTCGCACGTTTTCGTCTATTAACCTACCTAGCCTAGCATTACCTATTTCATTAAAATGCACCCCCATCTTTTATAAAAAGGCTAGGATCACTGAATTCGGACCACAGCTTTACGAAGGGTACATTTTCCTCAGCACAAATCTCTTCTAATTTATTATTCAAAAATATTGTTTTTGACGTAATCCTAAGACCCAACCCGTGCCTTGGGGTAATATCTAGAACTAAAGACCTATCTGACCTCGACTCCAGGGACCTAATTAACCCCCTATATCTCTCCAAAAGGTCAGGCACTCTCGTATCGGGCCTATACGAGTCGTTGCCTCCTACCATCGTCACCAACATCGAGTGACGGGAGGCAACATCAATCCTATCCACTTCGTCTCTAACTCTGTCAACCCTGGCCCCTGGGGAGACAGACCCTCCTCCTCTTGGTTGCATGCCGTTCAACGAACTCTTTGTCCATGTGGCGCACTAAAGAGTCCCCAATTAAAATAGTTTCCCTCTCATTCACGTCCCTTTCCAAATGGGCGAAAGGGTTCGAAACCTCGATAGGGGGGGATTCCTATCACCTAACGTACGCGGCCTAGCTCAACCCTTAACTTCTCTAAATCCCTTCCGATCTACTACTCTCGGACTAACCTTAACCCCTTCCTCAACTCTATCCAACCTTCCCGACAAGCTACCTAAACTAGAAACTAGGTTACGCACCTCACCCTTCAAATTACTAACGTCTTCAACGTTAGTAATGGTTCGGCTTCCGTCAACCGTAGCCCTACCCCTGCCCTCATCAAGCGTTGCAAGTCTTTCGGTTACCTCACGTACACTGCGTTTTATGTCAACTAATTCCTCCATTAACTCGCAAAAGAAACAAACTGATCTCTCGGTAATCGCCATAGGACCGCCGTTATAATCCTTAAATTCCGAATACCACCGGTTTACCCTACACCTAACACACGACGCTTTCTGCGACGGCATCGCGCAGTTAAAAATTAGTTTAAACCGTCACAAATGTAAGTTAAATTAAGCCGGCACGCTATGAAAACTTCTAAATCGCTAAAAACCACTAGTATTCAATTACTTAACTATAACAACGTGAATATAAAGGTAAGTATATAAAATTCAAAACTGTCCAAAAGTAAAATTCTCAGCAATATGCAAAAGTAGATGCAATATCAGAGAGCTCAGGAAATGCGTCCGTTCAGTACAGAGTCTGGCTGACGGGTAATATCGACTTTAATGTTTTATCACTCCCCAGAATGAGCACTAGACATTTTTTTGGTTAATTTCCACGAACTACACACATTTTATTAACAATCCGGTGCACTATTTGAGAGAAACATGTGCCCGTATTTATCCTTTTTGCTTAGCAGTCGATACGATACTCGTCTCTAAATTCTATTAAAAACTCACACAGGCCTTTAGCCACAACCTCACTGCGAACCTCGTCGTAATATATATGAATGTAGTGGTAAAAGTATTTCAGACTATCCATGATGACAAGATTTACATTCTCAGCCGCAGGGTACGCGTACTCGGTATGATGCAGCATGACATAATACCGCTTGTCACACACTCATCAACAAGACTCACTACCCATACCCATTTCTTCTCTTCTGCACGCGTTGTTTCTTTCAGTTCACGGTGTATGTAAGCTTTTATACAGTTTAGTCCTACAACGTAGTCCATTACATCGTTTGTGCTGCGAAATCCGGTAATGACGCAAATTTTCATTGGTAGGCGTGTTTAAAAAAAGTTTTATGAATATCGAAAGGGAGTTTATTCCTCGTAGGCCCAAGCGCGCTAGAAATCATGGTAGACCAAAGTGGTAGACTAGGGAAATAGGCGAGTTCATAAACGAGCGTAACAGAGCGTATATACTTAATAAGCGCAATGACTTTAATAGATATATCGAGCTAGACGTCAGGTTAAAAGATCTGTTTGGACTGCTAAGCGTAATTTAGAAATACTTATAGCTACGGATAGTAAACATAATCCAAAAACGTTTTTTGACTAGGTGAATAATCGTAAGCTGATAAAAGATAATATAGGCCCTCTAGTGGACGCTAACGGCGCTTTGGCTTCCGATGCTCAGGCGATGGCGGGTATTTTTAGCAACTTTTTTGCGACAGTTTTTACCGTAGAAGACGTAAATAATGTCCTCGACGTGGACGATATCGTTCCATTTAGTAGCGAGACTTTTTCGACTGAAATAACTGTTTACAAGATTGCGCATTATATAGATAAGCTAAAAGTGAGCAAGGCTCCAGGCTCTGACGCGCTTTATCCTAGACATTTGAAAAATTTGAAAGACGTTATCTAGGCCCCTTGACAAAAATTTTTAATAAGTCACTGGAAGCGGGGATTATTCCTGAAGACTTCAAATTAGCTAACGTTATGACTATTTTAAAAAGGCGACCGCACAGTAGCTAGCAATTATAGGTCCATTAGCTTAACGTCAATTGTCGGTAAACTTTTGGAATCGGTAGTTAGGGATCATATCATCGATCACTTAGAAAGTCGCGATTTGATTAATAGTAGTCAGCATGGGTTTCGACGCCATAGGTCTTGTTTAACTAATTTGTTAGAATTTTATAACGAAATAGTGCGCGAATACGATAGGCATAGAGCGGCTGACGTTATTTATTTAGATTTTGAAAAGGCGTTCGATACAGTTCCGCTTAGGAGATTAATTGCGAAGGTCAAAGCGCACGGTATAAGCGGTCAGGTAGCTAACTGGTTAGAAGAATGGCTTCGTGCCAGGAGACAGAGGGTCGTAGTTAATGGTAATGAATCGGGGTGGTTAGATGTAGGTAGCGGTGTCCCACAGAGTCCAGTGTTAGGCGCATTGCTATTCGTAATTTACATTAACGACATAGATGTAGGATTGACTAGTAACGTGTCAAAATTCGCGGACGATACTAAAATAGGCGGTAAGGTTGTTAACGAAGACGATATAAATAGACTCCAATACGATGTAAATAGGATTATGGAGTGGACGGATAAGTGGCAGATGCAATTTAACGTAGACAAATGTAAAGTTTTGCATGTAGGTTCTCGTAACAATAATTACACGTACACGATGGATGATTGGGAGTTGGCGAGCGTTGACGAGGAAGTAGATTTAGGCCTACGCGTATCTAAGGATTTAAAGGTTAGGAACCAGTGCCTGGAGTCTTGCGCAAAAGCTAATAGGATGTTAGGCTTCATAGCGCGTAATTTCGAATTTAAATCGAAGGATATTATATTGCCCCTTTACAGTCCCTAGTCAGGCCTCATTTAGAATATGCCGTTCAGTTTTGGTGCCCGTACTTGCGTGAGGATATTGATAGGTTAGAAAGGGTTCAGCGTCGTTCAGGAAACTAATTCCGTCATTGCGCAACAAGCCTTATGAAGATAGGATTAAAGAGTTAGACCTGTATTCACTCGAAACTAGGAGATTAAGGGGGGAGCTTATTGAAGTTTTCAAAATCGTTAATAACATCGATAACGTTTAAAGTAATTGATAAATTTAAAAAAAAAAATTAGCAACAGGAGCTCTGGGGGTGGTGGTCGAGGATGAGTCTGTTGACGATAAATGCCAGCTTGTGACCAGCCAGCGTGTGATGCCAGCAATAAAATTATTAAAAAAAAAAAAAATTAGGCTAACTCGAACGTAGATGTAGCTCGTAACGTAAACTAACCCACTTTTTGTTTAACTTTACTTACTTTTTTTTTTTTCTTATCCTCTCCTTACTTTGCATGTCTGTAACTCTCTTTTCTTGCATGTTTGTAGTTTGCATGGTATGATAGTGAGTTAAGACTGTGTTTGCATGATTTGTAAGCGTTCTTATTTTACTTCTTTTCATTTTTCACCCCTCTCCTATTTTATCTGACTATTTTTCTAACTTGTCGGCAGTGGCCGGCGGATGATGATGGTGAGTCTTTTTTTCTCTTTTTCTGAATGAATGTTAACCTACGAGTGATAGGTGTTCCTCCTTACTTAACCCCTTATTCTCTTCTCTTCTCTTAACCCCTTACTCTTTCCTTTCTCTCGGGCTAACCTTAGAGTGGATCTTAGGGTCTTTGTTAGCCTTAGCTTCTGTAGATCTGTAGAACAGCGGCATTCACACCTCACACGCGGCTATCTGTCGCAACCAAAATAATATCCCAACATATACACAACAAGCTAACATTCTAGTTAATCACTACACAAAGATAAAGTCACTTAAACAGAGACAACAGCCAGAAACACGCAGACAGACAAACAGCCAGACACAAGAAAACCTACAGACTCGACACGACCATTACACCCTTCAATACAGACCAGACCACCAAGATCATCAAAAACATTAAGAATTCGAAGGCTACTGGACCAGACAACATATCTAACATACACCTTAAACACTTGCGCCCACAGGGAATACTAGCTCTCACAAACATCAGCACATATTCATACCAACACTGTATTATTCCTGACATATGGAAACAAGGTAAAATTATTACACTACTCAAACCAAACAAAAATCCAACGGAACCAGCTTCCTATAGACCCATTACTTTACTATGCACACCTTCCAAAGTAACAGAAAGACTGATCTTACACATCACCATCGGTCCATCCCACACATACCACTATCGCCTACTCAACATGGATTCAGACCTCACTACTCAACAATGACATTACTCACTAACCTCACGCAGCACATCATGGATGGCATCAACTCCAGACGACCAGCTCAACGTACACTATTAGCAACAATATACATTAGTAAAGCCTTTGATGCTATCCCACGCTTCCCTCTCATAAACAAAATACTCAACACAAACATGCACAATAACACCAAAAGGTGGCTGAGCAACTATCTTTCAGGAAGATACGCACATGTGACATGTCACATTTAATGGCAAGTCATCCAAAAACAAGCTTTTTCCGAACGGGGTCCCTCAATGCTCTGTTCTCTCACCAACACTGTTCAACTTATACATGCATGACATTCCAACACCCATAGATAACAAACTTACCTTATCATTATATGCAGATGACATCACTCTAACATCCACCCACAACAACATCGACACCGCTACAAATAGCCTACAAACATACATAAACAGTATACAAGACTGGCTCACACACAATAGGCTCAAAGTAGCGCCCACAAAATCAACCATCACCTTGCTAATAAGCAAAACAAAAGAACACCAGATAATGGGTAATCGGGGAGGAGGTAATGGGGGAGAGGATGGGGGTAATGGGGAGGGGGTTATGCAACAATGGGGTGGGGTTAGCCCCCTAAGTTGCATAAAGGGGGTGAGGGAGAATGACCTCCCCCCCAAAGGGGTAACCCTAACATGCCCTCGCCGTTACACACACACACACACACACACACACACAATAGGTGACATAGCGTATTCTAAAAATGACAACTTTGTTTTAGAAATTAGTAGTCAAAATTGGTAAACAAAAACTCGACAAATTTGAACCATTAAACAGTACAACTTTTTGCCATAAAATGTTTTGAGATTTGTTCTACCTTTTAAAGACAAGTTTGTTCGAAAAAGAAAGAGAAGTTCAAATTCGACAGTTCGAATTAAAACCGAAAATTTTTTGTATAAGAATAATGATAAATATGTAAGGTTTTCTGAGGTACAAATTTGCCCATGAACGCGAACGAAATTGTTTTCAGAATAGGTTAACATATTTGTATGAACTCGGTACGAACTTGACTCCTAACCTTTAAATCAGAATTGTATGTCTATAACTGCAGACACATTTGTAAAACTTTTCGGGTTACAACTTTACTTACGAATGTGTATAAAATCGTTTCCATAAAAGGAGTGTGTGGCGCCATCTATCGGAGGAAATCAATTCATCTTCATTTGCAGTGATATTATATGCAGTTTAAGTGTTATATGTTAATTAATGATAATGCTAACAGCAATTTAATTTTTAGTTCTAAATACTTTACATATAAATTTAACCTTCTCTCGGTGGAGTTCGAACCATATACATATATAAGTTAACCAACGCTTTACGCGGGCTTACATTGCACGGTTCTGTTTTAACATGGTTGGAAATTGGTGGCACGAAATTCTTTATAACACAGTAAGCCTCGATATAACATGGTTCACGCCGAAAGAAAATACCACGTTTATTGTGTGTTCTACATCACCATTGCTGCTGCTATCATCTTCCTCTCGTCCTCCATCGAAGAAAGTTCGGACAGCGAGATGGTGGAGGAAACTCCAACACCAAAACAGTAGTAAGGTCGGGTATTGTTATTTTATTTATTTGTTGGGTTCAAAATCCCAGCTGAGCCGTGAACGGCCAAATTCTAAAGGGCCAGTTCTATCTGAAGCCCAAGTTAAGCTAAATTAAAACTTACGGATTTGAGATCCTATTAGGTCCTACCTCAGGGTAACCTCAGGGTTGCTGACTCGATGCGGGCCTACCTTAGACCTTTGTTACATGAATTTAATATAAACAAAAGGGGTACTATTTATGGTCTTCTTTCTCAACCTTGCAACAACACGAACCTGGACTATTGCCAGTGGTGGGCACGCGCAACAATTTTTGTAGCGCCGCAACCGCAACCGCAACTCTGCTGAAATAGTTGCGCCGCACGCGCAAGCGCAACCCTTTTCAAAAAGTTGCGCCGCAAGCGCAAGCGCAACCAAAAATGTTGCGCCGCAAGTTGCGCCGCAACTTTTTGCGGCGCAACTGCCCACCTTTGCATTTAATGTATATCTGCAGTGGTGGGCACGCGCAACAATTTTTGTAGCGCCGCAACCGCAACCGCAACTCTGCTGAAATAGTTGCGCCGCACGCGCAAGCGCAACCCTTTTCAAAAAGTTGCGCCGCAAGCGCAAGCGCAACCAAAAATGTTGCGCCGCAAGTTGCGCCGCAACTTTTTGCGGCGCAACTGCCCACCTTTGACTATTGCACGATGCAACAATCTTGTATCTACACAACCAAACTGAATTGCAAGAGAGCTCTCTAATCTCTATCAGACCACACCCTGTACGTACGACATCCCAGAAACGAGTAGAAAAGACGCGCAGCGCCCCAAAATGATGCCACCAGCGTCCCAAACACTGATGCCACAAGAGCCCAAAAATGCTAGCTCTTATTAATAAGTGAATTTTTCACTAACCTTACAATTATGAGATGGATATATATACACCTTAACTTAATATATACAAGCAATGCTGCATCAATCAGCTTAGTCATCATATCGCCTTGGGACAACAATGGTTCTTCCTCTTCTAGATTTTCTAACACTCCCCACCGAAGAGGCATTGTTGTCGTTACCTTCCGCAAGGTTAGCCAAGCCTTCTCCATGAGACTGTAACTCAAATGGTTCATCTTGACTATCTGTGTTTTTGCTGATTTCTAAAGCATAGAGTTTTTGTATAGGTCTCTTTAACTTTCCTCCTGAAGTCTTTACCAGTGCAGACCTAACTAAATTGTCTTTGCCAACAAACAACTCTTCAATTATGCCAAGCTTCCAGCATTGCCTTGGTCTTTCATCCCCAATCATTACCACGTCTCCCACCTTGATACAATTTGCATTGGAGCCCTTTACCTTGCCTGATGGGTAATAATTGAGTTCTGGCAAGTATTCCATCTGCCACCTCTTCCATAACTGATCTTGTAGCTCTTCAAGGTACCTGAACCGTCTGATTAACTCTCCTTGAGTGCTCTGGATAGGCTGCAAGTCTTCTGGCACACTGGGGCTTGATGTTAATCGTTTACCACAAAGAAAATGATTTGGTGTCAATGGCTCTGCATCCTGCATACTGTTGTAAACAAAAGTGATAGGCCTACTGTTCACCATTGCTTCTACTTCACAAAACAGTGCAGAATTCTTCTTTGCTCAAATGAGCATTAGCTAAAAGTTTCTTTAATGGACACTTTACACTTCTCACTAGCCTTTCCCAAAATCCTCCCCACCATGGTGCTCTCTCAACAATAAACTCCCACTGTACCCCTTGGTGTGAAAAGTAGGATTGGAATCCTTCCTCTTTTAGCAAGGACCAAATTTCTTGGAGTTCCTTTGCAGCCTTTTTGAAGGTTTTTGCATTATCCGATATGATTTTATTTGGGAAACCCCTTCTGTTCACAAACCTTTTAAAGGCCAAAAGAAATACATCACTACTTAAGTTGCTTACCAACTCCAAATGGATTGCTCTGTGGTAGCACAGGTGAAAAGACATATATAACCTTTGTTAGACTCCCATCGCTCATACACATAGACTGGCCCTGCAAAGTCTACTCCCACTACATCAAATGGGGCAGTATAGACACACCGTTCTCTTGGAAGTGGAGCCACCTTTTCATAATAAGGCTTTGCACCCCAACGCTTGCAAACCACACATTTATGCAAGACCTTTTTTACTACTTGTCTAATTTTGGGAATCCAAAATTGTTGTCTAATCTCTATTATCACTTCTCTAACTCCAGCATGTAACAGCTTATGATGAGTATCCAGGATCAAAAGGTCCACAAAGTGCCCCCCAGAAGGTAGCAAAATTGGATGTCTTTTCTCCTCTGGAAGCCCAGAAAACTGTAGTCTACCTCCTACTCTCAATAAATCCTGATCCAAAAACACATCCAAACCCTTGAGCGCAGAATGTGTTGGTAGAACCTGTAATGGATGGCTGGTGAGCAATTCTCTCTCTTCACCAAATTTTTCCTTCTGCATATATACCACCCAGTATTTCCTGGCTTGCTGAATCTCATTACTGTTCAGAATTCCTTCCCTTCTTGTTTCTCCCTTAATGTTGTTGGTAAATCTATATACCCATGCTGTCACTCTTAACAATCTTTTCAGACTGCTAATGTCCTCAAGCCTCAATATGGGGTCCTGCTGCATAACTTGACAACTGTTCACAGCGCATTTTCTCACCTCACTCACCCATGCTTCTTCAGCCTGGCATTCTCCAATAGGCTGATTAGAAGGCCAGTTTTCACTTCCAAGTTTTAGCCACCCCACTCTGGCCCATTCCACCACAAACTTGACTGTGAAAGATCTTTCACTGAAATTCCTCGTGTTGGTAAATCAGCGGGGTTTTGGATGCCTGGACAATGCTTCCATTGCTTGGGATCTGTCTGCGCTTGAATTTCCTCCACCCTATTGGCAACGAATGGTTTCCATTTCCTTGCCTGACTTCTTAACCAGTGCCAAACTATAGTGGAGTCTGTCCAATAATAGCTTGGAATTTCATAGAGGGCCAAAGACTTTCGCACTGTAATTGCAAGCCGACTAGCAATAACGGCACCCATCAATTCCAACCTTGGAACGAAAGCCTTTTCAAAGGTGCTACTCTGCTCTTTGCAGCAACCAACCTGCAACTTACTTCCTCTTGCAATGCGCCTCTTATATAAATACAAGTTGCATAGGCTTCCTCACTTGCATCACAAAAGATGTGCAGCTCCAAATTGTCTGGACTATTGTTCAACTCTCCAAAGTACCATCTTGGGATTTCAATGTCTCCAAGATGTGCCAATTCTTTGAACCAATATTTCCACCTTACCACCATATGATCAGGTAACTCTTGGTCCCAACCAAGTCCAATTTCCCAGAGGCTCTGAAACCAAATTTTTGACTTTATCACAAATGGAGCCAGGAATCCAAGAGGATCAAAGACCTTTGAAGCCAAACTAAGAGCTGTACGTTTTGTCCACCTTGTCTCATTCTCAGCCAGCTCTACTAAAGATTTCCCATTGAAGGTAAACAAATCATCATCTTGCTGCCAAACAATGCCTAGCACCTTTGCATCTATTGCCCACAACTCCTTAATACCAGAATCCTCAATACTTTCTGCTGCATCAGGTACTACACAGGAATGACTCATAAACTCTTGTAATTGCGAATGATTGGTCTGCCATTTTCTAAGCTCCATGCCAGCCTCCCTCATTATAGCTCTAGCCTCCATGAATATCTGTTTAGCCATTTCTGTATTATCCACGGAACACAGCAAATCATCAACATAAAAATTTTCCTTATGTGTTCAATAGTGTTAGGATAGACTTCAGAATATTTCTTAAAATGGTACTGCATAGTAGCTGCCAACAGAAATGGACTAGAGCTGAGGCCAAACAACACTGACTTCATTCTATATGCTTGAACCTTAGGTTCATTTTCCAACAAGTCTTTCGTATCCACCCACAGATACCTTACTGCATCTCTGTCCTCTGGTTTTAACTTTATCCGCAAAAAGGCTTGCTTCACATCTGCAGTCAATGCTACTCTACCAAACCTGAATCTCAGTAACAAGGAAAATAAATCTGCATTTAAATTTGGCCCAGCATCCAAACAGTCATTCAAGGACACACCACCTTTGTCCTTGGCTGAGCCATCAAAAACTACCCTCAGTTTGGTGGTAGTTTTGTCTCGCCGTACCACTGCATGGTGTGGCAGATAATGTGCCTCCTGGCTCACCAGCTCACCTTGCACCCTTTCAGCATAGCCCTCCCTTACATAACTTAGGATGGCCTCATCGTATTCAATTAACAACTCCTCATTTTTTCTTAGCCTGTACAATGAAGTCTCCAACCTCCGATTAGCTAGCTGAAGGTTTGAACCGGGTTTGCAAGAATCCTTCCATGGTAGGCCAACTTCATAGCAACCATCTCTAAACCCAATCCCTTTTTCAAATTGCTCTAAAACATCATTGTTCACTGTACTTGCCTGGTTGTCCTTTATGCCAATAGATTCAAGTTCCCAAAACGCTTTCAAATGCCTTTCCAGACCATGGCTGTTCTCCTCAATCTTAACAAAAAGAGCCTTAACTTCCATTTCATTGCAATAACTACCATGTAGCATCCAGCCTAGCTTACTTTCAATAGCTACCGGGCCTTGAGATGTACGGACAATATTACCAGTGATGAAGTCCCAATAATAGTCAGCTCCAATCAAAAGACTAATATCTTCTGTTCCCTCAAACTTATTATTGCCCAAATTAATTCCTTTAACTTGCAATTCTTGGACACATGCCATATCTAAACAAGTAGTGACTGGAGCACAAAGTTCCTCAATCTCTACAGCTTGGACCTTGATAGTGGGACTTTGCGGTAACAACCCTTTAACCAGAACTTCTACCTTCTTAAATTTGGTTCGGTTTTGAACGGAACCCCCAAACCCAGAAATTCTTAAATTTTCCCTCTTAAGTTCTTTAAACTTCAATTTTCTGGAAATTCTGGTCTTAATAAAACTACACTGGCTACCACTATCAAACAACACTCTTACAGTAGCTTCTCCCTCATTCCCAATTAATAAGGCTGCAGTTGTTTGCAATAATCCCCCTTTACTTTTACTCCCTTGCATAGCAGTGGCATGTGCCACTGATGTCTCTACTTCTGGGGTAGGCCTACTAAGAGTGTTTTCACACAATAATGGCTGATGCCTACCATGACATTTTTTGCACAAAATTTTAAACTTACAAAACCTTGCTCTATGACCTTTCAAAAAACATTTAAAACATGCTGTGGACTTAGTTACCCTGTCCTTTCTCTCCTCAAAGGGTAAGGCCTCAGCCACCTCACATTTATATGACTTGTGGTTGCCTTCGCAAAATATGCATTCCTTGATTCCCTTTAATTTATTCTCAGAGGAGGCATGTAGAGCTGACACTGTACCTGGGCTATTCCTTTTTGTGGAAACTTTGGTGCTGTGCCTGCCTTTGTCCCCTTGTTTACCATCCCACTGTGCAAACTCAACTCCCTCTCGTCTTGCTAATTCTGTGCCTAAAAGACTTAACATCTGCTGAAGGGGGATGTACACATGTTCTGCAGAGTGTCCCCTACTTAATTCAAGCAAAATTGAGCTAGGCAATTTAGACTCCAGTGTAGGAACCAACATTATACCATACTTTTCCATTCCTACACCCAAGTTGTCCAGGGACCTAGTTCTAATTTCAAATTCATCATATAACTGCCGTAACTCCTTGACACTATTAGGATTATTAACAGGAGGTATAGCTAAAAGTGCACGGAGGTGGCTTTTAATTAAGATCTCTGGCTTACCAAACCGTTTCTTTAATATATCCCAAGCCACATTATAATTAGCCTCTGTTAATGCTAATCCTGCTATAGTCTTTGCTGCCTCCCCTTCCAAGAGGGACCGCAAATAATTAAACTTCTCCACGGCACTTAACACTTGACTAGAATGAACTGCTGATTGAAAACTGTCTGCCCATCCTTGCCATTCCTGAATACTCCCAGAAAATGTTTTGAGTACAAGCCTCGGTAATTGAACTACAGATCTGTTAACCTTAACTTCACAAACATCATTTGTTGAGTGTTGTGTTTCATTATCAGACCTGGTCTCTAACTGTACTGAGCTACTAAACTCTTTTGCTCGGAGGCCTACGTTAATTATATCATCAATAATCTCTTCAAAGTAAATTATGTTATTTTCTATTTCATCCTCTTCTATAAGAGCCTCAATTTTAACATTTACCTCACTTAGAGCAACCTTTTTAGTTTCTAATATGGAAAGCTGCGCAGTCACTAAGCGTAAATCCTCTTGCTCTATGGCAGAATCTATAGTGGCAATGACCTTTGTAATTAGACCTTTGTAGGCGCTTCTCCTTTTTATAAATTTGTTCAATTCAGATGCACTCATCTTCAATGCAAACAACAATTGGGCTCAATGCCAAATAAGCTGAATTGGCAGAAATACTTAACCAAACTGATCAAACGCAAATTTTACTTTCAAATAAACTGAATTGCTAGGTGGGGTACTAACCAACACCAGTATGGAATACCAATTTTTCCACCCAAGTAACTGGCGCACTGGTCTGCAACCTTCGCCTACGAATAATAAACCAAATTAACCAAACTGGTAAATGTAGGCCAAAAACAACGACAGACAAGTGGCCAAGTTTCGCAATTGGGCAACCAAACTTTCTACCCTGGGACCTTAATTCAATAATAACCCAAAATTAACCAAACCGGTAAAATGTAGGCCAAAACAACGACAGACGACTGGCCAAGTTTCGCAATTGGGCAACCAAACTTTCTACCCTGGGACCTTAATTCAATAATAACCCAAAATTAACCAAACCGGTAAAATGTAGGCCAAAACAACGACAGACGACTGGCCAAGTTTCGCAATTGGGCAACCAAACTTTCTACCCTGGGACCTTAATTCAATAATAACAAAATTAACCAAACCGGTAAAATGTAGGCCAAAACAACGACAGACGACTGGCCAAGTTTCGCATTGGGCGACCAAACTTTTTACCCTGGGACCTTAATTCAATAATAACCAAAATTAACCAAACCGGTAAAACGTAGGCCAAAACAACGACAGACGACTGGCCAAGTTTCGCAATTGGGCGACCAAACTTTTTACCCTGGGACCTTAATTCAATAATAACCCAAAATTAACCAAACCGGTAAAATGTAGGCCAAAACAACGACAGACGACTGGCCAAGTTTCGCAATTGGGCGACCAAACTTTTTACCCTGGGACCTTAATTCAATAATAACCCAAAATTAACCAAACCGGTAAAACGTAGGCCAAAACAACGACAGACGACTGGCCAAGTTTCGCAATTGGGCGACCAAACTTTTTACCCTGGGACCTTAATTCAATAATAACCCAAAATTAACCAAACCGGTAAAATGTAGGCCAAAACAACGACAGACGACTGGCCAAGTTTCGCAATTGGGCGACCAAACTTTTTACCCTGGGACCTTAATTCAATAATAACCCAAAATTAACCAAACCGGTAAAATGTAGGCCAAAACAACGACAGACGACTGGCCAAGTTTCGCAATTGGGCTACCAAACTTTCTTACCCTGGGACTTAATTCAATAATACTCAACCCGTCTAGGCCTAACTTGGGCTACAATTTGCACAATCAGAACTTTGCCGAAAAATAGTCACTGACTCAGTCTTGGGGTAGAATCCGGTTCTGAAGGACCATGTTATTTTATTTATTTGTTGGGTTCAAAATCCCAGCTGAGCCGTGAACGGCCAAATTCTAAAGGGCCAGTTCTATCTGAAGCCCAAGTTAAGCTAAATTAAAACTTACGGATTTGAGATCCTATTAGGTCCTACCTCAGGGTAACCTCAGGGTTGCTGACTCGATGCGGGCCTACCTTAGACCTTTGTTACATGAATTTAATATAAACAAAAGGGGTACTATTTATGGTCTTCTTTCTCAACCTTGCAACAACAACGCAACCTGGACTATTGCACGATGCAACAATCTTGTATCTACACAACCAAACTGAATTGCAAGAGAGCTCTCTAATCTCTATCAGACCACACCCTGTACGTACGACATCCCAGAAACGAGTAGAAAAGACGCGCAGCGCCCCAAAATGATGCCACCAGCGTCCCAAACACTGATGCCACAAGAGCCCAAAAATGCTAGCTCTTATTAATAAGTGAATTTTTCACTAACCTTACAATTATGAGATGGATATATATACACCTTAACTTAATATATACAAGCAATGCTGCATCAATCAGCTTAGTCATCATATCGCCTTGGGACAACAATGGTTCTTCCTCTTCTAGATTTTCTAACAGGTATACACCCACGCACATCTAGCCTCAGGGATGTGCAATTTTAACAACAACAACAACAACGACTTGAACGTAAGTACACTTTTCACGTAAGAAGTTAAGCTCACTTAACAGTTTCTTATAACGAGGTGTTTTTTCAGTACCTAACTTTCGCGTAAAGCGAGGGTCTGCTACACACACACAATATATATATATATATATATATATATATATATAGAAGGAGAGAGAGAGAGAGAGAGAGCGTACTATCACTTCAATGTATACGAGTATTTAAAAAAGTCCTTTCGACATACAGTTCTCAAAAATTAATATGTGATTAACATTATATAAACTAAGAATCGAATCTGGCAATACATATTAAACTGGACAATTTTGCAAAGCATGATTCTAATACAGTATAATAGGAGGCTCAAGGATTAGGGGAAAAAAATTAAAATAAACTCGACCAGTGGTTCAACCACGTCAGGCTGAATTCTCATGGATCAATTTAGTTTAATTACATATAAAAGAAATATTTGATACATTTCTCTTGTTTTGTTTTTTTTAAATTTAGGGGTACCTAAAATGAACTGTGTGTGTGTGTGTGTGTGTTTTGGAAAGGGGGCGGGAGGAGGACTCAAAACCATATGACGGCCGGATTAGTTCAGTGGCTCGGTAAATACACAACAAATGTACCAATCTCGATCAAAAATGATTTCACGATATTTTGTATTTGTATTAAAAACAGAAGATATATGGGTGCTCCTTTAGTATGTGGTCTACAGACAAATTCACACTTTAGTATGCGGTCTACACCAATTTGTTTTTTAAATGTAGTTAAAGAAGGTTGAAATGACAATCTTACTTGAAAAAAAATTATTGAAAAGTTAAAAACATAAAAAGTTTAAATGTAAGGAAAAACATTTATTCCAAAGTTAAAAACAAAAAGTTTAAATGTAAGTATACCTTCTTAGCTTGTTTACTAATTGCTTGTTTACATCCCACTGTCAGTCGCCCTTGACGATTGGTTAGGTTTAGTCATGATATTTTCGTTAGTTTTAACGAAAATATCTTGACTAAACCTAAACAATCGTAGGTAGACCGCATACTATACTGTAGTAGCACCGGCAATTGAATTGTTTACAACTTTACTGCTTCAAATTTCTCAAGCTACTGATGTTAAACAATCATTTTGAATTTCAAGGTCAAATAGGGTCTAAGTCATGTGAGTGAGTCATTTAGCGAAAAAAAAAGAGCGGCAGAATGCGTGAGCAGGCACAAATTTAACGAAAAAAACCTGTAGACTGCACTTTGAAAAAAGTAGAGCGCGGCAGAATTTGTAGACCGCATACTAAAGGAGCACCGATATATTATGTCCACTGGTATTAAAATACAAAGTTCGTTTACGAGATTAAAATTGTAATAAAAAAAAGAACAATAATGGCCTTAAATGTGAACAAGAATAATAGCTAAATAATAAAGCAAATTTGTTCTCTGAATACTGTACAAACAGATACAAGGGTTATTCCGCTCTACGAATCTCTACAATCTTTTATGTTCATTTTTCTGTATTGTGATAAACAATTTTACGCCTTTTAATTTATAATAATAAATATGTACCGAAATTAAACAATACAGATGTTTGACTGTATTGTAGATCAAATCCTTACTAAGTCGACAAAATAGTATATCACAAATAAAATTAAAATTGTTTCTAAGCTGTCGACCAATTATGTTTCGGGAATAACAAATTTGGTCCATGAAGATAATTTTTCCTGCTATTTCGACCCCAAAAAATACGTCACTCGATTATTTTGTTAAAGGAAGACCAGTTCTGACCGATGTAGACCAAGTTTGAACTTTAAAATGCAGTTATGTACTTTAGGTATAATTATGTACAGGGACGTAGCCAGGAATGTCCCAAACGGGGGGGGGCGAACTTGAGCTACGTCCGTCAGGTTCCGTGATGAATCGGCGAGCCTATACAGTTAGGAGGTCTTGGGGAAGTTACCCCAGAGAGGTCCGGGACGGAGCCCCGTAAGCCAGCGCATTTTAAGCTTATTTTGTGTAAAAACTGTCTGAAAATGTCAGTGCAACTGCCATTTTTGAACAGCCACTATACAGTCATCCACATGAAATATGTACCCTTTCCAACAAAAGTTTGGATAGGACAGTCACATTGGTGCAATCTAAGCTATATTATGATGTAATTACTTGTATTTTCTGAAATTTGAAATCAGCTATTGATCCTATAGTTTTCATATTTAACAAAGAAAGTAACTATTTTATTCACACATTTATTGATTTCATGCATACAATTATTTAGTGTATACACGTTTAACAGTATAACATATCTATGAACAACGAAATCATTAGAAGAGATCCAAATTAAACTCTCACGTATAAGGCAAGTCGAACGGATGCAGAAACAGCTAGATCAGTTAAGACAGAAGAAACGCACATCTGTTTAACATACAGTATATAAATTTTTAAACAGGATAATCGCATGGAAAAATAATTTAGGGGCTACTTGACAAAAGAATATGTACTTTATCAAATACGCAATTACTTTACCAAATCAAAATCGAATACTTTAGTAAATACGCAATTTACATATAGGTACACCACAAAATCACATTACCGCCCACTGTCCGTTTTATTCCAGTAACAAATTGAGTCGTCTCGCCTTTTTTTTCTCGCAAATCTATCCAATATTTCGGACGCATCATCTAGACTCTAGAGTTAGCTTGTCTCTCTCCATGGCGATTAAAGCTAATCCTGTCAGACGATCTTCATTCATTCTATTTCGTAGCCATGTCTTCAACCTGCGAAGGTTTGAAAATGAACGCTCTTGCGCAGCTCTGGAAATAGGTTGAACAGCGAAAACCTGCAGTAGTCGATGGACAATTGGGAACGCAATACTATCGCATTTCTCTATAGCCAAAACTGCATCGGAGGGCCTCTCAGAAGGTTCAAAGGTTTTTGAGACCTCGTACCACACATCCCATTCACCAAGGGCTTTCTGTGCCGATTCGTTTTGATGTGGCAATATACTGTATCTTTCCAAAACTCGCATGCTGCTTCTATTTTCTTGTGCTGTGCAGTAGCTTTTCGGGAGTAATTAATGCAAGCAGGGAGTAGAAAGCCCAAACCCATGGCTTGCGTATTATGAGACGAGAAGCGACGTTCTAGATTTTATATTGTACTGTCCAAGAAAGGCAAGAAAACAGAGATTCTATAGTAAACCTCAGGGTTCTCTGCTGATAAATTGGAGCGATGTTGTTGCCTCCCAGACCGTCTGGGAGTGACACTGGTGTCATACCACTTGGAGGAACGTTCTATGACATCAGAGAACACTTTCACGACATTTTGTGATGGTTCAGTGATGGTTCTTTATCAGCGTGTAAGAAAAGTTGTTATGGAAAAACTATACATGTTTACAATATGGTATCGTATGTGATACCTTTATTTCTTAATTAAATACAAATTATTAATTTATTGAATTAAATAACTTCAAAATTGCCTCGGAATTGGCGACATAGCCTATTGGGAATGAAATTAATTGCCATACAAGAACCCCATATGTAGGCATTGGCAGGGCCGGATTTAGGAGTGGGCAAAGTGGGCAGCTGCCCATGGGCCTCCACATCTTGGGGGCCTCCACATATTGACAAGCCATTATCAAAATAGAAAAAACCCAAAACTAGAAAAACCCGATAGATGATCAACAAAAAAACACGCGCATCCAATACCACTGTAGTACATAAACTTTTACCAATTACTATTTGTTGTGTACTGATTATTATTTTGTTTTTATTACTCTTTTAGGCCTACTCTCACTATAATGGAATACCCGAGTAACCCGAGGCTTTCATTTTTTGCAGAAATGAGTGGAATGGACAGACACAAGAGTGCACGATGTTTTGAAAGTGTATGTATGTTAATTATATTATGAATCTTATGGATGACTTCAATTATGTCTTCCCCTAAGGTAGGGGGGCCTCCACATGGAGGCTGCCCAGGGCCTCCACACGTCTAAGTCCGGCTCTGGGCATTGGGCCTGCATGACAAGAAGAAAACCAAATTTATTATTTTATATCAAAATTTTCCACTGCTGACTCATGAAAATTACTTCGAGAGAAGAGTCAACGAACTTTGTAAAATCAGCAGATTCCTAAGCGAAAGAGTTATATTATAGTGGCTGTGCTCTGAGCTTGCTTATGTTACAGCGATGCTTTAAGCAAGGGAGACGTACTTAATCTTCCTATAAGTTCTGAGTGAATACCTCATAATATAAAACTAATAACTCAAAAGTATAGGCATATTTCTTCAGGTATTTAGGTGTAGTGAATGCCTATAGTAATTAAACCGAATAAACTCGTTGTGTAACTCCATCGTACCGCGGCCCTACATCGAAACAGAAGCGAGGCCCAGCGAAATAAGGCAAGATGATTTCTTTCTTTACCATTAGGCAGCGCTAAAATACCGAAGGCAAATAAATTTAACGAGGTCATTTGAAGATCTACACATACATAACTCTTTAACGAAAAAACGTAGGGTTTTTGTCGTTAACTCTCCACTGAAATCTGTTGGAAATTTCCAACGGATGAGGGTAACAGGCAATTGGATCGTCCTCGGCAAAAAAGCAATGTATCTCAGAAACGAAGCGATTGCGGATTTATGTTCATAGGAACTTTTTTGTTCACTTTAACGTCCTGAATATGTATACTAATTTATGAAACATAATTTGATAACACCCTGTGTGTGTGTGTGTATATATATATATATTATATATATATATATATATATATATATATATATATATATACACACAGGGTGTTTCAGGAGGAAAGGTCAATACTTCGGGAGGTGATAGTATCGGTCATTGTGAGAAAAAAAGTTCATATGAACATGTGTCTAATTCTGAATGGTTACGGAGATAGAGCTGTTTGAATCTGATGCGCGCGCAGCTCTTCCTCCCCCTTCCCTCCCCTATAACCTTGAACCATGTAAGCTGTAATGTAAGCATGTAACATAAACCAATCGACGGTTAACTGTTGTGAGTGACATTGTTTGGTGTTTGAAGCAGTGTTAAGAATGCCACACACCTTCACACATGCCGAATATGCAGATATGGTGTATGTCTACGGTTTTTGCGATGGAAGTGCAACAGCTGCTGTTTCAGAATACCGTCGACGGTTTCCGAACCGCAGAATTCCGGATCGAAGAGTGTTTACCAGGGTTTTCAACACATTGCGTGAGATTGGTACACTTCCCAGCGCTCATGTTTCATCTGAACGTGAAGGTCAACAAGATGTGGATGAAGTGGAATACATTCTTCAGTTGGTAGAGCGTAGTTCTACTACTAGCTCACGAAGAATTTCTACACGTCTCGGTGTACCACACACAAGAGTATGGCGAACATTACGTGAGTAAGGCTTGCATTCATATCATGTACAGCGTGTACAACACCTTCAACCAGGAGACGCTGCCATGCGACTGGAATTTTGTCATTCGGTAAATGCTAATCGCCGATTGCTTCGATTAATACTGTTCACCGATGAAGCTACTTTCACCCGTGACGGTATCAACAACACTCGTAACTCTCATCGGTGATCAGACGAAAATTCAAATGCCACTGTAGAAACAAATTTTCAACATCGCTTCTCTGCCAGTGTGTGGTGGGATATCATCGATGATCAGCTGATTGGCCCTGTTACTTTAGAGAATCGTCTTACAGGACAAAGTTACCTAGAATTTCTGCAAAATGAATTGCCAGGACTATTGGAGGATGTTCCTTTGGCTACAAGCGCTGGTATGTACTTTCAGCATGACGGAGCTCCTCCACATTCTACCCGTCTGGTGATGCAATACCTAAATCAAACTTTCCCTGGTCGATGGATCGGCCGCGGTGGTCCCATTCAATGGCCACCAAGGTCTCCAGACCTCTCTCCGTTAGATTATTGTTTGTGGGGGTGGATGAAAAGTCAAGTTTACAAAAGAAAGGTGGATACACGAGACGAATTGCTCGCGCGCATTTTGAATGCTGCTGCCCGCAAAGGAACGTCAAGATCAACTCAGACGAACAACACGCGATCTTCGCACACGAGTTGCAAAGTGCATTGAGGTTGACGGTGAGATTTTCGAAAACGTATTGTAAACTGTAACAAATTTGTCATTTCTGTATCTGATACCATTCAAAATGCCAATGTTTAAACATTAAATGTTGTCTAGTCTGTTTTTATATGTCTGTAAGTTGGGGTGATGTCCACATCGGAATCGTGCTAAGTTAACTCGATTCGATCTGCTCAGGCTGGTCTCTGACCTGTCAATGGGTGACGGTTTCGCACCTAGGACCGCATTTGGACCGAGTCGTGTCAATGCTTTGTGGGTTAGGTGTGTGTTTGTGTTTTCTGTACTGTGTGATATTTGTGGGGCGTGGTATGGAATGGAGTATTTGGTTATAATGTGTCTCTGGTGTTACCTTAATGGTGCGAGGTGTTGGTGCATGATTGTACATGTAGTGGCAAGGGTGTTGTGGGTTAGTTGTCGCTGCTGCCATGAATCGTGTTCCCCTCATGTCTAAATGTTCCCTAACTTTCAGTATTTTTGTTTCTGTGTGCAGGTGTTCTATTGGTGTTTGAGTACATCCTGTAATGATACGAAGTGCATTGTTTTGTATTGTCTGTAAGATGTTTATGTGTGTGTTTGAGATAATGGGTGCCCAGCATGGACTAGCATAGTTCATAACTGAGCGAATATATTGTTTGTATATGAGTCATGTTGTTTCCTGCTGGTGTCCAAAGTTTGTGCCTGTTAGTACCCTAAGCGTGTTAAGTCTTAACGTACATTTGTTTTTAATGTCCTGAATGTGGTTTGCAAAAGGTAATGATGTGTTGTATGTGACCCCAAGTATTTTGGTCCTGTGAATGTGTGGAATGTTGGTGGTGTTTAGTGTAAGCTGTGGAGTTTTCTGGTATTCTTTTGTGTTGCTTATTAGCAAGGTGATGGTTAATTTTGTGGGCGCTACTTTGAGTCTTTTGTGTGTGAGCCAGTTTTGTATACTGTTTATGTATGTTTGTAGGTTATTTGTAGCGGTGTCGATGTTGTTATGTATATGATGATCAGGTAAGCTTGTTATCTATGGGTGTTGGAATGTCATGCATGTATAAGTTGAACAGTGTTGGTGAGAGAACAAAGCATTGAGGGATCCCGTTCGGAAAAAGCTTGTTTTTGGATGACTTGCCATTAAATGTGACATGTCACATGTGAGTATCTTCCTGAAAGATAGTTGCTCATCCACCTTTTGGTGTTATTGTGCATGTTTGTGTTGAGTATTTTGTTTATGAGAGGGAAGCGTGGGATAGCATCAAATGCTTTACTAATGTCTATTGTTGCTAATAGTGTACGTTGAGCTGGTCGTCTGGAGTTGATGCCATCCATGATGTGCTGCGTGAGGTTAGTGAGTAATGTCGTGGTTGAGTGGTGAGGTCTGAATCCATGTTGAGTAGGCGATAGTGGTATGTGTAGGTTGGTGATTTGTAAGATCAGTCTTTCTGTTACTGTGGAAGGTGTGCATAGTAAAGTAATGGGTCTATAGGAAGCTGGTTCCGTTGGATTTTTGTTTGGTTTGAGTAGTGTAATAATTTTACCTTGTTTTCATATGTCAGGAATAATACAGTGTTGGTATGAATATGTGCTGATGTTTGTGAGAGCTAGTATTCCCTGTGGGCGTAAGTGTTTAAGGTGTATGTTAAATATGTTGTCTGGTCCAGTCACCTTCGAATTCTTAATGTTTTTGATGATCTTGGTGGTCTGGTCTGTATTGAAGGGTGTAATGGTCGTGTCGAGTCTGTAGGTTTTCTTGTGTCTGGCTGTTTGTCTGTCTGCGTGTTTCTGGTTGCTGTCTCTGTTTAAGCGACTTATCTTTGTGTAGTGATTAACTAGAATGTTAGCTTGATGTGTATATGTTGGGATATTATTTTGGTTGCGACAGATAGCCGCGTGTAAGGTGTGAATGCCGCTGTTAGAGTAGGTAATGCTGTTTATAGTCTTGTATAGCCTGAATATATCTGTGGAATGTTTCTGTTTGTTTTTCTTTAAGTTTGTTGTTTATTTTTGTGTTGAACTGTTGTATCTGCTGTTTTATGGCTTCTGTGTGTGGTGTTTATGTGTTTTGTTTGAGGTTGTTACGTTGTCTTATGAGGTGGGGTATTTCTCTAGTGTAATTTGGGTTGTATTTCCTAATGTTGCCCTTGGGTATGTATTTGTTTGCATTATTGATGATCTGATTGAATGTCTTGAGTGTTGTATTGATGTTTATGATGGGTGTGCTGTTTAATGTGATGAATTGTTCCTCAGTCTGTATTTTGAACTGTTCCCAATCAGCTTTCTTGTAATTTCTGTAAGTGTGCCTAAGGCTGTTGGGGCAGAGTGTAGAACGTGTTGTAATGATGATGGGTAGGTGGTCTGATGACACTTATTTTCTGTTCTCCATTGTGTATGTGTTGCTAGTGAGGGGGAACAGAACGTTATGTCTGGGGAAGAGTTTGAGTATCCTGCTTGATGTGGTAGTGGTATGTGTGTATGTTCTTCTGTATTGTTAAGAATGAAAAGGCTGTTTAGTTGTGTGGCTATGTTGGCGCCTCTAGTGTTGCTTTGGTTGTGCAGGTACCAACTAGTGTCTTTAGCGTTGACGTCTCCTCCTAAGATGACATTAGTGAGAGAGGCCAGAGTGTGTAACTGTGGATTGTAATTGGCTGGCACCTGAAGTGAACTATCTGGTGGGATGTAAATGTTGATGAGTGTGATGTTGCGTTTTGCGCGTGTTTTAATGTTAACTGCCTGTATTTATATCGTGTTATCTGCTTGGATTATGTTTGTAATGTTTTGGGTGGCATCAGTGTAGCTAATGCTTTTATGTATGTAAGTGATGAGTCCACCCCCGTGACCCCCAATTCCCTAAGCTGCATGATTTTGTTTGTGAGGCCATCTACGTTGTACTGTAATATGCTAATATTATGCTCTGTCTGTGTCTCATGGTCCTATTGTGTCTATGTCTTTGTGTATGGTGACATGTGTAAGTTGTAGTGGGACTGGATTAGTCTTAATGTCGCCGGAGAGTAAGAGTAGTCCGGGGATCACGCAATTGCTCCCCATAAATGAAAAAAATAGCACGCTGGTATAGGTCCGGTCCCGAGAGCCGTTCGGCACTCTGACCGTGCCACGCAACAGGCCGTCGACTGCCAGTCTGGCCAACCGTAGACAGCCCACTGCACGGAGATTTGAGGAAGTTTGGCCACCAGCGCGTTGATGTTTCGGTTTGACGTCGCCTCTTCTTCGCGTTGACGTGTCCCGCGCTGGAGGATACAGCCACTGTTATAAGCTTCCTCGTCAGCTGCTAACTGTCGACATACGTTGAGGTTTTTAGCTCCTTCCTATCACTTTCTTATTATCTTTGATCAAAATGTGCTGTTTAATACTGTCATTTCTTTTTGTACCTTATTTTCTTTATTAATTTGTCCAACAATTTGGGATTGGAAATATATATATATATATATATATATATATATATATATATATATATATATATATATATATATATATATATATATATATATATATATAAAATATATATATATATTATATTAGGGTGGCCCAAAAATTAACTGAAATTAAAAGTTTGAATTTCAATTCTCCACAAGGCTATTCCTGTTCCATATCACAAAAGAAGCCTTCATGCAAAAAATCAGGAAGATCGGCCAATATTTAGAGGTTGCGACCTCAAGGTAAAAATATCTAAATTTCGTAATTTCAATAATTTTGGGTCACCATTATGTTCTACAATAAATATTTGCCGAGCAACGCCACTGTAGACTGTAAACCTATATCTAAAGAATCACTATATGATAGCAATGCACTCTTCCCACTAGCTCAGTTGGTCGCCAAGTCTCGGCAGGTGGAGACGTGTCTTTGTTGTGTTCCTGCCATCTGGGTTACGCCGCGCAGTGAATCACACGAATAAGGCAAGTTAAACTTTTCACCAGTGTATGGAAAACTGATGAGTGGGTAGTTGGGAGGTAAGGAAAATGGTTCACTGAGTAGGTAGGTAGTTAATCTAAAAATTATTAAATTCCTTTTATGTCAATAACTGGGTGGATGAAACCAATTGGTTGCTCACCAGAGTTATTCTCCACACTAGTATTTATATACTGTGTGACAAGAGCGTGCTCGGTAATAGATATACATTACCGATCAACCAACCGAGGAAAAAACCAAGACGACGCTGGTGGAAAAAGCCCCGCGAGAAGGAGAACAAAGGAGAACGAAAACGAGGAACAGGGCGAGAGGATGGAACTGGGGAAGGGACGAGAACAGACAACGAAAAAGATCCCCACCAGCAAGTACGCTCTTAACAATTAAACAAGGACGGAAAAAGGGACTCTCTAATAACTAGCAGTAAGTGACTAATTGTGTTTTTAACCCAGTTTTTACGTAGACTCATTAAATTAAGCTGGGTCAGACAACTTAGGCCTACATTGTGGCCTAAGACCAGCATCAACTCATAGCTTAACAAAGGTAAAGGTAGATTGCCCTAACCTAGTTTGGTGAGGAATCCTACTGTGGACCTCAATTTATCTGCCCGCTCTGGACCATTTCCGGAATCTCTAGGCTGACCCCTCTAGGCTAGACTTGATCTACTCTATAGTTAGACTGGAGATATAAGGGGTGGGTTAATTGTGGACCAATTCATACAGAGCATTTTTCACATTGGTGGTCCGTGTGTGGGGAATTTACAAACCTTAACCTTACTTAACAAAAATTGCAGAATTAGGCTAAATGGTCTAGCCTAAGCCTAAGCCTAAGCCTAACCTAATCAAGCCTAATTAGGTCTACAACCTAGGGCCTAACTAGGAAACATTTACATTTAAGGAGTCTCATTCTCTTATAAGCTTAGACCTACATAAGTGACACATAAGTACTTGGGGGGGATTAAACCAAATTTAAACTTGACTGTTTTGTCTGTGCTCTCTCTTCTCTGGTAATTTCTTCTTGTCCTCTATTTCATTACGATCCCCAGTTAAACAATTTTGACTTAAACATGGACAGTGCGGAATTGAAAAAGTTAAAAAGAAAAAGGGGGCAAAGTTGGGTGCTGTTACAAAGGCCAAGAACACTTTTAACAATATTACACAACCAGGTAAGGAAGATTTAGAGTGTGTAATTCTTAAATTGGAAACTAAAAAGAAGAAATAATAGCCATTGATGAGAGTATTTCAGAGTTAGTTGAATCCGAAATGGCTGAAGAACAATTGATAGACCTTTACGCTGATAATGATGTTCAGGTAATCTCAATTGAACAGCAAATAAGGAGACTACGGTCTCGTTTGACTGACTTAACACCAAATAAACCTAGTTCTGATTTTAATCAAAGTAGAGCTAACCTTCAACAAAATTTAAGTGGCATGCTAAATCCTGAGTCACAAGAATTGAGGGCTCAGTTACCCATTTTGCTAGTACCAACATTTGAAGGGGACACGGTACAATTCCCATCTTTCATTGACAAATTTGAGAGTTTAATAGGTAATAACCTTATATTTCAACTGTTGAAAAGTTTAGCTACTTAACTAGTTCCTTAAAGGCCCAGCCTATAACCTGATAGCCTATTACCAGCCGTAGGGAATTCATATGAAATAGCTATTGATCTCTTAAAACGTAATTACATTAATAAAGATGAGATTGTATATGAATTATCTCAACAAATTTTTGATTTTGCACCATAAAAGATAACCATAGTGATATGGAAAATTTTTATACAAAATTAGAAGCTATTATAGGACAACTGGTTAGCAATGAGATAGATATTAAAGCTTCATCTTGGATTATACAAGGCATAGTTCTTAGGTGCCTTCCTTTGAGGGTTAAAGATATTTTAGTTCTAAAGACGGGAGAAAATTATCCTAATCTTGAAGATATCAGAAAACACTTTCCCAATATCCTAACTAATTACAAATTGAGAAATATTCCAACACAAAATAAGACCCAGACTATGGATAAACCAAAGACTGTTCCCAGAGACCAACTAGCTACAGCCAAACAGACAAAACTTGATACTGTAGAATCAAATGAGACCAACTGTAATACACGAACACCTACATTACAGAACTTTAATGTAACTGCTGCCTCAACTTACACACTACATTGCAAATTTTGTGCAAGTAATGAACACAGTAGTATTGGGTGTGACAAATATTCAGACTTTAACCAAAGAAGAACTAAAAGATGTGAACAGTTGAACCTATGTAAAAAGTGTACTGGCCAGGGACATTATAAGAAAGACTGTAAATCTAGGTTAAGATTCAAGTGTAAGTTTTGTAAACGTTTACGACATGTCTCATCAATGTGTGATTCACCAAAGTGTCCAAACAATAGTACTCAAACTCAAAAGATACCTCCACCAAACAAAGGTAATCAAGAAAATGCCACTTTCATGGGACATTCTGTTTGCTCAAACAACGTAACAAGAAACACTGAGATTCTTTTACCAACTATTACTTTGGACTTAGTGAATAGTGAGGGTAGCACCACTCCAGTGAGATGTCTTATAGACTGTTGTTCTCAACAAACATTTGTTTCGCAAAATGTAGTTAATAAATTGGGTTTGACACCAAACCCGAATGAACAAAACCTCAATATTGCATCCTTTGTTAAGGATAACTCGGACAAAAATAGCTATAAGACAATTGACCTGGAACTACATTTAGAAAATAAATTAGAGAAAATTGAAGCAGTTATTATTTCTAAAGTAGGACAAAACAAACTGGTTATACCCAAACTAGAACAAACCATAAATCATTTGGGAAAACACTACAAAATAGCTGATAGACATATCACTAACAACACAGTAGCTAACATTGAAATGTTAATGGGGGCAGATTATATTAATCTTATTCATAAGGGCATAGTGAAGATAGGTAATGGTATAGCTATTCAGACTCCATCAGGGATAGCCCCTTTGGGTGACCTATCCAAATACAACCTAGACCTAAACCAAAACAGTTCATGACTAACAAATACTATGTGCCTCAACTCAGTCCTACATAACACCTGTAAGAATAGCAACACTTTGAATAATATTATATCAACTGAGAACATTAATTCATCACTATCAAATGAAACTCTGGATGAGGCAATTCAAACTTTATGGTTGCTAGAATCTGTGGGTATACATGACACAAATCAAACTTCAGAAGATCAGTTAATGGTAGAAAGATTTGAAGACACCATTCAGTGCAAAGACAATAGTTATTTTATTGAGTTACCTTGGAAAATAAATTGTCCAACTTTAAGAGATAATCTCAAAGTAGCTAAAGGACATTTATATAAAGTAATGAAAAAACTCAAACAAGATAATAATATTAAAAAGTACAGTGATGTCTTCAAAGAACAGCTACAGAAAGGCTTCATTGAAAAAGTAACAAATAACCCTTTTAAAAAAGATGGTTGTCATTACTTAACCCACAGGGGGGTTTATCGACAAGATGTCCCAACAACAAAACTCAGAGTAGTATATAACTGTAGCCTCAAAGACAGTGATAAACACAGTTTGAATGATTGCTTGATTGAGGGTCCTAATCTCATTTCTGACCTTGTGAAGATCTTACTGAGGTTCAGGTTAGATAAATATGCCGTACAAAGTGACATTTCAAAGGCATTTTTGAGAATAAATCTTAAAAATGAATATGATAAGAACCAACTTAGGTTCTTATGGTTCAAGGATCCATTTGATTTGAATAAAGGGTTCATAACCTATAGATTTAATGTTGTGTTGTTTGGAGCCAATTGCTCACCTAGCCTATTAGCATTGACAATTGGACATCATTTGAACCAGTTTAATAACTCTTTAACATTGAACTTCCTTAAGGAACATTTTTACGTAGACAATCTAATAGGCTCAACAACAACAAAATCTGAATTATCTGAAGTCTATGAACACTCTCAAAACATTATGCAACAAGGTAACTTTGAACTTAGAGAGTGGATTTCAAATGATGAGGATTTAAACAAAAAGATTTTAAAGGATAATAATGGTCTTACTGAGCCATCAGACAGAGTTAAAACTTTAGGTATGAACTGGTATTTGGATGCAACTTCTAACAGTCATGATTCAATCTGTACTAAAGGTTTTAAACTTGATGAGGAAGCAAATACTAAAAGACAAATATTATCAGAGGCTTCCAAAATTTTTGATCCCATGGGTCTATTCCTGCCTTCAACAATAAAATCAAAGATTCTCCTCCAAGAAATTTGGAGGACAAATGTTGGGTGGGATGATCCAATAACAAATGAAAATCAAAAATCTTGGAAGAAGTTAGCTGCTGATTTAACAAAAGTGCAGAACATTAAAATTCAAAGGTGCTGTGGGTTTAGGGATAAGCCCCAGAGACTTCATGTGTTTGCTGATGCAAGCACACAAGCTTATGGGTGCTGTGCGTATCTTGTAAGTCCTACAGAAAGTCATCTAATTTATGCTAAAGGGAAAGTTGCACCTCTCAAACCTACCCGAACCATACCTCAATTGGAACTATTGGCTGCTGCATTAGCCATTAAAACCATTTCATTGCTTAAGGATGCTTACCATGATGTGAACATAACTGATATCCACATCTGGCTTGACAGTCAGATTTGTCTTGCCTGGATACGGAATGATAGCATTAATAGTAAGAATATCTTTGTAAGAAATAGGCTAAAAGAAATAGCTGAAGCTAATGAAAGCCTACAAGTAAACTTTCACTATGTTCCAACTAAACAAAATCCAGCAGACTTTCTGACCAGAGGTTTATCCTACAAGTTGTTGAAGTCAAACAAAACTTGGTTTATGGGACCTAAGTGGCTCTGTAATACAGACCAATGGCCTGTGGAACAAGTTAACTTGACATTAAATTTAATCTTTTCAAATGAAAAGGTTGAACCAATCACTAATTATGAACGTTATTCTGATTTCAACAAACTTGTCAGGGTTACAGCCTACTGTTTGAGGTTTGTTCACAACTGTTTAACTACAATAAACAAACGGCTAAATAAAAACAATCATAATTATACAGAAGTTGCAACCAAGTACTGGATAGGCCATGCACAACAAAAAGAGTACAATAAAGAGTTAGAATTCTTGACTAATGGGAAACAAACAAAAGAACCTGTACCATCAGTAGTTGTGGATCTAAACTTGTTCAGAGATGAGGAAGGCCTTCTAAGGTGTAAAGGGAGATTAGACAAATCAAAACTGTCATACAAAAGCAAACATCCAATCCTTTTACCTAGATTTAGCTATTTGACAACATTAATCATCAGAAAAACACACAATGATATATATCATATGGGGGTACCACAGACTAACTACATTAAGAAAAACTTATTGGATACCCAAGGGAAGGATCACTGTTAAAACAGTCCTGAGTGAGTGTGTCACATGTAGGCGTATTCATGCTAGGCCCTATAGGAAACCAAATCCTCCTGCTTTGCCAGAGGAGAGAGTTACTCTCAACAGACCCTTTGAGACTGTAGGCATTGACTATACAGGAGCATTGACTGTAGGGGTGGTTGACACTGAACAAAAAATTTACATTGTACTGGTTACATGTGCTGCCTCACGAGCTGTTTATCTGGATGTTGTGGAGGACCTTACAGCAGAATCTTTTGTTGCTGTCTTTAAGAGATTCTGTGCACGACATTCAGTACCCAAGACAGTTTGGACTGACAATGCTACATATTTCAAGGCTGGTGAACAAGTCATCCACGACTTGTTAAGCGATGAACTCACACAATTATATATACAAAATTCAAACATAAAGTGGAAGTATATTCCGGTTGCCTCTCCTTGGTATGGTTCTATCTGGGAGAGGAATATACAAACAGTAAAGAATTGCTTGAAGAAAGCAATTGGTAAAAAACAGATACACTTATTTGAGTTGCTCACTCTCCTGGCTGAGATTGAGAACATCATCAACAATAGACCACTCACTTATGTGAGTGACAACATTAATGACCCGGAACCATTAACTCCAAATCATTTGATTCGGGGAGAACAAGTTAGTCTCCTGCCGGACTACAATATAGACTCTTCAGAAGACCCAAACTGGACGCAACATGATGAACTCCAGATTAAGTTACAACACTTAACTGGAGTTAAAGCTCATTTCATTAATTCATTAAACAGTGGAAAAACTGAGTACTTGATGGGTCTAAGAGAGAGACATAAACAAATGACTAGAAGGATTGGTCTGACACAATTAAGGTAGGGGACCTTGTTCTCATACATGACAGTACCCCAAGACAATACTGGCCTCTGGCTAGAGTTTTAGAACTCACACACCAGGGGCAGACGGGGTAACAAGATTGGTCAAATTAAGGACTTCAACGGATGACACAAGAAGAGACATTTCTCTTTTGTACCCCCTAGAGTCTGGACCCAAAACAATGGACTTTGGAGAGCCCTCCCCACCGACAGTAACAACTGGAGACACTGAACTTCCAGTAACTATCCCCTTGACAGTAGGAGCGGTAACACATCCTACTACAACATTGACAGACACAAGACCTCAGCGACAAACAGCGTTAAATGCGCGACTAGTTTTACAGCAAAAAATAGATGCTGGGGAATTGTAATTTCATCTTCTAACTTTCACTTTTCCTTTTCTTATGGTAAAGACCATGAACAGTTTCATCCTATGGATGTATATTTTCTCTTCTAATTAAATGCTACATCTTCTCCATGAGAAAGTGAGGATAGTCACTGTTAATCAGATTAATAGGCATTTACAGTCAAATAGTTAGCTAGTCTACACTCAGACATAAAAATTGGTGACAATGACACCAAGATTTTTATCTCCCGGGGCCCCTAGTATATGGAAAACTGATACGTGTGGGTAGTTGGGAGGCAACGAAAATGGTCCACTGAGTAGGTAGGTAGTTAATCTAATAATTATTAAACTCCTTTTATGTCAATAACTGGGTGGATGAAACCAATTGGTCGCTCACCAGAGTTATTCTCCACATTAGTATTTATATACTGTGTGATAGAGCGTGCTCGGTAATAGACATACATTACCGATCAACCAACCGAAAAAAAACCAAGGGGACGCTGGTGGAAAAAGCCGCGGAAAGAACGGACAAGAAGGAACGGAGGAGCAAGACGGAGCAGGGAGAGGAAGAGGCTAAAAAACGGAAAAAGATCCCCACCAGCAAGGACGCTCTCAAAAATTGAGAAAAGAGAAGAGGGACTGTCTAATAACACTCAGTAAGTGATCAGTTGTGTTTTTTAACCCAGTTTGGGGACATAATATAAGCTGGGTCAGTAAAAGTAGGCCTACATTGTGGTCTAAGACCTAGCATTAACTCACAGCTTAACAAAGGCTAAGGTAAATTACCCTAATCTAATTTGGTGAGGAATCCTACTGTGGACCTCAATTTACTCTGCCCGCTCTGGACCATTTCCGGAATCTCTAGGCTGACCCCTACAAGGCTAGACTTAATCTACTCTATAGTCAGACTGGAGATATTAGGGGTGGGTTAATTTTGCGTATAGTATGTTAGGGAAAGATTCAACAAGCGTAGAGCAGGAAAAAGATTTAGGAGTTATAGTCACTGGTGATTTAAAAGTAGCGAAACAAAGTACAGCAGCGGTCAATAAGGCGAACAAAGTGTTAGGGTTTAGAGCTCGAAATTTTGAGTACAAATCGCGCGATATTATAGTTCCTCTTTATAAATCATTAGTTAGACCCCATTTGGAGTACGCGGTCCAATTTTGGAATCCGCATATGCGCAAAGATATAGACAAAATCGAAAGAGTTCAAAGACGAGCAACTAAGATGATTCCGTCTCTTAGGTCAAAGTCGTACGAGGATAGGCTTTACGAGTTAAAATTGACTACTCTCGAGACTAGGAGGTTAAGGGGTGATCTAATCCAGGTTTTCAAAATTATGAATGGGTTTGATAACGTAGATAGAGATAGCTTTTTCGAAATATCTCAATATAATAGGACTAGAAATAACGGGTGTAAGTTGACAAGTAGAAGGTTCGAGACAGCAGTTGCGAAAAACTTTTTTACGCATAGAATAGTAAATAGCTGGAATAGTTTGCCGGTAGAAGTAATTAGTAGCACGTCTATAAACATGTTTAAAAATCGATTAGACGCGCATGTTGATAGAAAGGGTATAGTTTAAGGTAGTAAAATTAAGGCTTTGTGGGGATAGATCCCACAGCTCAACACAAGTGTTGTGGGATATAGGGAGGCAGCGTCTTGGGTTAGGGGATACTCTCTGTCCTTACACACCCCATTTAAAGAGATTCCTCTGCCGAGCGGTGCCCCCCATAGTACTGTGAGGCAGAGCTGGGCAATTGCGGCATATTTTGCGGTACTGCGGTACTGCGGTACTACCGCAAACCGCAAACCGGTACCGCATAACGCAGTACCGCAAAGGATCGCTGAAAATACCGCAGTACCGCTACCGCATTCAAATTTCCGCGTACCGGTTTGGTACCGGTTTGGTAGTGCGGTAGTACCGCAGTACCGCAGTACCGCAAAATATGCCGCAATTGCCCAGCTCTGCTGTGAGGTATTGAAAAACTCATGATCTTCACTTGCCCCACAAACACCTTTAAATGGGAGACCCATAATGGGTGCACACACATTTCTACATTACTGTACAGTCTTTACAGCCACACCTACACTTTTCCTCGTAAGTGTATATATTGTAATGTATATGGTTGTAAATTTTGACTTGGTCCGCAATCGATATGGACCGTGACTTGATGGATACCGTAATGAAATTGACTGGATTCTTTGGATCTGATATATTTGCATGTCCGTTATAAATAGATATAGAGTGTAACATTTGTGGATAGTAGTCTATTATGACTTGATCCTCTGGATCCAGAGATTCTATCTTTAGTTTTAAATCGATAATTAATTAGTTTTAAATTGATAATTATTTAGTTTCGTAAAAATTGGTCGTTGCCAAATTACCGGCAGTTTTTACATAAATTTCTTATGTTCTTGTGGTTCGGAACCCACGTAAAATTGTAGGTCCCCTCCGCCACCACGGAGGACATACACAATACACGATTACGAACACAGTTAGGTAGACCAGCCATGAGTGGATCCTAGGGTCTTTGTTGGTCTGAAACATTATAACATTATAACATTATAATTTATACAGAACATTTTTCACACCCTCTTTAAAAAAAATGTAATTCAAAATGTAATTGAAATATATGTACTTATAAATACCAGTTACATTTGAAATGTATCTAAATATGTATTTAAATACTCGAAAATAAATGTATTTATAAATACAGTATTTAAATATGTATTTGAGTAATGTCACATACATTACTGCCCATCTCTGCTGCATGGTCTCCTTAAAGGAGGAGGCATGTAGTTAGAAAGTTCAGAAGAGTAGTGTCCGTTATAATAGCAATAGTAAAGAGGGAGTGAGGCAACATTGCGGCGAAGAGGTATTGAAGACAGTTAGTAAGAGGTGGGGAATTGATAAGACGAAAAACCTTTGATTTCACCGGTCAAGTAGAGCTGTGTGGGTTGAACCACCCGACACATAAGAAGCGTACTCCATACAGGGGTGGACAAGACCCCTAATACAGAGACAACAGCTGAGTGGGGATGAAGGAACTGCCGAACCGGTACAACACATCTACCCTCTTAGAATCTGTTTTAGAAAGAGAGTATGTGTGATCTTTTTTGTAAAGATCATGAGAAAAAGAAATGCCAAGAATGTTAAGAGAAGTTAAGAAATAAATTAAACAGTTTGATTAGGAAGAGCAAAAGGCATAGTGAAATAAATCTAGCTAGAATTATCAATAAGGATTCAAAGAAATTTGTTATTTTTTATAAATACAATAATAAATAACAGGATAGAATTGGCCCATTAAACATGATAATAAGCTAGTTTAAAATTGTTGGTATTGTTGGTATTTTTAATAATTACACAGGCCTGCGAATGAAAACTTTGTAAGAGTTATTTTCTTACTAATAACTGATTTTATATAATTCAACTACGGTGATTTCGAATAAGGTGTCCATTTTTTTCTATCACGTAAGGATTTTCTGAAAACTGGAAGGGAAATAAAAAACATAAATAAATATTATTTATTTAATTTACATTAGGTACCTATTTCGCTTTGTTATACTAATTACAAATGCAAACAACTTTAAAAAGAAAGAAGACTTAACGACAATTATATATTGTTATTTTTTTTTATTTTATTGGGTTCAGAATCCCAGCTGAGCCGTGAACGGCCAAGCTCTGAAGGGCCAGTTTAACCTACAGCCCAAGTTAAGCTAGACTAAAAACTTACGGACTTGGAGGTCCTATTAGGTCCTACCTCAGGGTTGCTGACGCGATGTGGGCCTACCTTAGGCCTCAGTTGCATGAATCTAATTAAGATAAAAAACAAAAGGGGCACTATTTATGGTCTTCTTTCTAAACCTTGCAACAACAACACAACCTGCACTATTGCACGATGCAACAATCTTGTATCTAAACAACCAAACTGAATTGCAAGAGAGCTCTCTATAAGATCACATCCTGTAAGTGCCACATTCAACAAACGAGTAGGAAGGACGCGCAGCGCCCCCAAAAAAATGATGCCACAAGAGTGCCGAAACAATGATGCCACAAGAGACCAAAAATGCTAGCTCTAAATTAAGTGAATTTTTCACTAACCTTACAATTACGAGATGGATATATACACACCTTAACTTAATATATACAAGCAACGCTCCATCAATCAGCTTAGTCATTATATCGCCTTGGGACAACAATGGCTCTTCCTCTTCTAGATTTTATAACACTCCCCACCGAAGAGGCATTGTTGTCATTACTTTCTGCAAATTTGGCCAAGCCTTCTCCATGAGGCTGTAACTCAAATGTTTCATCTTGACTATCCATGTTTTTGCTGATTTCTAAAGCATAGAGTTTTTGTATAGGTCTCTTTAATTTTCCTCCTGAAGTCTTTACCAGTGCAGACCTAACTAAATTGTCTTTGCCAACAAACAACTCTTCAATTATGCCAAGCTTCCAGCATTGCCTTGGTCTTTCATCCCCAATCATTACCACTTCTCCCACCTTGATACAATTTGCATTGGAGCCATTTACATTGCCTGATGGGTAATAATTGAGTTCTGGCAAGTATTCCATCTGCCACCTATTCCATAATTGACCTTGTAGCTCTTCAAGGTACTTGAACCTTCTGGTTAACTCTCCTTGAGTGCTCTGAATAGGCTGCAAGTCTTCTGGCAAACTGGGGCTTGATGTTAATCGTTTATCACAAAGAAAATGATTTGATGTCAATGGCTCTGCATCCTGCATACTGTTATAAACAAAAGTGATAGGCCTACTGTTGACCATTGTTTCTACTTCACAGAAAACAGTGCAGAATTCTTCTTTGCTCAAATGAGCATTAGCTAAAAGTTTCTTTAATGGACACTTTACACTTCTCACTAGCCTTTCCCAAAATCCTCCCTACCATGGTGCTCTCTCAACAATAAACTCCCACTGTACTCCTTGGTGTGAAAAGTAGGATTGGAATCCTTCCTCTTTTAGCAAGGACGAAACTTCTTGGAGTTCCTTTGCAGCCTTTTTGAAGGTTTTTACATTATCCGATATGATTTTATTTGGGAAACCACTTCTGTTCACAAACCTTTTAAAGGCCAAAAGAAATACATCACTACTTAAGTTGCTTACCAACTCCAAGTGGATTGCTCTGGTGGTAGCACATGTGAAAAGACATATAACCTTTGTTAGACTCCCCTTGCTCATTGTTAGAAAATCTAGAAGAAGAAGAACCATTGTTGTCCCAAGGCGATATGATGACTAAGCTGATTGATGCAGCATTGCTTGTATATATTAAGTTAAGGTGTATATATATATATATCCATCTCATAATTGTAAGGTTAGTGAAAAATTCACTTAATTTAGAGCTAGCATTTTTGGTCTCTTGTGGCATCATTTTTTTGGGCGCTGCGCGTCTTTTCTACTCGTTTGTGGAATGCCGTACTTACAGGGTGTGGTCTTATAGAGAGCTCTCTTGCAATTCAGTTTGGTTGTTTAGATACAAGATTGTTGCATCGTGCAATAATGCAGGTTGTGTTGTTGTTGCAAGGTTTAGAAAGACCATAAATAGTGCCCCTTTTGTTTTTTATCTTAAATTCATACAACTGAGGCCTAAGGTTCCACATCGAGTCAGCAACCCTGAGGTAGGACCTAATAGGACCTCCAAGTCCGTAAGTTTTTAATTCTAGCTTAACTTGTGCCGTAGGTTGAACTGGCCCTTCAGAGCTTGGCCGTTCACGGCTCAGCTGGGATTTTGAACCCAATAATAAAAAAAAAAATAACATGGTTCTTCGAACCGGATTCTAGCACAAGACCGAGTCAGTGACTATTTTTCGGAAAGTTCTGATTTTGCAAATTGTAGCCCAAGTTAGGCCTAGACGGGTTGAGCATAATTGAGTTAAGGTCCCAGGGTGGAAAGTTTGGTCGCCCAATTGCGAAACATGGCCACTCGTCTGTCGTTGTTTTGGGCCTACATTTTTACCGGTTTGGTTATTTTTGGTTTATTATTAAGGTCCCAGGGTAGAAAGTTTAGTCGCCCAATTGCAAAACTTGGCCACTCGTCTGTCGTTGTTTTGGGCCTACATTTTTACCGGTTTGGTTAATTTTGGTTTATTATTCGTAGGCGAAGGTTGCAGACTTCGGTGCGCCAGTTACTTGGGTGGAAAATTTGATATTCCATACTGGTGGTTAGTCAGTACCCCAACCAAGCAATTCAGTTTATTTGTAAAAAGCAAAATTTGCGTTTGATCAGTTTGGTTAAGTATTTTTGCCAATTCAGCTTATTTGGCATTGAGCCCAATTGTTGTTTGCATTGAAGATGAGTGCAGCTGAATTGAACAAGTTTAAAAAAAGGAGCAGCGCCTACAAAGGTATAATTACAAAGGTCATTGCCACTATAGATTCTGCCATAGAGCAAGAGGATTTAAGCATAGTGACTGCGCAGCTTTCCATATTAGGAACTAAAAAGGTTGCTCTAAGTGAAGTAAATGTTAAAATTGAGGCTCTTATAGAAGAGGATGAAATAGAAAATAACATAATTTACTTTGAAGAGATTATTGATGATATAATTAAAGTATGCCACAGAGCAAAAGAGTTTAGCAGCTCAGTACAGTTAGAGACCAGGTCTAATAATGAAACACAACCCTCAACAAATGGTGTTTGTGAAGTTAAGGTTAACAGATCTGCAGTTCAATTACCGAGGCTTGTACTCAAAACATTTTCTGGGAGTATTCAGGAATGGCAAGGATGGGCAGACAGTTTTCAATCAGCAGTTCATTCTAGTCAAGTGTTAAGTGTGGTGGAGAAGTTTAATTATTTGCAGTCCCTCTTGGAAGGGGAGGCAGCAAAGACAATAGCAGGATTAGCATTAACAGAGGCTAATTATAATGTGGCTTGGGATATATTAAAGAAACGGTTTGGTAAGTCAGAGATCTTAATTAAAAGCCACCTCCGTGAACTTTTAGCTATACCTCCTGTTAATAATCCCAATAGTGTCAAGGAGTTACGGCAGTTATATGATGAATTTGAAGTTAGAACTAGGTCCCTGGACAACTTGGGTGTAGGAATGGAAAGGTATGGTATAATGTTGGTTACTATACTGGAGTCTAAATTGCCTAGCTCAATTTTGCTTGAATTAAGTAGGGGATAATCTACAGTAGCGTGTAGCGTCATTGGGCAAAGTGTAACGGATCAAGAGGCACATTTCAGGTTTTGTACAATTGACCTCCCTAAATTCAAAAATGAAAACAAAATTTTTTTGTGACAAGTGCAACACCTCCTTTTTCGCATGTGAAAATTGTGAAAATTGCTAGTTACCCATAACTTTTAGACACTTGCTTTCCTAGGGTTTGAGCTATCATTTGACCCCTTACAATGTACTGCTGTTCAGGAAAAATAGAAAAATTTATTTTTGGAATAAACATATACACCATAGGTAGGTAGGTAGGTACGTAGACTAGATAGTGTTATTTAGTAAATGATACATTAAAATCTTGTTTAGTTTTGAATGACGGCATAAAGTCACGGGATTTAACCCGTTAACGCCGAACGTTTTTGTAGGGTTAAGTCTAAATGCGTGTATTTAAAACGGTACGTATTCGACCCAGTCGGGCGTTAGAGGGTTAAGTACTGCTGTAATGTAACCATCTCTTGAATCCTTTCCATACACTGCCCCAGACGCTTCAGTTACCATCCTAACACAGCGTTCTACACCTTGGGAGTGACATGGTATCCGGACAACAAGAGGCTCTTCAGTGATCTTATCGAGTTGTTCGACAGAGAACTGCTTCGTGAGTGGTGGTTCCATTGTGCACTCCTCCACTGGTGGAAGTAAATCTTTCAAATTCTGAGCACTTTGTTTGATCTTTGGTGGCCGAAATTCTCTGACTTGCTGTTGAGCAGGTTTGGGAGCTCGTCGAATGGTCTTGATTACATCGATGGCCAATTTCCGGTTTGCTTGATCTGCATCTACAAGCATTGTCAGTAGAACATTTTCAGGGTGAGCCCAATATGCATTTCTTTGGATCATAGGCCATGTGACAGTAGCCCTGTTCAAAAATCAACTTTTTCTTATTTTCATAGGTTTCTGTACTTTTTCCCATGCTTTTTGACCTGAAAAGGCCGAAAATCACAACCATTTTGACCTAGGTTGTTGGGAAGCATTGCCGCATGGAGCTTTAAGTTTTCTGCCTTGAAATCGGCCAAAAGCACCAGTTCCGGGGTCCCTTGAATCATGTTTTGCACTATAACTTTTTATCTAAACAAGATAGAGCAACAAAATAGGCACCAAATTAAAGTGTTTTTAATCCTCTTTCTAACTTATACAATTATGATAGTCTTGGAACAAGAAATGGCACATTGGTACATACAAAGATTTCAGAAATATCACAAAATTCGTTTTCTCACACTCAAGGCAGACAAGGCGCCTTATTCATGACACAAATTTGAGATTAACATTTTGTCACAAGTCTAATCGATCAAGAAGTGAAAGCATTACATGATGATTAATTTCATAATGACATTTACACAGTCAGTTGTTGAGAGTTTGTTTCTTGAAGCTGTCAAAGCGGCGTCTGTTGAACTCCACAGCTTGAAGGAGATAGTCCCTTTGCTTGGCATCTGTTGTTATGACATTTGCAAAGTCGCTCATCATCTTGACACCACGTTCAGCAATGTCATTCACCGCTTTCAGATTCTTAACATAGTCCAACGCTTTTCTGTAGTCCTCATTCTGTGGCCAAGACGTGACAGGTTCCAGAAGCCACTCGGATCCAATGTTCAGTGTGTCCAGCAGGAAATGTGATTCTGGGCCAATGAGATCAACCAGGGTGGTCTTAGCTGTGACTCTCTGGAATAGAGGCTTTCCTGTTCTGAAGCTGTCTGGCTTCTCAGTGGCATGTAACTGGGCAGCAATGTCGTGCTTCAATGTGTCACTCAATCTACTGCTGAACAGGGCAAATGGCACGACTTCCTGCGTCAGGTACCATTTGTGGTTTTCCATCTTATTAAGTACTGCATCAGCAAGCTCTGGGTCAGTTTTCTTGTACTTCAACATGTCCTGGATTCAGGGCCGGATTTTCCAATAGGCAACATAGGCCATTGGCCTAGGGCCCACCAGTAACTGGGGGCCCACTGGGGACCTCCTACAATCCCTTGACACAAACAGTATCATTGACAAATTTGCCATAGAAAAAAGCAGGAAAAAGTCATTTTGAACTTCACATAGTTGTACTTGCAAAATTTATTATGCTTCAGTTTCATTGTATTTTTCCATTATTCCTATGTGTAAGATGTACATGATATGGAACTTAATTTACTTTGATGTACTTGATATGGAACTAATTTTATTAAAAATTATTAATGTGTAATGTATTACATTATGTTGTAATTCTTACTGCAAAATTTATTATGCTTCAATTTGACTGTATTTTTTTCCATTATTCCTTTGTGTAAGAATAAGTTGTACATGATATAAAACTAATTTGAATAAAATTATTGATGTGTTACATTATGTTGTAATTCTTTTTTTTTTTACATTACAATATTACGATATATATATATATATATATATATATATATAATATTTTTTTTTGGGGGGGGGGGGGCACTGATAAGGTTTGGCCTAGGGCCCACAAGCAAGTAAATTCGGCCCTGCCTGGATTAGACTTAGATCATTCACGGGAGCATCTGCAGCAGACATTGACATCATCCATACAGGAGTGTAGAACAGCGCAAGGAAGGTGTTGAGTCTTTCCAGCTTTGATACAGTGTCTTCGTCGTACTCAAGTTGATCTGCAAACATCAGCATTTTCATGGAGTACAGGTTTCTGGCCATCCATCTGGCCTGATGAATGGCGCCTGGTCGACTCCAGTGAATACCTCGAGGAGGCGTTCCTCCAAGAACAATGACTGTCAGTTCAGCCATTTCCCTGTAGTCGGCTCTTGGAAGCCTTTCTGCTGTTAGAATGTCTTGGAGTATTTCTTCACTGTTCTTCTTCTTTTCCTTCAGCCATTTGCTGTTGATAGCCAGCATCTTTGGGTTTTCCTTGGACAAGTCCGTCCAAACATCCTTCAGATGCTCAAACCAGGGATTATCTGGCCCCTTCACCTTCCCAAACAGCTTCTCCCAAACTGCTCCTACTAGGATTTCCAGGATGTGATGTCGACAGGCCAGATAAAACACCTTTTTGTTCAGCATTTTCTCTAGCAGTTTGGCAGCTCCTCTGTGAACTCCACTGTTACTGGATGTAGTGTCAAAAACAAGGGCAGTAACATTATCCGTAAGTTCCCATGTCTCCAGTAAATCCAATGAAGCCTCAGCCTGAGCTGTGCCAGAAGAATTGTCGATGACAGGTACTCCCAATAACTTTCCTTCAGTGTATGAAGGTGGACCAGACACTAGCACAGCTAAAGTCTCTGAGGTACTTCCAGGTTCACTGCCCAAGACATCTTTGAGCAACTTTCCATCCCAGTGTAAGGCAGCGTACTGTGGGGGGTTTTCACAAAACTTGGACATGTGACTCTGGCTGATATTATACCTGGACAGCATTCTGTTGCGACGTGTTGTTGAGGTTGACATGACGAAGTTATCCAGATCAGCCCCTCCAGCTTTCAAGGTGGCAGAAACCATGGCAGTAACTTGATTGTCTGATAAACCAAGACGATCAGCTGTATTGCAGATGACATCACATTCCATGACCTTCCTTCGAAACGTCAAAGTCACACTAGTCACAGTGTCTTGATGGTGAGAACATCCAGGACGAGGCTGATGGTAATCCATGTCCTCTGTGTTAGCGTCGTTGTCAGTTGAGTCACCCCAGGTAATGTCATCCACATGAACAACTGCCTCTTGTTCTGCTGCAGCTGTAAAATAGTACATGTTAAGACAGTAATTGTTAAGTACATGCTAAATATCGCAATGGAGTAAAACTTAAAACTTTTTGTGACGTTCAAAGTAATTAGTTTTACCTTGTTCTTGTCTATGCTGCAGTCTTTCATTCCTCGCTGCTTGCTGCAGGGATCTTGTCTCAAAAATCTTGTCATGACCAGACATATGACCTTTCCTCTCAGTCTTTTGGTCTTCGTAGAATCTGATATCCTCATCTTTCTTTTCTCTGGATAACAGTCTGTTGTTCTGTATTTCCTGGATTGCATCTGGAGCTCCTATATCGAACAGGCTGTCTAATTCCAGCACAAATGCTCCTCTTTTTCCTCCAGGGTTACTTGCTCTTCCTTTGCTTTTCACCAGAGCACGATGTTTCTCATGTAGTTTCATGAAGAGCTTCGTTGCGTTGTACTTGGTCATTGTCTTGATCCTAGCCATCTGCCAGAATGGGATGATAGATTCAACTGTTTCATCTGTTTCATATGCAAGGTCTTGAACCATGGGCCTCCCTGCATTTTCCGGTAAATTCTGAAGATTAAGGAAATACTGGAACGCCTGTCTGTTGGTGGGAAGCTGGGAACCACTGATAAAAGCTGAAGGGTATCCAACCAGGAAAGTTTCAGTGAGAGATCTGGTAGATGGCCCAGTTGACACCTGCCTGTGGACAGTACGTGGAGGTTCTGAGATATCAACTGTGCGCCCACGGAGCTCCCTCAGCTCCTTGCTTAATGCCATTGTGAAGTTGTAACTTGTAGATGGTTTTCTAGATTCTGATTGAGTTTCTGTTGTTTCCTGAAAAATGATAGATAATTATTATTATTATTATTATTATTATTAATTATTATTTATTTATTATTATTAATTATTATTATTATTATTATTATTATTATTATTATTATTATTTATTAATTTTATGCTCTTTCATTTGATACCTAATTTGTTGCTCTATCTTGTTTAGATCAAAAGTTAAAGTGCAAAACATAATTCAAGGGACCCCGGAATTGGCGCTTTGGCCGATTTCAAGGCAGAAAATTTAAAGCTCCATGCGGCAATGCTTCCCAACATCCTAGGTCAAAATAGTTGTGATTTTCGGCTTTCTCAGGTCAAAAAGCATGGGGAAATGTACAGAAACCTATGAAAATAAGAAAAAGTTGATTTTTGAACAGGCCTAATGTGACAGTCTTGCTAGCTGGTGGCAGTAACCGTAGCAGCTTGATTTGCTCCAGGAAATGTTTTGAGCCATCTGTGCACCTTGGATGGCACTTGCTGCTAAACCATATGGGTCCATTAGTGGCACACGACAAACTGTGTGAGTGAATACAGTTCATCACTTGGCTGCGCCATCGCTACATATAGCCGACAAATTCTGCTGGCAGTTGTAACCCATCTTGCATGGGAGATTGGTCCAGGATTCTCTCGTAGAAGATCTTTATTAATGACACCAGTCCTTATCGCTTTCATCATTCTGTAGAGGTAGGCTTGGTCACGACTCAATTCAGTAAGGTCAACTTCCTCTAGAGGAAAGTGGCAAACTTTCACATGTGGCCAAAGCTTTGCCAATTGGTCCTTTCCATTGAGTTGCAGATTCTGTTGGGCCGATGAGTTCCTTGCACAAGTGGCGCAGTGGGAGTTCATTTAAGTGCAGACTACAGATGAACCAGTGCAAAGGGCGACCCAGGCAGCACTCTAGCAGGTGTATTGTTCCACTTCTGTGCCCTGTGTTTGTGGTTGTGCTGTCGGCTCCCACTGCAATTATCTTGTCTGCAATACCCATTTCTTCAATCGCATTTTGAAGTCCATCCGCATTGACAATGCCAGTTCCTCGTTCCAGTGTCAGATGGCTTAGATAGAAGATTCAGGCTCTCCGACCAGCACATAGTGGTCCTCAACTTTCTTTGTGCTGTACCATTTGTTCCCCTTTTTCTCTTTGACAAGTGTCATGTCTTTCCGCCCATCAAAAAATAAAGCAGTGACTTCCACATCGTGGTAAGTTACTGCTTCCTTCAGATCCCTCCGTACCTTCTGCCGTGCTCTCCATACTTTGTGGTGGTCAATTACGTTTATCTGATCATCAGAACTAATGATGCCATAGTCAACCAATGTTGCAGTGCTGATAGCTGCAGCAGCCCTGTTCGATACACCATACCGGTCAGCTTCCAAAGCAACAGTGGGAATCGGTGTGATGTTCCTGTCATCCTGGGCACTATCACCCATCCACTCATCACCAACACTTTCACCACTGGAGTCTGCTTCTGCTTGAGCTGATTCGACCACATCTGCAGAGGATGCTACCTCTTGCCGTTCCGTTTTTCTTCTATTCTCTTCTTCTTGTCTTTCTTGCATCCGATCCTCTCTTGACTTCCTTCTCTCCATCATCTGAGTCACATTCGTATCCACCCGACTGATCTGCATGATCCGCGTGGTTCTCTGGTCGATCAGAAAGGCATGCTCTCATCGTGGAACTTTCATTTCTTTTTCACAGTGGCATGCAGACAGATCATCGCATTGGCAGACAGCTATGTCAAACAATTCATTCAGGTTTTCCTCGAACTTCTTGGTTTTTGTGGCCTGCTTGCCTTGCTTCGATGCTTGTGAGCCTTTTTCCATCAATCGGAGCAGCTTGGTCTTCACATTCTTGATTGGCTGTGATGGAATGTTAGCACGATTCCAAATGTCAATGAGTGTTTGGCATACCTCCGGAAGAATCTCCCTGTTGCTGGTGTACTTGTTCTCCTTCAAGAAGAGGAAATGCCTTGCAACTTGTATACGGGTTGGAAGTTCAGACAGAGGAAGCTCTGATAGTGGAGAACCAAAGACAATGTGGCTGGCAGATCCCCGTGTTCTTTGCGTGCTCAGTGTACCAGCAAAACTCAACAAGTATCACACAGGAATACTGAAACACAAACACAAACGTATAAATAAAAAATATATATGATTATGAGTATATATATATATATAAGGCTTGGTTTATTGGTAAACAATAAGTTTACCAATATATATACCGTATATACATAAAAATATATTGCACACACATATGTATTATGTATATAAATATCCATAGGTATATATATACCCTAAGACATATAACAAACTTAAAACAATGTAAAACCTTGAGGTTTTTGAACACCCCATCGACAGAAAAAACCCTTGTTTCTCTCAAGCGAGCTAGCGTAGAACTAAGAAATTCCAGGGGATGATTCACTGAAAATAATTAGAAAGCTGCCAGAAGTAACATGTCAGTCAGCGTTGCCAACTGAAATTAAGAAGAATTTTGTATTTTTTATATGCGAAAAAGGAGGTGTTCTGCTTGTTGCAGAATTTTTTTTATTTCTTTTCTGAAATCAGCAAGGTTGATTGTACAAAACCTGAAGTGTGCCCCCAGATCGCTCATGACGCTACACGCTACTCTACACAACATGTGTACATCCCCCCTCAGCAAATGTTAAGTCTTTTAGGCACAGAATTAGCAAGACGAGAGGGATTTGAGTTTGCACAGTGGGATGTTAAACAAGGGGACAAAGGCAGGCACAGCACCAAGGTTTCTACAAAAATGAATAGCCCAGGTACAGTGTCAGCTCTACATGCATCCTCTGAGAATAAATTAAAGGGAATCAAGGAATGCATATTTTGCGAAGGCAACCACAAGTCATATAAATATGAGGTGGCTGAGGCTTTACCTGTTAAGGAGAGAAAGGACAGGGTAACTAAGTGCACAGCATGTTTTAAATGTTTTTTGAAGGTCACAGAGCAAGGTTTTGTAAGTTTAAAATTTTGTGCAAAAAATGTCATGGCAGGCATCAGCCATTATTGTGTGAAAACACTCCTAGTAGGCCTACCCCAGAAGTAGAGATATCAGTGGCACATGCTACTGCTATGAAAGGGAGTAAAAGTAAAGGGGGATTATTGCAAACAGCTGCAGCATTACTAATTGGGAATGATGGAGAAGCTACTGTAAGAGTGTTGTTTGATAGTGGTAGCCAGTGTAACTTTATTAAGACCAGAATTTCCAGAAAATTGAAGTTTAAAGAACTTAAGAGAAAAAATTTAAGAATTTCTGGGTTTGGGGGTTCCGTTCAAAACCGAACCAAAGTTAAGAAAGTAGTTCTGGCTAAGGGGTTGTTACCACAAAGTCCCACTATCAAGGTCCAAGCTGTAGAGATTGAGGAACTTTGTGCTCCAGTCACTACTTGTTTAGATATGGCATGTGTCCAAGAATTGCAAGTTAAAGGAATTAATTTGGGCAATAATAAGTTTGAAGGAACAGAAGATATTAGTCTTTTGATTGGAGCTGACTATTATTGGGACTTCATCACTGGTAATATTGTCCGCACATCTCGAGGCCCGGTAGCTATTGAAAGTAAGCTAGGCTGGATGCTACATGTTAGCTATTGCAATGAAATGGAGGTTAAAACTCTTTTTGTTAAGATTGAGGAGAACAGCCATGGTTTGGAAAGGCATTTGAAAGCGTTTTGGGAACTTGAATCCATTGGCATAAAGGACAAACAGGCAAGTACAGTGAACAGTGATGTTTTAGAGCAATGTGAAAAGGGATTGGGTTTAGAGATGGTTGCTATGAAGTTGGCCTCCCTTGGAAGGATTCTTGCAAACCCGGTTCAAACCTTCAGCTAGGTAATTGGAGGTTGGAGACTTCATTGTACAGGCTAAGAAAAAATGAGGAGTTGTTAATTGAGTACAATGAGGCCATCCTAAGCTATGTAAGGGAGGGCTATGCTGAAAAGGTGCAAAGTGAGCTGGTGAGCCAGGAGGCACATTATCTGCTACACCATGCAGTGGTACGGCGAGACAAAACTACCACCAAACTGAGGGTAGTTTTTGATGGCTCAGCCAAGGACAAAGGTGGTGTGTCCTTGAATGACTGTTTGGATGCTGGGCCAAATTTAAATGCAGATTTATTTTCCTTGTTACTGAGATTCAGGTTTGGTAGAGTAGCATTGACTGCAGATGTGAAGCAAGCCTTTTTGCGGATAAAGTTAAAACCAGAGGACAGAGATGCAGTAAGGTATCTGTGGGCGGATACGAAAGACTTGATGGAAAATGAACCTAAGGTTCAAGCATATAGAATGAAGTCAGTGTTGTTTGGCCTCAGCTCTAGTCCATTTCTGTTGGCAGCTACTATGCAGTACCATTTTAAGAAATATTCTGAAGTCTATCCTAACACTATTGAACACATAAAGAAAAATCTTTATGTTGATGATTTGCTGTGTTCCGTGGATAATACAGAAATGGCTAAACAGATATTCATGGAGGCTAGAGTTATAATGAGGGAGGCTGGCATGGAGCTTAGGAAATGGCAGACCAATCATTCTCAATTACAAGAGTTTATGAGTCAGTCCTGTGTAGTACCTTATGCAGCAGAAAGTATTGAGGATTCTGATATTAAGGAGTTGTGGGCAATAGACGCAAAAGTGCTAGGCATTGTTTGGCAGCAAGGAAAGGATTTGTTTACCTTCAATGGGAAATCTTTAGTAGAGCTGGCTGAGAATGAGACAAGGTGGACAAAACGTACAGCTCTTAGTTTGGCTTCAAAGGTCTTTGATCCTCTTGGATTCCTGGCTCCATTTGTGATAAAGTCAAAAATTTGGTTTCAGAGCCTCTGGGAAATTGGACTTGGTTGGGACCAAGAGTTACCTGATCATATGGTGGTAAGTTGGAAATATTGGTTCAAAGAATTGGCACATCTTGGAGACATTGAAATCCCAAGATGGTACTTTGGAGAGTTGAACAATAGTCCAGACAATTTGAAGCTACACATCTTTTGTGATGCAAGTGAAGAAGCCTATGCAACTTGTATTTATATAAGAGGCACATTGCAAGAGGAAGTAAGTTGCAGGTTGGTTGCTGCAAAGAGCAGAGTAGCACCTTTGAAAAGGCTTTCTGCTCCAAGGTTGGAATTGATGATTGCTAGCGGCATGCAGTTACAGTGCAAAAGTCTTTGGCCGTCTATGAAATTCCAAGCTATTATTGGACAGACTCCACTATAGTTTGGCACTGGTTAAGAAGCCAGGCAAGGAAATGGAAACCATTTGTTGCCAATAGGGTAGAGGAAATTCAAGCGCACACAGATCCCAAGCAATGGAAGCATTGTTCAGGCACCCAAAACCCCGCTGATTTATCAACACGAAGAATTTCAGTGAAAGATCTTGCACAGTCAAGTTTGTGGTGGAATGGGCCAGAGTGGCTAAAACTTGGAAGTGAAAAATGGCTTTCTAATCATCCTTTTGTAGGAGAATGCCAGGCCGAAGAAGCATGGGTGAGTGAGATGAGAAAATGCACTGTGAACAGTTGTCAAGTTGTAAGAGTCCTGTTTTATTTATTTAGACCTTTACAAGTTTACGTAGATAATTAACTATATGCCAGGGTCACCAGCGCCCAAGTACTAGATTGGCATCCGGCACTGCGGCGCAAAGTTAATTTTAATAAAAGAAGGGAAGGACTGATTATTAAATCAATATGAATTTTTATATTTTATTGACAACAATTAATGAGTATATGCAAAGGGGATTTTTACCCGTAACAACTTTGATGGACTTATAATGGTGAGATCAAATAATGGCCTGTTTGGCTAATATATAACAGTCTGCAAATAATACTGATTATAATAATGAATATGCAATAATACAATTAATTCAAATAATAGTAATAATAATAATAATAATAGTAGTAATAATAGTATAGTAATAATAAACTAATAATAATACAGTAATAATAATAGTAATAATAATATCGTAATAATAATAATAGTAATAATAATAATAAACTAATAATAATAATACAGTAATAATAATAGTAATAATAATATCGTAATAATAATAATAGTAATAATAATAATAAACTAATAATAATAATATAGTAATAATAATATGGTAATAATAATAGCCACAATGACAACCTTGTCTGCAAAGAGATAGACAAGAATACTGTAAGTGATATTTCAGAGAAAAAGAATAATAAAAATGGCAATAATTAATAATTAAAATACATATAGGTTATATAGGCCCAGTAACCTGTGGATGATAAATTACAGTTAATTCTGGTTATGGGATTGTGTTAAGTTGAATGGGAAACTAAAGGAATATGTAGGCTACAAATGATTAGTAGGCCATCTGCTAAGAAAATAACATGAAACATAATAGGCTTATAAAGTAAAATATACTATGAAAATTAATGGGCAGGCCTTTGCCTCTTCAACATATCCAGCTGAGGTTAATCTAAAACAAAGACTATGGTAGGCCTCAGTTAGGCTAGTTACAATTTGGCTTTTGCCTAGACCTAACTTAGCCTAAGGTAATTTATTATATGAATCTTACATTACTATTTGTAGTATGAATCTTGGTACTAATTGCAAACAGTATAAGGCGTTAGTATCTGCAGTATGCGGTATTGCATACAGATATGAAATAGTAAAGAATATAAACAAATACAAAACATACCACAAAGGAACTTTGCTTGCTGGCGGGGTGATTTCGAATAGTGTTTTTACGGCGTCCTTTGTGTTGTCGTTGCACACAAGTTTGTTTTTACTTAATAATTTTACCAACCAGCCAAAATAATCCTTAAAAGCCCATTCATGTCTAGTCACACACTCTGAATTCTTAAGAATTAAATTTGATCACTGGACATTTAACTTGTATTTATTTATTTAGATTTAAATAATTCACTCATGCCAATTTGTGGCAGTTTTCACTAATAAAGAATAATCTTGTGGTGCAAGGCACTACAAGTACTGCCCCCCAAAAACATGGTTGTCAGGGGTAAAAAAAAACACTTAAATGTCAAAACGCACTGGCTTACGAATGACTCTTCCAGAACGAGTCGTTGTTTGCTTTTGGATGGCAATATCCTGCAGCACTGGTTCTGAAGGCATGGATGGTGCTACAGGTGCAGTAGGGACATTGGGGGAAGGGATTCTTGGTGCCTGTGCGATGGAGCCACTGGCTGGTTCAAAGACAGTTGGTTGCGATAATGAAGGAGAATTGGAAGAGGGATGATAGATTGTTGTACCCTCGGATGAGGTGGTGGTACATAGGATTTAGGAAGGGTAGATTGCTGTACCTGTATATGAGATGAAGGTACAGAAGATTGAGGAGGGATAGGTTGCTGTACCTGTATTTGAGGTGGAGGTACAGAAGATTGAGAGGGATAGGTTGCTGTACCTGTATTTGAGGTGGAGGTACAGAAGATTGAGGGAGGATAGGATCTTTTGTTGGAGAAAAATCAAGGTATGCTGGTTTCAAGCGGTCCACAGAAACGGTTTCACGCTTGCCCACCTTGTCAATGATGAAAGTTTTGGGTCTACGGTCTAGCACAAGGAAGGGACCATCATAGGGACAGTGAAGAGGGTAGCGGTGAGCATCATGTCTCAAGAAAACGTGTGTGCAAGTTTGTAAATCAGGGGAAACGAAGGTAGTTTGTGAAGTGGAAGTTCTAGGTGCTGTGGGACGAATTTGCTTCATAACAGAGCGTAATGTCTTAACATACGAAGCAGGATCACATGCGGGGTTAATGGGTGTAGGTGTGAAAAATTCTCCGGGTAACCGGAGTGTGGTACCGTAAACTAATTCTGCTGCAGAGCATGCAAGATCAGTCTTCAGAGCAGTACGAATTCCGAGTAGGATTAGGGGTAGCCTGTCCACCCATGTAGTAGATGGATCAGTGGCTCGCAAGGAACTTTTAAGTTGACGATGGAAGCGTTCTATCACCCCATTGGATTGCGGGTGATAGCTTGTTGTTCTGATGCGCTCAGTCCCAAGAAGGAGCATGAGTTCCTTCCATAAGGCCGATTCAAACTGGGCACCTCTGTCTGTGCAAATGGTTGCAGGTATTCCAAAACGGGAAACCCAACATGAAACAAAGGCGTGAGCTACTGCAGAAGCAGTACAAGAAGTCAAAGGAACAGCTTCTGGCCATCTTGTGAACCTATCAATGACAGTGAGAAGATAGGTATAACCTCGAGAAGAATAGAGGGGGCCGACTATGTCTAGGTGTATGGCCTCAAAACGAGCCTTTGGCAAAGGAAAGGTACCAATTTCTGACTTTGTGTGTCGGTGAACTTTGGCACGCTGACATTGAAGGCAAGATCGAGTCCAATTGCGGATATCTTTGTGCATACTTGGCCATACAAACCTAGCTGCAATTAATTTTTGGGTGGCCTTAATTCCCGGGTGAGAAAGGGAATGGAGTTTAGCAAAAACAGCTCTTCGCAGCCCTTGTGGGACCAATGGTCGAATATGCTCAGTCGAGACGTCACATAAAATTAGTAAGTCTGACTTGGGTTCAACTGGTAAAGAGCGGACTTGCAATGAAGTGGGTGAATTAATAAGAGTTTGGAGGTCTGTATCCGTGGACTGAGCCTTAGCCATCTCTGAAAGGTTGATGTGAGAGTGTCCAGGGTCAGAAATTGCTGAGATGCGAGACAGCGCATCCGGCACAACATTCAAAGAACCTGAAATGTGTCGAATGTCTGAAGTAAATTGAAGAATAAAATCAAGGTATCTTCGCTCATTAGGAGCATGAGAGTCTGATTGAGAATGGAGAGCAAATATTAACGGACGATGATCCGTAAAAATGCTAAAGTCACGTCCTTCCAGGAATGACCTGAAATGACGGATGGAGAGGTATATCGCCAGCAACTCTCGACCGAAAGTGCTGTACCTCATTTGTGAAGGTGAGAGCTTGCGTGAAAAGAATGCGAGAGGTTCCCAAACGCCTGAAACAAGCTGCTGGAGCACTCCTGACACGGCAACGTCAGAGGCATCAGTGGCTAAGTTCAGAGGAGCGTCTGGTTGAGGGTGAACAAGGCATGTAGCTCGTGCTATAGCCTCTTTTGCTTGTGAAAAAGCGTTGGTAGCTTCGGGGTTCCACAGAACTGCAGTGGATCTGCCCCTTTTTGATTGGCGAAGAAGAGAGGTTATGGGTGCAAGAATGTTTGCACACTGAGGAATGAAGCGATGGTAGAAGTTTACCATCCCTAAGAAGCGGCGAAGTTGCTTTTGAGTTTGCGGTTGTGGGAAAGACCTTATGACAGATACTTTATTTTCGAGAGGAGAAATGCCCTTCGAAGTAACTTTGTGTCCTAAGAAGGTGAGTTCATCTACAGCAAAGACACATTTTTCAGGGTTTAGCAATACACCATATTCTGCCAACCGAGAAAAAACTAAGCGTAAATGTTGAATATGTTCTGAGGGAGAAGAACTTGCGATGAGAATGTCATCGACATATGTGAAAGTGAAGGAGAGACCTCTCAACACTTCATCAATGAAGCGTTGAAAAGTTTGGGCCGCATTACGCGTCCGTATGGCATTTTTGTCATTTCAAATAACCCAAAAGGGGTTGTTATAGCAGTTTTATGTATGTCATCAGGGTGTACAGGAATTTGATGAAAGGCTCGCACCAAGTCAAGGCGTGAAAATACTGTGGTTGCCATGGAGAGCAGAAGTAAAATCGTGTAAGTGAGGAAGGGGATAGCGATCTGGAATCGTGTTGTCATTCAAAGCACGATAATCTCCACATGGACGCCAGTCTCCAGGTGTAGGTTTTGGGACCATGTGTAAAGCAGAGGCATACGGGCTACTTGAAGGCCGTATAATACCGAGTTCAAGCATGTGTTCAAACTCTCGTCTCACAATTGCAAGACGATCTGGAGCTAAGCGACGTGGGCGGGTGAAAACAGGTGAGCCTACCGTATCAATACGGTGGACAACAGTGTGTTTAATAGGGGTATCCTTAGAACAGGGTTGAGTAAGTGAAGAAAATTCATTTAGGAGCTGCTCTATAGCAGGTGAGCACTGTGGCAGAGAACTTGCCAATAATGAAGAGGGGTGCACGTAGGAGAACCAATTACTGAAAGATGTGTGACATTATCAATTAATTGTGCTCTACGAACATCAACTAATAAATCATTAGCAGAAAGAAAATCAGAGCCTAACATTGGAGTAATACATCCGCGACAAGAAATATCCAGCGGAAAACACGTCTAAGTCCAAGAGAAACTGAAATAGAACGATGTCCATAAGTGTGAATAGATGAAGAATTAGCTGCACGTAAAATGAAAGGAGAAGGTCCGTTTGCACGGTCTGCGGCTGTTGCAGGAATAACACTGTATTGAGCTCCAGTGTCAATAAGGAATGCATAGCCTGAAAGTGGATCATGCAAGGTGAATGTTGGACCAGGTGGTGCAGTAGTTTGTGAATCATTAAATTTTTGTGGAGGAAGGTTAGTATTGCTGTGGGAAGGAGTTTGTGTTGTATTTGGAGAATTAGTTGGGGGTATTAAATTAGCTGTGGTTGAATAAGTAGGTTGCGATTCTTTAACTTTACTTGCGTACGTAGGTGTTGGTTTGACAGTGTTAAATGAGGTAGTGGTAGGGTTAGTTGAAGTAAGGATAGGAGGAGAGGCTTGAGAGGCTGTAGCGTCAGACGCCTGTGACACCAGCCTGGTTAGTTTAAAGGAGGTTAGGAGTCCATGGGCAAGGTGTGAGACAGCGCGTTGCCCGATCTTTAAACTTTTCATGATACCAGCAAGGAGGGGTATGAACAGTAGACTGTGGTAAGGAAAATAGGTTGAGAATGGGCTGAGTAGTGGGGATTGAGGATTGAGGATGAGGTAAGGCTAATAGATTTGGATTAGGAGCAACCAACTGACCTGTTTGCGGTGGCTGTGGTTGTAGGAGAACGAGGCGTTGTCCAGGTTCATATTGGGAGGCTCTAATTGGACCAGAGGGTCGTCCTTGTCTTGAAGAACTTCTCTCTCGTTCCCTGTTGTTAGCTAGCTCTATTCGGAGAGCTTTAAATTCATCTTTAAGTGTTCGTAGAATTTCATTGGATACTTTAAGACCTTGTGCAGCCGGACTCAGATTGTCGTCCTGCGTGGCACAGATTTGGGGGTGATGGGTGTGGTTATCTACTTGGCCAAGGTGGATTTCAATCATCATCTTATCAGCTGTTTTGGCCATTGTGAGGAGGTCTGTATCATCTGGCATACCGGAGCATTGGCCGTAGGGCAGTAGGGAGACCATTGAGGAAGCGGCGTCGCATTAAGGGTGAGTTTTTATCGTCTTCATTGGTCTGTCCAGCCAGGTCTTGCAGATGTCTCAGGAAGGCTGTTGGCGTTTGATCCCCAAGAACTTGGTCCTTGAGTAGAGCATTGAGTCGCTCTTCTTCTGATTGGCCGAGTCTCCTGACTAACTCGCTGAGGAGGCTCTCAAAGCTTGGTCAGACGGAGGCAATAGAGTTACATCCCGCACTACTTTGTATACTTGTGTAGGCAGGAGGTTCTTTGTGACAAGGAACTTGGTTCGTGGGTCCGTAACTCCTTTTATCTCAAAATAATCCCGCAGTTCGACTCACAAAGATTCCAGGCTCTTCAGCGGTGAATTGTGGAGTGGTAGGCTGATACATTGTGAGAAAGTCCGTTATAGGTGATGAATTTGGAGTACCACCATTGGATGATCCTAGGTTGTTATTGGTCATTGTGGCTATTATTTGTTACAAGGTACTAAAAAAAATTTAAAATGTGTCACAAACTGACAAGATTTCAACAAATGTTGTTAATGTAAATAATGGCTTCAGGTAAGCTTGGTTGAGTATGAGACTCAATTTGAGTTATGAATGCCAATAACAAAAAGTTACGTAAAATTTTTTTTTTTTTTTTATGATGTAGCCCAATATTAGCAGAAAAATAGTCTGCGTATAGGCTGTTTACAAAATATAAGTAAAAAATTTTTTTTATGATGTAGCCCAATATTAGCAGAAAAATAGTCTGCGTATAGGCTGTTTACAAAATATAAGTAAAAAATTTTTTATGTAGCCCAATATTAGCAGAAAAATAGTCTGCGTATAGGCTGTTTGCAAAATATAAAGTAAATTTGCATAAAAAAACTTTAGAAAATGCTGAATTTAAAAAGGCAAAATAAAAGGAATATATTTTGCAATAGAATACACTTCCAGTACAGGTGAGTGCTTTGTACTAGTGAATTTAATAAAATTATAGATGCAGACTGAATATATTGACAAAAATTGAGAAAAAACTTTTAGAAATTTTTTTTTGCATAAATTACGGTGTTTGGTCACTCCAGGAGGTCACCAATTGTAAGAGTCCTGTTTTATTTATTTAGACCTTTACAAGTTTACGTAGATAATTAACTATATGCCAGGGTCACCAGCGCCCAAGTACTAGATTGGCATCCGGCACTGCGGCGCAAAGTTAATTTTAATAAAAGAAGGGAAGGACTGATTATTAAATCAATATGAATTTTTATATTTTTGACAACAATTAATGAGTATGCAAAGGGGATTTTTACCCGTAACAACTTTGATGGACTTATAATGGTGAGATCAAATAATGGCCTGTTTGGCTAATATATAACAGTCTGCAAATTACTGATTATAATAATGAATATGCAATAATACAATTAATTCAAATAATAGTAATAATAATAATAATAGTAGTAATTAGTATAGTAATAATAAACTAATAATAATACAGTAATAATAATAGTAATAATAATATCGTAATAATAATAATAATAGTAATAATAATAATAAACTAATAATAATAATACAGTAATAATAATAGTAATAATAATATCGTAATAATAATAATAGTAATAATAATAATAAACTAATAATAATAATATAGTAATAATAATATGGTAATAATAATAGCCACAATGACAACCTTGTCTGCAAAGAGATAGACAAGAATACTGTAAGTGATATTTCAGAGAAAAAGAATAATAAAAATGGCAATAATTAATAATTAAAATACATATAGGTTATATAGGCCCCAGTAACCTGTGGATGATAAATTACAGTTAATTCTGGTTATGGGATTGTGTTAAGTTGAATGGGAAAACTAAAGGAAATATGTAGGCTACAAATGATTAGTAGGCCATCTGCTAAGAAAATAACATGAAACATAATAGGCTTATAAAGTAAAATATACTATGAAAATTAATGGGCAGGCCTTTGCCTCTTCAACATATCCAGCTGAGGTTAATCTAAAACAAAGACTATGGTAGGCCTCAGTTAGGCTAGTTACAATTTGGCTTTTGCCTAGACCTAACTTAGCCTAAGGTAATTTATTATATGAACCTTACATTACTATTTGTAGTATAAATCTTGGTACTAATTGCAAACAGTATAAGGCATGTTAGTATCTACAGTATGCGGTATTGCATACAGATATGGAATAGTAAAGAATATAAACAAATACAAAACATACCACAAAGGAACTTTGCTTGCTGGCGGGGTGATTTCGAATAGTGTTTTTACGGCGTCCTTTGTGTTGTCGTTGCACACAAGTTTGTTTTTACTTAATAATTTTACCAACCAGCCAAAATAATCCTTAAAAGCCCATTCATGTCTAGTCACACTACTCTGAATTCTTAAGAATTAAATTTGATCACTAGACATTTAACTTGTATTTATTTATTTAGATTTAAATAATTCACTCATGCCAATTTGTGGCAGTTTTCACTAATAAAGAATAATCTTGTGGTGCAAGGCACTACAAAGTTATGCAGCAGGACTCCATATTGAGGCTTGAGGACATTAGCAGTCTGAAAAGGTTGTTAAGAGTGATAGCATGGGTATATTGATTTACCAACAATATTAAGGGAGAAACAAGAAGGGAAGGAATTCTGAACAGTAAGGAGATTCAGCAAGTCAGGAAATACTGGGTGGCATATGTGCAGAAGGAAAAATTTGGTGAAGAGAGGGAATTGCTCACCAGCCGTCCATTACAGGTTCTGCCAACACATTCTGCTCTCAAGGGTTTGGATGTGTTTTTGGATCAGGATTTATTGAGAGTAGGAGGTAGACTACAGTTTTGTGGGCTTCCAGAGGAGAAAAGACATCCAATTTTGCTACCTTCTGGGGGGCACTTTGTGGAACTTTTGATCCTGGATACTCATCATAAGTTGTTACATACTGGAGTTAGAGAAGTGATAATAGAGATCAGACAACAGTTTTGGATTCCCAAAATTAGACAAGTAGTAAAAAAGGTCTTGTATAAATGTGTGGTTTGCAAGCGTTGGAGTGCAAAGCCTTATTATGAAAAGGTGGCTCCACTTGCAAGAGAATGGTGTGTCTATACTGCCCCATTTGATGTAATGGGAATAGACTTCGCAGGTCCAGTCTATGTGTATGAGCAAGGGGTGTCTAACAAAGGTTATATATAACTTTTCACATGTGCTACCACCAGAGAAATCCATTTGGAGTTGGTAAGCAACTTAAGTAGTGATGTATTTCTTTTGGCCTTTAAAAGGTTTGTGAACAGAAAGGGTTTCCCAAATAAAATCATATCGGATAATGCAAAAACCTTCAAAAGGCTGAAAAGGAACTCCAAGAAGTTTCGTCCTTGCTAAAAGAGGAAGGATTCCAATCCTACTTTTCACACCAAGGAGTACAGTGGGAGTTTATTGTTGAGAGAGCACCATGGTAGGGAGGATTTTGGGAAAGGCTAGTAAGAAGTGTAAAGTGTCAATTAAAGAAACTTTTAGCTAATGCTCATTTGAGCAAAGAAGAATTCTACACTGTTTTATGTGAAGTAGAAGCAATGGTGAACAGTAGGCCTATCATTTTTGTTTATAACAGTATGCAGGATGCAGAGCCATTGACATCAAATCATTTTCTTTGTGGTAAACGATTAACATCAAGCCCCAGTTTGCCAGAAGACTTGCAGCCTATTCAGAGCACTCAAGGAGAGTTAACCAGAAGGTTCAAGTACCTTGAAGAGCTACAAGATCAATTATGGAATAGGTGGCAGATGGAATACTTGCCAGAACTCAATTATTACCCATCAGGCAATGTAAATGGCTCCAATGCAAATTGTATCAAGGTGGGAGAAGTGGTAATGATTGGGGATGAAAGACCAAGGCAATGCTGGAAGCTTGGCATAATTGAAGAGTTGTTTGTTGGCAAAGACAATTTAGTTAGGTCTGCACTGGTAAAGACTTCAGGAGGAAAATTAAAGAGACCTATACAAAAACTCTATGCTTTAGAAATCAGCAAAAACACGGATAGTCAAGATGAAACATTTGAGTTTCAGCCTCATGGAGAAGGCTTGGCTAACCTTACAGAAAGTAATGACAACAATGCCTCTTCGGTGGGGAGTGTTATAAAATCTAGAAGAGGAAGAAACATTGTTGTCCCAAGGCGATATTTTGACTAAGCTGATTGATGCAGCATTGCTTGTATATATTAAGTTAAGGTGTATATATATCCATCTCATAATTGTAAGGTTAGTGAAAAATTCACTTAATTTAGAGCTAGCATTTTTGGTCTCTTGTGGCATCATTTTTTGGGGCGCTGCGCGTCTTTTCTACTCGTTTGTGGAATGCCGTACTTACAGGGTGTGGTCTTATAGAGAGCTCTCTTGCAATTCAGTTTGGTTGTTTAGATACAAGATTGTTACATCGTGCAATAGTGCAGGTTGTGTTGTTGTTGCAAGGTTTAGAAAGACCATAAATAGTGCCCCTTTTGTTTTTTATCTTAAATTCATACAACTGAGGCCTAAGGTAGGCCCACATCGAGTCAGCAACCCTGAGGTAGGACCTAATAGGACCTCCAAGTCCGTAAGTTTTTCATTCTAGCTTAACTTGGGCTGTAGGTTGAACTGGCCCTTCAGAGCTTGGCCGTTCACGGCTCAGCTGGGATTTTGAACACGATAAAAAAAAAAAATAATACTAACATTCATGCACATAGACTGGACCTGCGAAGTCTACTCCCACTACATCAAATGGGGCAGTATAGACACACCGTTCTCTTGGAAGTGGAGCCACCTTTTCATAATAAGGCTTTGCACTCCAACGCTTGCAAACCACACATTTATGCAAGATCTTTTTTACTACTTGTCTAATTTTGGGAATCCAAAACTGTTGTCTGATCTCTATTATCACTTCTCTAACTCCAGCATGTAACAACTTATGATGCGTATCCAGGATCAAAAGTTCCACAAAGTGCCCCTCAGAAGGTAGCAAAATTGGATGTCTTTTCTCCTCTGGAAGCCCAGAAAACTTTAGTCTACCTCCTACTCTCAATAAGTCCTGATCCAAAAACACATCCAAACCCTTGAGAGCAGAATGTGTTGGCAGAATCTGTAACGGACTGCTGGTGAGCAATTCCCTCTCTTCACCAAATTTTTCCTTCTGCACATATGCCACCCAGTATTGCCTGGCTTGCTGAAACTCCTTACTGTTCAGAATTCCTTCCCTTCTTGTTTCTCCCTTGATGTTTGTAAATCTATATACCCATGCTGTCACTCTTAACAACCTTTTCAGACTGCTAATGTCCTCAAGCCTCAATATGGGGTCCTGCTGCATAACTTGACAACTGTTCACAGTACATTTTCTCATCTCACTCACCCATTCTTCTTCAGTCTGGCATTCTCCTACAATTGGCTGATTAGAAGGCCAGTTTTCACTTCCAAGTTTTTGCCACTCTGGCCCATTCCACCACAAACTTGACTGTGCAAGATCTTTCACTGAAATTCCTCATGTTGATAAATCAGCGGGGTTTTGGGTGCTTGGGCAATGCTTCAATTGCTTAGGATCTGTGTGCGCTTGAATTTCCTCCACCCTATTGTCAACAAATGGTTTCCATTTCCTTGCCTGGCTTCTTAACCAGTGCCGAACTATAGTGGAGTCTGTCCAATAATAGCTTGGAATTTCATAGAGGGCCAAAGACTTTTGCACTGTAACTGCAAGCCGACTAGCAATAACTGCACCCATCAATTCCAACCTTGGAACAGAAAGCCTTTTCAAAGGTGCTACTCTGCTCTTTGCAGCAACCAACCTGCAACTTACTTCCTCTTGCAATGTGCCTCTTATATAAATACAAGTTGCATAGGCTTCCTCACTTGCATCACAAAAGATGTGCAGCTCCAAATTGTCTGGACTATTGTTCAACTCTCCAAAGTACCATCTTGGGATTTCAATGTCTCCAAGATGTGCCAATTCTTTGAACCAATATTTCCACCTTACCACCATATGATCAGGTAACTCTTGGTCCCAACCAAGTCCAATTTCCCAGAGGCTCTGAAACCAAATTTTTGACTTTATCACAAATAGAGCCAGGAATCCAAGAGGATCAAAGACCTTTGAAGCCAAACTAAGAGCTGTACGTTTTGTCCACCTTGTCTCATTCTCAGCCAGCTCTACTAAAGATTTCCCATTGAAGGTAAACAAATCCTTTCCTTGCTGCCAAACAATGCCTAGCACTTTTGCGTCTATTGCCCACAACTCCTTAATATCAGAATCCTCAATACTTTCTGCTGCATCAGGTACTACACAGGACTGACTCATAAACTGTTGTAATTGAGAATGATTGGTGTGATAGCGTTGGGTAGACACCCCAGTTAGGTTACTTAGGTTCTAGCAAACAATCAAAAGCACTTACCGGTGCGTTGAATTTGATATTCCTTTGGGAGCCTACCATTAGATTCCTGTGTCCCACAAACAGCCTACCTAACTCTCTCTTACATTACCAATTTAGAAGCTATAGACATTACCCCTAACTATACTTAAGTACGGACAACTTTCTACCCCATTTGTCACCTTAGAAACACTACCTAATTACACTCAGCACCAACGATTAGGTCAGATAGGAAAAAACACCTCTAGGCTAGCCCAAAACAAACGAACAGCCGCGTTGGTTCGTTTATGACTTGCTCTTGCTATTCAGCTTAGATTTAGTGATATTTCCCCTTTAGTGACTTTTAGACTAAAAACATATATATATATACACACGTCACCTCACTCCTCCCCTATAAGTTTAGTCTGTCAGGGGGATGAGGGACCCTAGACGACCTGCGGAGCGGGGTTGATGTAGTAGGATTAGGTGCAACCTGTATAGGCAGGCGAGTTGAACCATTTTCCGGAGGATCAGTTCTCTCTTCCGGAAGACTCTGGTCCTTCTGCAATTCACGTTCCCATATCTGGTCCTGATGGCGTTTAATAGAACGACCATCTTCTAGTTGGCACTTGAAGGAAACAGGGCCCGTTCTCTCCTGCACAGTTGCAGGAACCCATTTTGGTCCAGCCCCATAGTTGCGAATCATAACTGGATCATTAGGTTGCGCTTCTATAACTCTCCCTCTTTTAGTGTCGTGGTACAACTTCTGTTTTTCCTGATGGCGTAAAACTCGTTGTTGTAACGTTTCGTTTGGACGTAACAAATCGAAAACTGAACGAATTCCCCCCGGCCAATCATAAGTTTAGAGGGAGACACCCCCGTCGTGGTGTGAGGTGTTATTCAATATTTAAACAAAAATTTATCCAACACCACTTGCATTTCCTCCCCACGTGAATGACGCAAGGCCGACTTGAAAGTACGGACCATGTTTTCCGCGAGACCGTTAGAAGACGGGTGGAAAACACTAGACCGGACATGTCTAATGCCATTTAGGTGGACGAAGGAACGAAATTCCTCACTGGTAAAACAAGTACCATTGTCGGAAACCAGGACTACGGGTAAACCCCATCGAGCGAAAACCGAACGGAGTAAGCGAATAGTAACACCCGAAGTCGTGGAAATGGTTGGAAAAATTTCCACCCACTTAGAGTAGGCGTCCACAATGACTAGGAAATAAGTATTATTTATAGGACCTGCATAGTCAACATGGATCCTATGCCACGGTATAGTAGGCCATTCCCAAGGATGAAGTGGACGTTTCCTTGGGAGATCTCTGTTCTCTAGGCAGCTTTGACAGGAACGAACCAATGATTCGAGTTCTCCATCTAAACCAGGCCACCAGAAATAAGCTCTCGCCAGCTCTTTCATTTTTGTTGCGCCCATGTGTTCAGCGTGAAGTTCCTTCACTAAATTCGACCTGCCTTCATTTGGAATAATCACTCTGTGGCCCCATAAGAGACAGTCATTTTGAATCGAGAGGCCAGACTGACGTTGATAAAAAGGCTGTAATTCACTCTCAACCTTAGTAGGCCAACCAACTGAGCAGAAATGGATGACCCTAGACAGAATAGGGTCTGATTTTGTCCACTGCTCTATTTGTACCGCAGATACTGGAGTGGATTCCAAAAACTCCACCAAGTGAACCCATTCTGTAGGTATAGGTACACAATCATTTGGATTTTCTAAGGGCAACCTACTTAGCGCATCAGCCGTACCTAGAAGTTTACCTGACCGATGTACTAAGTCAAATTTATAGGCTTATAGAATCAGTGCCCATCGTTGAATCCTACCTGAGGCCATAACTGGAATATTTTTATTAGGTGAAAATAAACCTAAAAGAGGCTTATGGTCAGTAATTAGTTTAAATTCATGGCCCCATAGATAGAAATGAAATTTTTTTACTGCAAATACTAAAGCTAATGCTTCACGTTCCACTTGTGCATATCGTTTTTCAGTCTCAGTTAGTGTTCTAGAAGCAAAACAGATAGGCCTATCTACACCATCAATGTGGTGAGATAACACTGCCCCAATTCCATAAGAACTGCTGTCTGCTGAAACTACGAGAGGAAGTTTAGGATCATAATGCACTAGGAGCGTGGACTTTAGTAGTACGTCCTTGGAAGCCTCAAATGCTTCCTTTTGAGTTTTCTCCCATCTCCACTGTTCCCCAGATCGTAATAGCTTATTTAGGGGTTCAAGGAAAGTCGATGCATTAGTAGGCTGCCCATATTTCCTTGAGACAAAAACGGGACATTGGGATGGCAAAAAAGGGACGGGGGTTATGTAATATTCTGTATTCATGAAAAAGTAAGTACATAAACATATTGAGCTTACAATTATTCTTCAGTGACAGAACCCATACAAAAACCCATACAAAACGGTACTGTCCCGTTCAAAACGGTACGTATGGTCAGCCTATGCATTAGGCAAAAATTTCCTATAAAAGTTTAGGAGACCTAAATAAGCTTGTAACTGTGTGATGTTTTGTGGAGGTGGTGCATTTGCTATTGCTTCTAGTTTATCCACCGTTGAATGAATGCCTGAGGCATCTATGCGGAACCCTAAATATGAAATCTCGTTAGTGACCCATGAACACTTTTCTCTCTTTAGCTTAAGTCCGGCATCCCGGAGTCTTTTTAGAACCGTGGTTAATCTAGTTAGGTGTTCTTTTTTAGACGAACCTGAAATGAGGACATCATCTAGAAAGCAAAGTACCCCTGGAATGTGACCTAGAACTTGGTCCATTGTCCTCTGAAAAATACCCGGAGCCGATGCTATTTCATAGCATAGCCTATTGTACTTATATAGGCCTCGGTGCGTATTTATGATAGTTAATTCTTTAGAGTTTTCATCTAAACTTAGTTGAGCATAGGCTTGGGACATATCGAGTTTTGTGAAATATTTACCCCCAGCAAGAGAGCTAAATAATTCATCAGGCTTGGGTATAGGCAGTGGCGGTCCTAGCTTACATGACGCCCTGGGCGAACCTCACCTTCAGCGCCCCCCCCCCTGTTCGCCAACACACACACATTCGAATCCCCCCAAAATAAAGGACAGACATAACTCTTTCACAAAATAACTTTTTATTGGACTAATTGTTGGGACTTCAGAACCAAAACAAAGACTCAAATTTCTGAATTTTACAAATCCTTCATCACGTAAATAGAATAACTCACTTAAGAGAATGTAATTATGATACTATGAACAGGAAAAATACAAATTAAATTGCACAACTGCCATAAATAAACTATTTTTATTTATTTCTTTATTTATTTATTCTTATTTTTATTTTTATTTTTTTTGCAGGCGCTCATGCCGCCCCTCCACAAATGCCGCCCTGTGCGGCTGCCCATATTGCCCATATGAGGAACCGCCACTGGGTATAGGATAGCAATCTAGAAGGACGGCTCTATTTGCTGTTAAACGGTAATCCCCACTGGTTCAATAATTTTATCTTTTAGCAGCCTGTCAATTTCTAAATCTATCTTCTCCCGCAGTGCATGCGCAATTGAACGGGCCTTACAAAATTTCGGAGTTACATTAGGATCTTCTATGCAGACCTGATGGCCTTTTAGGTTGCCTACTTCAGGCCCAAAAACAGAAGAAAACTCCCTTAACAATGAGTCTATGTCAGATGGATATGAGAGTGTATGCACATCTGCCTGACCCCTTGGCAAGATTTTGTCAATCGGCATTTTCAAAGCATCAATCCAATCACGGCCTAGTAGAGTAGGCCCTTGCTCATCCACCACTAAAAGGGTTAAGGGATGAGACAAAGTTTTCTGGTTGAGTGTAACTGTGACGGATGCTTCTCCACAAATAGGTATTTGTATGTCCCCATATTTCTTCAAAATCGTTTTAGATGCATGTAGTTTAAGTGTGTTTTTGAAAATTTTATCAAAAACTGCCCTGGACATGACCGTTCGGGCAGCACCCGTATCTAATTCTAGAGGAACTGTAACTCCATTTAGGCCTACCTCTACAATATATGGGCCTGTATTTTTCCCACTTTGCTGCTCATAAAATAGGTACTCCACTCCAATGTTCGAAGTATTTCCCCTTTGAGGATTTACACTAGAAATGTTAAAATTAGAATTTTCACCCTTCGTTTTCTTTGAAAAACACACTTTAGCTATGTGGCCTATTTTACTACAGTTTCGGCAAACTGCTTCTTTAAAAGGGCAATCCTTCTTCCAATGGTGTTTTCCACACCCTGTACATGGCTTGGAAGGCTTAGTAGAATTAGTAGGCTTAGTCGTATTCGCCTCATACCTTTTATTTGCCTGTCTAGTAGGCTCCTTAGGTCTGCCAGGCCTAGAAGATTTAAAGCTATTTACGTGTTGGGTTTTACTACTGTGATTTCCAAAAGCTCTAACATCTTTAGCAGCTGCTTCTCTAGCCGTAGCTATTTCTACAGCCTGACTAAAAGTTAGGTCCTGTATGGCTAATAGGGTTCTCTGGGTAGACTCCTCTTTGAGACCTATTACAAACCTATCTCTTAGCATTTCATCTAATTTGTCCCCAAATTTACACGTACGGCTATGGTTTTTTATTCCCGCAACAAACTCTACAATGCTTTCATTTCCCGTCTGATGCCTTGAATAAAATTTGAAACGTTCATAGATGAGAACTACTCGGAGTTTGTAGTGATCGGTTAGGGCCTGTACCAATTCATTATAGGTGCAGGTTTCCGGTGCTTTAGGAGAAACTAGGTCCATAACTAAACCAAACGTTTTAGGGCCTATTATAGTTAAAAAGGTAGGTACTTTCTTAGCATCAGGAATGGAATTTGCCTCGAAAAACAACCTCACCCTAGTGGCATAAGCTTCGAAGTCCTCCCCAGAGTCTTCGTAGGGGCTTATATGGCCAATCACCGACATGCTAGAGCAAAACCGAATTTAGGCCAAATCACGTGAAGTAGGTTAGATTAGGTTTAAATTTGATCTAGTTACTCCCCAGTTAGGGCTGAATAGTGAATTGTATTAGAGTTAGGGCTGAGTACGAATTAGTTTTAGAGTTAGGGCTGAGTAGGAATTAGTTTTAGAGTTAGGGCTGAGTAGGAATTAGTTTTAGAGTTAGGCCGGCGGGACCTACGCTATTGTGAAAAATGCTCTGTATGAATTGGTCCCCAATTAACCCCACCCCTAATATCTCCAGTCTAACTATAGAGTAGATTAAGTCTAGCCTTGTAAGGGTCAGCCTAGAGATTCCGGAAATGGTCCAGAGCGGGCAGATAAATTGAGGTCCACAGTAGGATTCCTCACCAAATTAGGTTAGGGCAATCTACCTTCACCTTTGTTAAGCTATGAGTTGATGCTAGGTCTTAGGCCACAATGTAGGCCTAATTTGTCTGACCCAGCTTAATTTAATGCTTTTACTTCTAACTGGGTTAAAAACACAATTAGTCACTTACTGCTAGTTATTAGAGAGTCCCTTTTCCCGTCTTGTTTAATTGTTAAGAGCGTACTTGCTGGTGGGGATCTTTTTTCGTTGTCTGTTCTTCTCCCTTCTCTCGTTCCGTCCTCTCGCCCCGTTCCTCGTTTTCGTTCTTCCTTGTCTTGCTTTTTTCGGGGCTTTTTCCACCAGCGTGGTCTTGTTTTTTTTACGGTTGGTTGATCGGTAATGTATATCTATTACCGAGCACGCTCTTGTCACACAGTATATAAATACTAGTGTGGAGAATAACTCTGGTGAACAACCAATTGGTTTCATCCACCCAGTTATTGACATAAAGGGAATTTAATAATTGTTAGATTAACTACCTACTTACTCAGTGAACCATTTTCGTTACCTCCCAACTACGCACACATCAGTTTTCCATATACTGGGGGCCCCGGGAGATAAAAATTTTGGTGTCAGTGTCACCAATTTTTATGTCTGAGTGTAGACTAGCTAACTATTTGACTGTAAATGCCTGTTAATCTGATTAACAGTGACTATCCTCACCTTCTCATGGAGAAGGTGTAGCATTTAATTAGAAGATAAAATATACATCCATAGGATGAAACTGTCTATGGTCTTTACCATAAGAAAAGAAAAAGTGAAAGTTAGAAGATAAAATTACAATTCCCCAGCATCTATTTTTTGTTGTAAAACTAGTCGCGCCTTTAATGCTGTTTGTCGCTGAGGTCTTGTGTCTGTCAATGTTGTAGTAGGATGTGTTACCACTCCTACTGTCAAAGGAATAGTTACTGGAAGTTCAGTGTCTCCAGTTGTTACTGTCAGTGGAGAAGGTTCTCCAAAGTCCATTGTTTTGGGTCCAGACTCTAAAGGGTACAAAAGAGAAATGTCTCTTGTTGTGTCACCCGTTGAAGTCCTTAATTTGACCACTCTTGTTACCCCGTCTGCCCCTGGTCTGAGTTCTAAAACTCTAGCCAGAGGCCAGTATTGTCTTGGAGTACTGTCATGTATGAGAACAAGGTCCCCTACCTTAATTGTGTCAGACCAATCCTTCTTAGTCATTTGTTTATGTCTCTCCCTTAGACCCATCAAGTACTCAGTTTTCCACTGTTTAATAAAATGAGCTTTAACTCTAGTTAAGTGTTGTAATTTAGTCTGGAGTTCATCGTGACGTTAAGTCCAGTTTGGGTCTTCTGAAGAGTCTATATTGTAGTCCGGCAGGAGACTAACTTGTTCTCCCCGAATCAAATGATTTGGAGTTAATGGTTCCGGGTCATTAATGTTGTCACTCACATAAGTGAGTTTTGAAAAAACTATATAGGGCTATGGGTTGATTGCCTGTGCCCTCATCCGTTGGAAATTTCCAACAGACTTCAGTGGAGGGTTACCGACAAAAGCCCTATGCTTTTTCGTTAGAGAGTTATAAATATGTAGGTTGTTAAAGGACCGTTTTATATTTAAGTGATTACGGTAATTTTAGCGCCGGGATTATGACACCTTATGTTAATGAAAACTGAAATTGCTCACCTTATTTTTGCTGGGTCTTTGTTTGTTTCGATGTAGGGCGTGACGGTCATTTTCGGTGTAGGGTCGCCACGATGGGGTTACGCGGCGAATTTACTTAAGGTAATTAATATAGGCAGTCACTATATAAACCCCTGAAGGAATAGGCCTATCCTTTTATAGTCACTAGGTTTTATATTATAAGGAATTCACTCAGAACTAGAGGGAAAACTTTATACGTGTTCCCTGTTTAAAGCGTTCGCTGTAACATAAACAGCCCTGAGAGCCGTTCCTTGGTTCTGGTGTATTATTTGCCGAACTAGCATTATTTTTGTTTGGTCTACTCCTGTGGTAGACTAAACAATAAATTGGGTTTTCTTGTTGCTATGTGAGGCTGATTCATACATACAGGTTCTTTGTACGTATGGCAATTCAATTATTTCATTCCCAATAGGCTATGTCGCCAATCCCGAGGCATTTTTGTATAGATATTTAATTCAATTAATTAATAATTTATATTTAATTATGAAATAAATGTACCACATATGATACCATGTTGTGAGCGCGTATAGTTTTTCCATATACTGGGGGGGGCCGGAGAAAAATTTGTATGTTATAGATCAAATTTTTTGATAAACTGTGTTTTAAACCATGTGAAATGGATTGAAAAGAATGAAGTAGAAATTTAGGGAGAGAGGTTACTCAAGACCTATTCAAATATGAAAGTTCAAGAGGCCAACTTCTCAAGTTTAGTTAAAGTTATGTCAATCAGTTTGACTCCCTTTAGGTATAGGAAATTTATGGGATTAAAGTAAAGTTATGAAGCATTTTAACTTTGCTCAGTTTGTGTAAGTTTTATAAGTCACCAGTCTTAATTTTTTCTTGTAAAAGTTTTCTGGCTTTCAAAGCAGTCTTTCTTTGAGGCCTGTCTGGTTTAGTCTGAGTTACATCAGGCACATTGAGAGATTCCTCCCCAATAGTATCCTGATCCATCCTTTGGGGTAATGGTTCTAATTTAGCCCCACACTCCAAAGGATATAGTAATGTGATATCTCTGGTGGTCTCACCAGTTGCTGTTTTCAGTTTTACAACCCTGGTAACTTCGTCTTCACCAGTTTTGAGTTCCAAGACTTTTCCCATTGACCAATGTTGTCTTGGTGTCTTGTCATGTATCAACACAATGTCCCCAATTTTGACTGAATCATTCCAACTTTGTTTTGTTAATTGTTTATGTCTTTCTCTAAGACTTGTTAAGTATTCTTCTCTCCATTTTGTTATAAATTGAGTTTTGATTTGTGTCAAATGTTGGTATTTTGTGTTGAGTCCTTTGTGTCCTATTTCCCAATCTGGATCCTCTGTACTGTTATGTTCAGATTCTGGTAACATGTTTACTGTTTCTCCCTTAATTAGGTGGTTCTTTACAGTTTGTATGTTTCTTTCCCAAATTGAACCATACCATGGTGTATTAACAGGAATGTACTTCCAGGTTATGTTGTGTTTGGTTAAATGAGTTTGTACTGTTTCACTGTCACAAATCTGATGAATAATTCTTTCACCAGATTTGAAGTATGTGGCATTGTCTGACCATATAGTTTTGGGTACAGAATTGTGTGCACAAAATCGTCTGAAAGCAGCAATAAAAGCTTCTGCTGTCAGATCTTCTACTATGTCTAGACATATGGCACGTGTGGCAGCACAGGTGAAGAGTACAATGTACACTTTGTATTCCTTTGAATCCATTTTGTCTCCAAAACTCACATTTACCGCTCCAGTGTAGTCAATACCCGTGGTTTCAAATGGCCGAGTAAATGTTACTCGTTCCACAGGTAGGTCTGGAGGGCTTGGGGTCTTAAAGGGTCGTGAATGGATACGTTTACAAGGAATGCATGTGTTTAAAATTTTCTTTGTTTCAGTTCTACCCTTTGGTAGCCAGTAAGTAGTTTTTCTCAGCTCTGTCAGGGTTTGTGGGACTCCCATGTGGTGTATTTTGTTGTGGGTATCCCTGATGATGAGTTTTGTGAAGTGATTTCTCCTTGGAAGAAGAATTGGGTGCTTAGAGTTGTAAGTCAAAGTTGACTTGTTAAGCCTTCCTTTACACCTTATCAGACCCTCTGTATCCAGGTACAGATTTAGATCCATGACAAGTGAAGGAATACCTTTGTTTAATGTGTTACTGGACCTAAGATACTTCAACTCCTTGTCAAATTCTGAAGCTTGTATCTGTTGGAGCCAGTATTTTGTTGCAGTTTCTGTTAAGTTAGAAAAGGCCTTCTGAGGACAGTGTTTGAGAAGGTAGCTATTGACAAACTTGCAGCAATAGACTGTAATTCTCAAGAGTTTGTTGAGGTCTGAATTAAGGTGAGAGTCAAATATAGGTTTGTCCTCAGTGATCTTTTCAGTTGTTGTAGAGTTGAGTGTGAGGTTAACTACTTTGGCTGGCCAAAGATCCTCACATGTTAGCCATTCGGGCCCTTCATACCAGATTTTATTTGTTTTCAACAGCTTGTAAGAGAGCCCTCTTGTCAAAAAGTCTGCAGGATTCTCCTTTGTTTTTATGTACCTAAATTTGATACCAAGGTTTGTGTTTGCAGTTTTGATTTCTGTTAGTCTGTTTTTCACAAATATATTTTTGCAAGAAGTTGTATCTGTGTTGGTCACCCATGTTAGACAAATTTGACTGTCTGTCCATAAGTAAATGTTTGTTATGTCAACTTCTTTATACACTTGTGAAAGAAAGTTTGCTGTTTTAACTCCCAATGAGACAGCTAATAATTCAAGTTGTGGTACAGTTTTCTTTTGGTTTAAGGGTGCCACTTTTGCCTTTGAATAAACCAAGTTACTTTCATTTTCACTTGTTAAATAGGCACAACACCCATAAGCTTGTGTGCTGGCATCTGTAAAAATGTGTAGTGTTTGCGATTTCAATCTGTAGCCAGCACATCTTGGTACGTAGATGTCTTGAACTTTGTTCAAGTCTGTGGCTAATTTTTTCCAATGAAGTTGGTCTTCCACTGAAAGTGGTTCATCCCAATCAATTTTCTTTTCCCATAAGTCTTGCAAAAGTGTTTTGGATCTTATGGTTGCTGGTAAATATAATCCAATTGGGTCGAAAATTTTGGATGATTCTGAAAGCACTTGTCTTTTTGTATCGGCATTTGGATTTAAGTTATAACTCTTTGTGCAAAGAGTGTCATCGTGTTCGGAATTCTGTTTTAAAAACCAAAGCATTCCAAGTGTTTTCGTGTAATTGTTTGGTTCAATGTTCCCATTGTTGTCTTTTGTTATTTGTTCATTTAATTTAGGAGAATTAGAAAGAGTTTGTACTGTATTCAAACCTCCTACCACTTCAGACTAGTCAATACCCGTAGTTTTAGTGGAGTAAATTTACTCCTCCACAGGTAGATCTGGAGGGCTTGGGGCTTTGAATCCTGTACTGTTTTTGTGTTGTTTGGCCTATGGCCTAGGGAGGCCACAAGACCCTTTTTGTTTGGTCTCTGGCCAAAGGAGGCCACAAGACCTTTGTTGTTTGGTCTCTGGCCAAGGGAGGCCACAAGACCAATGTTGTTTGGTCTCTGGCCAAGGGAGGCCACAAGACCAATGTTGTTTGGTCTCTGGCCAAGGGAGGCCACAAGACCAATGTTGTTTGGTCTCTGGCCAAGGGAGGCCACAAGACCAATGTTGTTTGGTCTCTGGCCAAGGGAGGCCACAAGACCCTTGATGAATATGTTGGGCTATGGCCAAGTGAGACCATCAGCCCCTTGATGAATATGTTGGGCTATGGCCAAGGGTAGGCCATCAGCCCTTTGATGAATTTGTTGGGCTATGGCCAAGGTAGGCCATCAGCCGTTTGATGAATTTGTTGGGCTATGGCCAAAGGTAGGCCAAGGCCCTTTGATGATTTGTTGGGCTATGGCCAAGGGTAGGCCATCAGCCGTTTGATGAATTTGTTGGGCTATGGCCAAGGTAGGCCAAGGCCCTTTGATGATTTGTTGGGCTATGGCCAAGGGTAGGCCATCAGCCCTTTGATGAATTTGTTGGGCTATGGCCAAGGGTAGGCCATCAACCCTTTGATGAATTTGTTGGGCTATGGCCAAGGTAGGCCATCAGCCCTTTGATGAATTTGTTGGGCTATGGCCAAGGGTAGGCCAAGGCCCTTTGATGATTTGTTGGGCTATGGCCAAGGGTAGGCCATCAGCCCTTTGATGAATTTGTTGGGCTATGGCCAAGGGTAGGCCATCAACCCTTTGATGAATTTGTTGGGCTATGGCCAAGGTAGGCCATCAGCCCTTTGATGAATTTGTTGGGCTATGGCCAAGGGTAGGCCAAGGCCCTTTGGTGATTTGTTGGGCTATGGCCAAGGGTAGGCCATCAGCCCTTTGATGAATTTGTTGGGCTATGGCCAAGGGTAGGCCATCAACCCTTTGATGAATTTGTTGGGCTATGGCCAAGGTAGGCCATCAGCCCTTTGATGAATTTGTTGGGCTATGGCCAAGGGTAGGCCAAGGCCCTTTGATGATTTGTTGGGCTATGGCCAAGGGTAGGCCATCAGCCCTTTGATGAATTTGTTGGGCTATGGCCAAGGGTAGGCCATCAACCCTTTAATGAATATGTTGGGCTATGGCCAAGGTAGGCCATCAGCCCTTTGATGAATTTGTTGGGCTATGGCCAAGGGTAGGCCAAGGCCCTTTGATGATTTGTTGGGCTATGGCCAAGGGTAGGCCATCAGCCCTTTGATGAATTTGTTGGGCTATGGCCAAGGGTAGGCCATCAACCCTTTGGAGTAGAGTAGTTTGTTTGTACGTGTCACTGTCTAACCATATAATTTTTGGCACAAAATTATGTGCACAGAATCAGAGCGCAGCAATAAAAGCTTTTACTCTCCGATCCTTGGTTATGTTTAGACAGGTTGTTGTGTTTGAGACACATGAAAGAGTAGTGTGTGTGTGTGTCATTCCTCCGAATCCAGTTGGTCTTCAAAACTTGGATTCACCACTCCAATGAAATTAATACCCGTAGTTATGAATGAGTAAATGTTGTGTATCCTACAGGTAGGTCTGGAAGGTTTGGGGTTTTGAAGGAATCCAATCTGTTTGCGAGGAATGTTTGTGTCTGTTAATGAAATCTGTTGTGTTTCTTCTTTTAAAAGAAGAATTGGATGTTTGAAGTCGTATGTATATATTTATATACTGTACCGTACGTATGTGTGTAAATGTGTACAGTATTTTGTTATAGGGTTTTATTTTTGGGTTTTGGATTAGGTTAATCAATTTGGCTGAGTAAAGACCCTCAAACGTTGCATTTGAGACCCTTATATCAAGCCTTGTCTGTAATAGGTTGTGCCTATATGTCAAATAGGACATGAAATAGGTTGGGCCTATATGTCAAATAGGACTTCGGAATAGGTTGGGCCTATATGTCAAATAGGACTTGGTGTGCCTATATGTCAAATAGGACTTCGGAATAGGTTGGGCCTATATGTCAAATAGGACTTGAAATAGGTTGGGCCTATATGTCAAATAGGACTTCGGAATAGGTTGGGCCTATATGTCAAATAGGACTTGAAATAGGTTGGGCCTATATGTCAAATAGGACTTCGGAATAGGTTGGGCCTATATGTCAAATAGGACTTGAAATAGGTTGGGCCTATATGTCAAATAGGACTTCGGAATAGGTTGGGCCTATATGTCAAATAGGACTTCGGAATAGGTTGGGCCTATATGTCAAATAGGACTTGGTATGCCTATATGTCAAATAGGGTTTGAAATAGGTTGGGCCTATATGTCAAATAGGACTTGGAATAGGTTGGGCCTATGTCAAATAGGACTTGGAATAGGTTGGGCCTATGTCAAATAGGACTTGGAAGAGGTTGGGCCTATATGTCAAATAGGACTTGGTATGCCTATATGTCAAATAGGATTTGGAATAGGTTGGAATAGGGTCACGAATAGGTGTTAGGTGGGTGTAGGTTTGAATTCGTGCAATTGCTTTAGGTCTTTGTGATGTTACAGTTCGAGTCGAATTTTGTGATGTTACAGGTCTGAGTCGAATTTTGTGATGTTACAGGTCTGAGTCGAATTTTGTGATGTTAATGAGTAAGTTAAATTGCTGAAATAAATTTTATAACCTACACCATAGGTTCAATTATAAATTTAGTGTTTTTAATTAGGATAGGCCTTGAGTGTAAAGAGTAAGGCCTACTTTAAGAGGTAGGCCTATTATGTAAGGTAAAGTTAGGTGGGCCTACTAAATAGGCCTATTTGTTGGGCCTACCAAATAGGCTTATGTTTGGGCCTATTATTTTATAGGACCTTAAATGAGTTAAGCCTGTTAAATTAACAAGGCTTAGTTTTGAGTTTGAAGAGTAGGACCTATTAAATAGGCTTAATGTTGCGGCCTATTTTTTTAGGACCTAAAATAAGTTATGCCTGTTAAATGAACAAGCCTTTGTTTTCGGTTAGTGTAAAGGTAAAGGAATCGGTTCCCAGTTTTAGGCCACTATATGAAAAAACTATAGTGGGGTTATGGTTGAAATTAGAGTTAGGCCAATGAGGTAAGCCTAGCCTCTGCGTGTGTCAGTGTAAATTTTAGAGGGGTTAGTTCCCCATACACAGGGCCACCATTTGAAAAAACTATATAGGGCTATGGGTTGATTGCCTGTGCCCTCATCCGTTGGAAATTTCCAACAGACTTCAGTGGAGGGTTACCGACAAAAGCCCTATGCTTTTTCGTTAGAGAGTTATAAATATGTAGGTTGTTAAAGGACCGTTTTATATTTAAGTGATTACGGTAATTTTAGCGCCGGGATTATGACACCTTATGTTAATGAAAACTGAAATTGCTCATCTTATTTTTGCTGGGTCTTTGTTTGTTTCGATGTAGGGCGTGACGGTCATTTTCGGTGTAGGGTCGCCACGATGGGTTTACGCGGCGAATTTACTTAAGGTAATTAATATAGGCAGTCACTATATAAACCCCTGAAGGAATAGGCCTATCCTTTTATAGTCACTAGGTTTTATATTATAAGGAATTCACTCAGAACTAGAGGGAAAACTTTATACGTGTTCCCTGTTTAAAAAAGCGTTCGCTGTAACATAAACAGCCCTGAGAGCCGTTCCTTGGTTCTGGTGTATTATTTGCCGAACTAGCATTATTTTTGTTTGGTCTACTCCTGTGGTAGACTAAACAATAAATTGGGTTTTCTTGTTGCTATGTGAGGCTGATTCATACATACAGGTTCTTTGTACGTATGGCAATTCAATTATTTCATTCCCAATAGGCTATGTCGCCAATCCCGAGGCATTTTTGTATAGATATTTAATTCAATTAATTAATAATTTATATTTAATTATGAAATAAATGTACCACATATGATACCATGTTGTGAGCGCGTATAGTTTTTCCATATGAGTGGTCTATTGTTGATGATGTTCTCAATCTCAGCCAGGAGAGTGAGCAACTCAAATAAGTGTATCTGTTTTTTACCAATTGCTTTCTTCAAGCAATTCTTTACTGTTTGTATATTCCTCTCCCAGATAGAACCATACCAAGGAGAGGCAACTGGAATATACTTCCACTTTATGTTTGAATTTTGTATATATAATTGTGTGAGTTCGTTGCTTAACAAGTCGTTGATGACTTGTTCACCAGCCTTGAAATATGTAGCATTGTCAGTCCAAACTGTCTTGGGTACTGAATGTCGTGCACAGAATCTCTTAAAGACAGCAACAAAAGATTCTGCTGTAAGGTCCTCCACAACATCCAGATAAACAGCTCGTGAGCCAGCACATGTAAACAGTACAATGTACATTTTTTGTTCAGTGTCAACCACCCCTACAGTCAATGCTCCTGTATAGTCAATGCCTACAGTCTCAAAGGGTCTGTTGAGAGTAACTCTCTCCTCTGGCAAAGCAGGAGGATTTGGTTTCCTATAGGGCCTAGCATGAATACGCCTACATGTGACACACTCACTCAGGACTGTTTTAACAGTGATCCTTCCCTTGGGTATCCAATAAGCTTTTCTTAATGTAGTTAGTATCTGTGGTACCCCCATATGATATACATCATTGTGTGTTTTTCTGATGATTAATGTTGTCAAATAGCTAAATCTAGGTAAAAGGATTGGATGTTTGCTTTTGTATGACAGTTTTGATTTGTCTAATCTCCCTTTACACCTTAGAAGACCTTCCTCATCTCTGAACAAATTTAGATCCACAACTACTGATGGTACAGGTTCTTTTGTTTGTTTCCCATTAGTCAAGAATTCTAACTCTTTATTGTACTCCTTTTGTTGTGCATGCCCTATCCAGTACTTGGTTGCAACTTCTGTATAATTATGATTGTTTTTATTTAGCTGTTTGTTTATTGTAGTTAAACAGTTGTGAGCAAACCTCAAACAGTAGGCTGTGACCCAGACAAGTTTACTGAAATCAGAATAACGTTCATAATTAGTGATTGGTTCAACCTTTTCATTTGAAAAGATTAAATTTAATGTCAAGTTAACTTGTTCCACAGGCCATTGGTCTCTATTACAGAGCCACTTAGGTCCCATGAACCAAGTTTTGTTTGACTTCAACAACTTGTAGGATAAACCTCTGGTCAGAAAGTCTGCTGGATTTTGCTTAGTTGGAACATAGTGAAAGTTTACTTGTAGGCTTTCATTAGCTTCAGCTATTTCTTTTAGCCTATTTCTTACAAAGATATTCTTACTATTAATGCTATCATTCCGTATCCAGGCAAGACAAATCTGACTGTCAAGCCAGATGTGGATATCAGTTATGTTCACATCATGGTAAGCATCCTTAAGCAATGAAATGGTTTTAATGGCTAATGCAGCAGCCAATAGATCCAATTGAGGTATGGTTCGGGTAGGTTTGAGAGGTGCAACTTTCCCTTTTGCATAAATTAGATGACTTTCTGTAGGACTTACAAGATAGGCACAGCACCCATAAGCTTGTGTGCTTGCATCAGCAAACACATGAAGTCTCTGGGGCTTATCCCTAAACCCACAGCACCTTTGAATTTTAATGTTCTGCACTTTTGTTAAATCAGCAGCTAACTTCTTCCAAGATTTTTTATCTTCATTTGTTATTGGATCATCCCACCCAACATTTGTCCTCCAAACTTCTTGGAGGAGAATCTTTGATTTTATTGTTGAAGGCAGGAATAGACCCATGGGATCAAAAATTTTGGAAGCCTCTGATAATATTTGTCTTTTAGTATTTGCTTCCTCATCAAGTTTAAAACCTTTAGTACAGATTGAATCATGACTGTTAGAAGTTGCATCCAAATACCAGTTCATACCTAAAGTTTTAACTCTGTCTGATGGCTCAGTAAGACCATTATTATCCTTTAAAATCCTTTTGTTTAAATCCTCATCATTTGAAATCCACTCTCTAAGTTCAAAGTTACCTTGTTGCATGATGTTTTGAGAGTGTTCATAGACTTCAGATAATTCAGATTTTGTTGTTGTTGAGCCTATTAGATTGTCTACGTAAAAATGTTCCTTAAGGAAGTTCAATGTTAAAGAGTTATTAAACTGGTTCAAATGATGTCTAATTGTCAATGCTAATAGGCTAGGTGAGCAATTGGCTCCAAACAACACAACATTAAATCTATAGGTTATGAACCCTTTATTCAAATCAAATGGATCCTTGAACCATAAGAACCTAAGTTGGTTCTTATCATATTCATTTTTAAGATTTATTCTCAAAAATGCCTTTGAAATGTCACTTTGTACGGCATATTTATCTAACCTGAACCTCAGTAAGATCTTCACAAGGTCAGAAATGAGATTAGGACCCTCAATCAGGCAATCATTCAAACTGTGTTTATCACTGTCTTTGAGGCTACAGTTATATACTACTCTGAGTTTTGTTGTTGGGGCATCTTGTCGATAAACCCCCCTGTGGGTTAAATAATGACAACCATCTTTTTTAAAAGGGTTATTTGTTACTTCTTCAATGAAGCCTTTCTGTAGCTGTTCTTTGAAGACATCACTGTACATTTGAATATTATTATCTTGTTTGAGTTTTTTCATTACTTTATATAAATGTCCTTTAGCTACTTTGAGATTATCTCTTAAAGTTGGACAATTTATTTTCCAAGGTAACTCAACAAAATAACTATTGTCTTTGCGCTGAATGGTGTCTTCAAATCTTTCTACCATTAACTGATCTTCTGAAGTTTGATTTGTGTCATGTATACCCACAGATTCTAGCAACCATGAAGTTTGAATTGCCTCATCCAGAGTTTCATTTGATAGTGATGAATTAATGTTCTCAGTTGATATAATATTATTCAAAGTGTTGCTATTCTTACAGGTGTTATGTAGGACTGAGTTGAGGCACATAGTATTTGTTAGTCATGAACTATTTTGGTTTAGGTCTAGGTTGTATTTGGATAGGTCACCCAAAGGGGCTATCCCTGATATAGTCTGATAAGCTATACCATTACCTATCTTTACTATGCCCTTATGAATAAGATTAATATAATCTGCCCCTATTAACATTTCAATGTTAGCTACTGTGTTGTTTGTGATATGTCTATCAGCTATTTTGTAGTGTTTTCCCAAATGATTTATGGTTTGTTCTAGTTTGGGTATAACCAGTTTGTTTTGTCCTACTTTAGAAATAATAACTGCTTCAATTTTCTCTAATTTATTTTCTAAATGTAGTTCCAGGTCAATTGTCTTATAGCTATTTTTGTCCGAGTTATCCTTAACAAAGGATGCAATATTGAGTTTTTGTTCATTCGGGTTTGGTGTCAAACCCAATTTATTAACTACATTTTGCGAAACAAATGTTTGTTGAGAACAACAGTCTATAAGACATCTCACTGGAGTGGTGCTACCCTCACTATTCACTAAGTCCAAAGTAATAGTTGGTAAAAGAATCTCAGTGTTTCTTGTTACGTTGTTTGAACAAACAGAATGTCCCATGAAAGTGGCATTTTCTTGATTACCTTTGTTTGGTGGAGGTATCTTTTGAGTTTGAGTACTATTGTTTGGAAACTTTGGTGAATCACACATTGATGAGACATGTCGTAAACTTTGGTTAATATTCGTTTTAATGCTTTGTTCGTTTTCGATAGAAGGAGACATTCTATGACAATTTAACATATAAATTCGTATTCAGGACACCTTGAAACCTCAGGGAAACTGATAAAAATCAAGGAAATGTAATAATTATTTTTTATGGAAAAAAAAAATTTAGACGTAAAAAGCAGCCATTATAGACCATTGACCGAGTATTTAGCTCTTAACGCTGTTAAAATTTTAACGAACGTCGCCCTCTCCAGTTTTATGGGGAGACATCTCGTGGCAAAATTAGGAAACATAGGTCAAAACAACCAATTAAAACTGGTTTTTGTTTCACGTGACCTTATCCGACCAATCAGAGACGTACATTTTGAATCTCTGATAATGCATACTCATTTTCTCAGTCTCGTTTTCATTATGATTTGCGAAGGTTGTGATTTGGATTACTATCAATTAATACAAGATATTTATAAGAAAGAAGCCGGTGCTGAAGCTTTCTTTACGAGTCACTGTGTTTTACCTTGTTGGAAAGACGTGAAGAGCTGGATATTACGGTCTGGCAACAAAACCCAATCCTATTCAAAGTATCTTGCATGGTACTTGTTTAACCGTGAATATCCCTCTCAACAACGTCTCCACAAATTCATGTTGGTCGCCGCGGATTTGTATAAACACCCTAACGGTGCTATTTAAGGTAAAAAATTGCGAAAAAACGCGGGTTAGGTTGGGTTAGGTCAGTTTAGGTTAGGTTAGGTCAGTTTAGGTTAGGTTAGGTCTGAACCAAAACACATTTTTCTGGTGTTTTTTGGTGTGATTTGCTCAAATCTGAACTTCGTTTCTTTGGGAAATGAGCCGTTTTTGAGAAATTTTCAATTTTAAAATTTCTCAAAAACGGCTCATTTCCCAAAGAAACGTTCAGATTTGAACAAATCACACCACAAAACACCAGAAAAATGTGTTTTGGTTCAGAAAGGAGGAAAAGCACTAAAACGAATAATTACCTAAACTTTTACAAAACTTACACTTGAATCTTAACCTAGATTTACAGTCTTTCTTATAATGTCCCTGGCCAGTACACTTTTTACATAGGTTCAACTGTTCACATCTTTTAGCTCTTGAGTTAAAGTCTGAATATTTGTCACACCCAGTACTACTGTGTTCATCACTTGCACAAAATTTGCAATATAGTGTGTAAGTTGAGGCAGCAGTTACATTAAAGTTCTGTAATGTAGGTGTTCGTGTATTCCAGTTGGTCACATTTGATTCTACAGTATCAAGTTTTGTCTGTTTGGCTGTAGCTAGTTGGTCTCTGGGGACAGTCTTTGGTTTATCCATAGTCTGGGTCTTATTTTGTGTTGCAATATTTCTCAGTTTGTAATTAGTTAGGAGAGTTGGAAAGTGTTTTCTGATATTTTCAAGAGTAGGATAATTTTCTCCCGTCTTTAGAACTAAAACATCTTTAACCCTCAAAGGAAGGCACCTAAGAATTATGCCTTGTATAATCCAAGATGAAGCTTTAACATCTATCTCATTGCTAACCAGTTGTCCTATAATAGCTTCTAATTTTGAATAAAATTTTCCATATCACTATGGTTATCTTTTATGGGTGCAAAATCAATAATTTGTTGAGATAATTCAAATACAATCTCATCTTTATTAATGTAATTACGTTTTAAGAGATCAATAGCTACTTCATATGAATTCCCTTCTTCTTCTTCCGCAGCTTATTATCCCATCTTTACATGAGGTCGCTGTTTTTGGTTCGTCTTCTCCACTCTCCTCTGTCGTATACCGCGTCCTCCTCCAAGTCCTTCTCCCTGATGTCCGCCACCACACAGTCCCTCCATCTCGTCTTCGGTCTTCCTCTTCTTCTCCGTCCCGGCAACTCCATCTCCAGCACTCTACGCCCCACATACTTCTCCTCTCTTCTCCTGACGTGTCCATACCACCTCAGCCTGGCCTCCTGCACCTTCTTAGATGCTTCCGCCACCTTCACTGTTCCCCTCATATGCTCATTTCTGACCCTATCCCTCCTCGTCACTCCACACATCCATCTCAACATCTTCATTTCAGCCACATCGATTTTTCTTTCATTGCTCTTCTTCATTGGCACAGTCTCCATTCCATACAACATTGCCGGCCTCACCACTGTTTTGAATACCTTTCCCTTCAGTTTCACTGGGACCCTCTTATCACAGAGCACCCCTGATACGTCTCTCCAGTTCTTCCACCCCGACTGTATTCTACAGTTTATCTCTCTCTCTGCTCCCCCCTCTGCATCCACTGTTGACCCCAAGTATTTAAAATACTCCACCGTCTTAACACGCTCTCCACTCAATGTCACTTCCCCTCCTCGGTCCTGCTGCACATCACATCTCATATATTCGGTCTTCTTTCGGCTAATTCTCATCGCCCTACTTTCCAACGCCTCTCTCCAATTTTCCAACTGCTGCTCCACCTCCTCTTTCGTCTCCCCACTCAACACAACATCGTCTGCATACATCATGCACCACGGCGCCTCCCCTCTAATCCTGTCCGTCAACACATCGAATACCACATTGAAAAGGAAGGGGCTCAAAGCTGATCCTTGGTGCAGACCAACTTCCACCCCAAAGCTCTCTGACACACCCACACTACTCCTCACCTTAGTTGTTACTCCCCTGTACATTCCTTTGATCAGTTTAACATACTTCTCTGGTACCATCTTTTCATATGAATTCCCTACGGCTGGTAAATAGGCTATCAGGTTATAGGCTGGGCCTTTAAGGAAACTAGTTAAGTAGCTAAACTTATCAACAGTTGAAATATAAGGTTTATTACCTATTAAACTCTCAAATTTTTCAATGAAAGATGGGAATTGTACCGTGTCCCCTTCAAATGTTGGTACTAGCAAAGTGGGTAAAGTAGCCCTAAATTCTTGTGACTCAGGATTTGGCATGCCACTTAAATTTGGTTGAAAGTTAGCTCTACTTTGATTAAAATCAGAAGTAGGTTTATGTGGTGTTAAGTCAGTCAAACGAGACTGTAGTCTCCTTATTTGCTGTTCAGTTGAGATTACCTGAACATCATTATCAGCGTAAAGGTCTATCAATTGTTCTTCAGCCATTTCGGATTCAACTAACTCTGAAATACTCTCATCAATGGCTAGTATTTCCTTCTTTTTAGTTTCCAATTTAAGAATTACATACTCTAAATCTTCCTTACCTGGTTGTGTAATATTGTTAAAAGTGTTCACGGCCTTTGTAACAGCACCCAACTTTCCCCCCCTTTTCTTTTTTAACTTTTTTAATTCCTCACTGTCCATGTTTAAGTCAAAATTGTTTAACTGGGGATCGTAATGAAATAGAGGACAAGAAGAAATTACCAGAGAAGAGAGAGCACAGACAAAACAGTCAAGTTTTAAATTTGGTTTAATCCCCTCCAAGTACTTATGTGTCACTCAGGTCTAAGCTTATAAGAGAATGAGACTCCTTAAATGTAAATGTTTCCTAGTTAGGCCCTAGGTTGTAGACCTAATTAGGCTTGATTAGGTTAGGCTTAGGCTAGACCATTTAGCCTAATTCTGCAATTTTTGTTAAATAAGGTTAAGGTTTGTAAATTCCCCACACACGGACCACCAATGTGAAAAATGCTCTGTATGAATTGGTCCCCAATTAACCCACCCCTAATATCTCCAGTCTAACTATAGAGTAGATTAAGTCTAGCCTTGTAAGGGTCAGCCTAGAGATTCCGGAAATGGTCCAGAGCGGGCAGATAAATTGAGGTCCACAGTAGGATTCCTCACCAAATTAGGTTAGGGCAATCTACCTTCACCTTTGTTAAGCTATGAGTTGATGCTAGGTCTTAGGCCACAATGTAGGCCTAATTTGTCTGACCCAGCTTAATTTAATGCTTTTACTTCTAACTGGGTTAAAAACACAATTAGTCACTTACTGCTAGTTATTAGAGAGTCCCTTTTCCCGTCTTGTTTAATTGGTAAGAGCGTACTTGCTGGTGGGGATCTTTTTTCGTTGTCTGTTCTTCTCCCTTCTCTCGCCCCGTTCCTCGTTTTCGTTCTTCCTTGTCTTGCTTTTTTCGGGGCTTTTTCCACCAGCGTGGTCTTGGTTTTTTTTCGGTTGGTTGATCGGTAATGTATATCTATTACCGAGCACGCTCTTGTCACACAGTATATAAATACTAGTGTGGAGAATAACTCTGGTGAGCAACCAATTGGTTTCATCCACCCAGTTATTGACATAAAAGGAATTTAATAATTGTTAGATTAACTACCTACCTGCTCAGTGAACCATTTTCGTTACCTCCCAACTACCCACACATCAGTTTTCCATAGCTATAGTACGGTAGCTTACCCACACAACAAACCAAATCGGACGACCCACTAGGCTACATCCAATTTTCCAACAAACCACTTGAACCCAATAAGCCAAATTAAACCAATGAGCCAAATTTAACCCAATGAACAAAATTTAATCAAATGAGCCAAATTAAATCCAATGAGCTTAATCGAATCCAATGAGCTTAATTGAATCCCATGAGCTTAATTGAATCCCATGAGCTTAATTGAATCCCATCCTCGTCGCCAAATGTGATAGCGTGGGGTAGACACCCCAGTTAGGTTACTTAGGTTCTAGCAAACAATCAAAAGCACTTACCGGTGCGTTGAATTTGATATTCCTTTGGGAGCCTACCATTAGATTCCTGTGTCCCACAAACAGCCTACCTAACTCTCTCTTACATTACCAATTTAGAAGCTATAGACATTACCCCTAACTATACTTAAGTACGGACAACTTTCTACCCCATTTGTCACCTTAGAAACACCACCTAATTACACTCAGCACCAACGATTAGGTCAGATAGGAAAAAACATCTCTAGGCTAGCCCAAAACAATACGAACAGCCGCGTTGGTTCGTTTATGACTTGCTCTTGCCATTCAGCTTAGATTTAGTGATATTTCCCCTTTAGTGACTTTTAGACTATATACATATATATACACACACATCACCTCAATTGGTCTGCCATTTTCTAAGCTCCATGCCAGCCTCCCTCATTATAGCTCTAGCCTCCATGAATATCTGTTTAGCCATTTCTGTATTATCCACGGAATACAGCAAATCATCAACATAAAATTTTTTCTTTATGTGTTCAATAGTGTTAGGATAGACTTCAGAATATTTCTTAAAATGGTACTGCATAGTAGCTGCCAACAGAAATGGACTAGAGCTGAGGCCAAACAACACTGACTTCATTCTATATGCTTGAACCTTAGGTTCATTTTCCAACAAGTCTTTCGTATCCACCCACAGATACCTTACTGCATCTCTGTCCTCTGGTTTTAACTTTATCCGCAAAAAGGCTTGCTTCACATCTGCAGTCAATGCTACTCTACCAAACCTGAATCTCAGTAACAAGGAAAATAAATCTGCATTTAAATTTGGCCCAGCATCCAAACAGTCATTCAAGGACACACCACCTTTGTCCTTGGCTGAGCCATCAAAAACTACCCTCAGTTTGGTGGTAGTTTTGTCTCGCCGTACCACTGCATGGTGTGGCAGATAATGTGCCTCCTGGCTCACCAGCTCACCTTGCACCCTTTCAGCATAGCCCTCCCTTACATACTTAGGATGGCCTCATTGTATTCAATTAACAACTCCTCATTTTTCTTAGCCTGTACAATGAAGTCTCCAACCTCCGATTAGCTAGCTGAAGGTTTGAAGGTTTGCAAGAATCCTTCCATGGAGGCCAACTTCATAGCAACCATCTCTAAACCCAATCCCTTTTTCAAATTGCTCTAAAACATCATTGTTCACTGTACTTCCTGTTTGTCCTTTATGCCAATAGATTCAAGTTCCCAAAACGCTTTCAAATGCCTTTCCAACCATGGCTGTTCTCCTCAATCTTAACAAAAAGAGCCTTAACTTCCATTTCATTGCAATAGCTACCATGTAGCATCCAGCCTAGCTTACTTTCAATAGCTACCGGGCCTCGAGATGTGCGGACAATATTACCAGTGATGAAGTCCCAATAATAGTCAGCTCCAATCAAAAGACTAATATCTTCTGTTCCTTCAAACTTATTATTGCCCAAATTAATTCCTTTAACTTGCAATTCTTGGACACATGCCATATCTAAACAAGTAGTGACTGGAGCACAAAGTTCCTCAATCTCTACAGCTTGGACCTTGATAGTGGGACTTTGTGGTAACAACCCTTAACCAGAACTTCTACCTTCTTAAATTTGGTTCGGTTTTGAACGGAACCCCCAAACCCAGAAATTCTTAAATTTTCCCTCTTAAGTTCTTTAAACTTCAATTTTCTGGAAATTCTGGTCTTAATAAAACTACACTGGCTACCACTATCAAACAACACTCTTACAGTAGCTTCTCCTCATTCCCAATTAATAAGGCTGCAGTTGTTTGCAATAATCCCCCTTTACTTTTACTCCCTTCATAGCAGTGGCATGTGCCACTGATGTCTCTACTTCTGGGGTAGGCCTACTAGGAGTGTTTTCACACAATAATGGCTGATGCCTACCATGACATTTTTTGCACAAAATTTTAAACTTACAAAACCTTGCTCTGTGACCTTTCAAAAAACATTTAAAACATGCTGTGGACTTAGTTACCCTGTCCTTTCTCTCCTCAAAGGTAAAGCCTCAGCCACCTCACATTTATATGACTTGTGGTTGCCTTCGCAAAATATGCATTCCTTGATTCCCTTTAATTTATTCTCAGAGGATGCATGTAGAGCTGACACTGTACCTGGGCTATTCCTTTTTGTGGAAACTTTGGTGCTGTGCCTGCCTTTGTCCCCTTTTACATCCCACTGTGCAAACTCAATTCCCTCTCGTCTTGCTAATTCTGTGCCTAAAAGACTTAACATCTGCTGAAGGGGGATGTACACATGTTCTGTAGAGTGTCCCCTACTTAATTCAAGCAAAATTGAGCTAGGCAATTTAGACTCCAGTGTAGGAACCAACATTATACCATACCTTTCCATTCCTACACCCAAGTTGTCCAGGGACCTAGTTCTAATTTCAAATTCATCATATAACTGCCGTAACTCCTTGACACTATTAGGATTATTAACAGGAGGTATAGCTAAAAGTCACGGAGGTGGCTTTTAATTAAGATCTCTGGCTTACCAAACCGTTTCTTTAATATATCCCAAGCCACATTATAATTAGCCTCTGTTAATGCTAATCCTGCTATGTCTTTGCTGCCTCCCCTTCCAAGAGGGACTGCAAATAATTAAACTTCTCCACGCACTTAACACTTGACTAGAATGAACTGCTGATTGAAAACTGTCTGCCCATCCTTGCCATTCCTGAATACTCCCAGAAAATGTTTTGAGTACAAGCCTCGGTAATTGAACTACAGATCTGTTAACCTTAACTTCACAAACATCATTTGTTGAGGTTGTGTTTCATTATTAGACCTGGTCTCTAACTGTACTGAGCTGCTAAACTCTTTTGCTCGGAGGCCTACTTTAATTATATCATCAATAATCTCTTCAAAGTAAATTATGTTATTTTCTATTTCATCCTCTTCTATAAGAGCCTCAATTTTAACATTTACTTCCTCACTTAGAGCAACCTTTTTAGTTTCTAATATGGAAAGCTGCGCAGTCACTAAGCGTAAATCCTCTTGCTCTATGGCAGAATCTATAGTGGCAATGACCTTTGTAATTAGACCTTTGTAGGCGCTTCTCCTTTTTTAAATTTGTTCAATTCAGATGCACTCATCTTCAATGCAAACAACAATTGGGCTCAATGCCAAATAAGCTGAATTGGCAAAATACTTAACCAAACTGATCAAACGCAAATTTTGCTTTCAAATAAACTGAATTGCTGGTGGGGTACTAACCAACCACCAGTATGGAATACCAAATTTTCCACCCAAGTAACTGGCGCACGGTCTGCAACCTTCGCCTACGAATAATAAACCAAATTAACCAAACCGGTAAAATGTAGGCCAAAACAACGACAGACGAGTGGCCAAGTTTCGCAATTGGGCGACCAAACTTTCTACCCTGGGACCTTAATAATAAACCAAAATTAACCAAACCGGTAAAATGTAGGCCAAAACAACGACAGACGTGGCCAAGTTTCGCAATTGGGCGACCAAACTTTCTACCCTGGGACCTTAATTCAATAATAACCAAAATTAACCAAACCGGTAAAATGTAGGCCAAAAACAACAGACGAGTGGCCAAGTTTCGCAATTGGGCGACCAAACTTTCTACCCTGGGACCTTAATTCAATAATAAACCAAAATTAACCAAACCGGTAAAATGTAGGCCAAAACAACGACAGACGACTGGCCAAGTTTCGCAATTGGGCGACCAAACTTTCTACCCTGGGACCTTAACTCAATAATACTCAACCCGTCTAGGCCTAACTTGGGCTACAATTTGCACAATCAGAACTTTGCCGAAAAATAGTCACTGACTCAGTCTTGGGTAGAATCCGGTTCTGAAGGACCATGTTATTTTTTTTTTATTGGGTTCAAAATCCCAGCTGAGCCGTGAACGGCCAAATTCTAAAGGGCCATTTACCTACAGCCCAAGTTAAGCTAATTAAAACTTACGGATTTGAGATCCTATTAGGTCCTACCTCAGGGTTGCTGACTCGATGTGGGCCTACCTTAGCCTCAGTTGCATAAAATTAGATAAAAACAAAAGGGGACTATTTATGGTCTTCTTTCTCAACCTTGCAACAACAACGCAACCTGGACATTGCACGATGCAACAATCTTGTATCTAAACAACCAAACTGAATTGCAAGAGAGCTCTCTAAGACCACACCCTGTACGTACGCATCACAAACGAGTAGAAAGGACGCGCAGCGCCCCAAAATGATGCCACAGAGTGCCAAACAATGATGCCACAAGAGCCCAAAAATGCTAGCTCTAAATTAAGTGAATTTTTCACTAACCTTACAACTATAAAATGGATATATACACACCTTAACTTAATATATACAAGCAATGCTGCATCAATCAGCTTAGTCATCATATCGCCTTGGGACAACAATGGCTCTTCCTCTTCTAGATTTTCTAACAGTTGGAAACTGCATAGACTATGTCCTGGGCAATGCTACGCACACTCTGCTTCACTTTCTGGTCCTCTTCACTTCCTTCATCCACAGCATCCATTCCCCAAAAGAACAATCGTAGAAACAGGTACAGATTGTCGGGTATGACGCGATCAACATGTTCCTGATCAAGACCTTGCCATGTCTCGGAGTGTCCAGGAGTTTCAAGAAGATCTTGTCGAACCTTCAGAGCCACGTGTACCATATTTTGGAATATGCTGCTAGTGGCACACATGCGGACATCAGCATCTTCATCTTCAGTAGACTCTGACTCAGAGGTAACAGGACCTTGTTCACAAGACTTAGTCAGTGCTTTGGAGATGATGAAATCTGAGCTCTCTCCAAGGTAAATCAGCAGCGGGCCCCTTCACAATGGGCGTACATAGCTGGCGTTTGATCCAAGCAGCCTTTGAACATCTTCGTAGAACGTTGTTCTCCTGGAGTATTTCACGGTGATGCCGGTGTCATTACACATACTCTCGTATCTGTCCCAGACGTCTCCCATGTCGTATACGTGACCACGAGACAGGCCTACTGTCAAGTCTTTGCACAGCTTCGTCATGCACTCATTTTCAGGCCCTTGCTGCTCCTCTGACACCGCTTGTTTTCTAGTACGTCTCTCAAATGTCACCAAACATGCCAGATGATAGCAGCCTTCAACTGCAATCACATCACTCACCGCTGACAACGGTATGCTCATGACAGGGTCGTGTTTGGCACGCTGGATCAAGTCATCTGACTTCTCCATTGTCTCCACCCTGTGCAGTTTCTTTGTAGTCTTCTTTTGACAAAACATGCAGAGGGTCCAGTCAATCACTGGTGTTGAACGTCTACGCTTTGGGGAAAAGGCCTGAGAGCCTGCACTTTTTGTGGTCGCCGATGCACCCATGGTCTGCTGCTGATTTCGCAGCCTTTTGAGTTTGCCTTCAGAGGTGAATAAAGAGTAACATGATTTATGCCACTTGAGTTCCAATGCATTGAAATCGTCCTTAGAATGACTTTCCAGTCTTTGTAAAACATCAAGATAGTAGGTATCTCCCAGGTTCTTTCATCGCACACAGTCATAGTTCTTGCTTTTCCTTCTGCTAATGCTGTGTGCAGGTCACCAGCGCTGCTTTGGCAGAAGAAGCAACAATCCTTACTGACATCCTGACGTTTCCTCTTGCTCTTGATGACAGCTACAGGGTCCATTGCTGATGAGCTCCCTATCTGCAAAGACAAGTGGGAATAGCAGTATGTAGTAGCCACAGATATATTGAAACAATTCGAAACATACCTATCCTTTAGCAGTATTATTATTATTTTACCAGCTGGCACTGTCTGCACTCTTTTAATTGCATATACCAAACCAATGTCTGGCCAGCCAGAGCATTGAAAATATTCAACATGTGAAAGTATGCTATTACTTGTACTATGGTAGTAGTAGGCACATGCGCACCTCACCCAGCATGCTAAATGTAGTTTTAATGGAAATAAAGACATCCAAAGTCATAGTTACATTCAATTATTATCCATAAAATCACAAAAATATGCTTTATGTGCTAATGATACACCTTTAAACATGTTGTTACATAGAGCCACCACTAAAATGCAAAAATTCGGAATTTTTCAGAATTTGACTTTTGTAACCTTGTATGGGACCTTCAAACCCAAAATTGAGAGTGGCATCCACCTACATCTTGTTTGGCATCCTCAATACTACTTATCTAAGGTGGGTGCCTGCTATTAACAAAAAATGCTATTAAGTTTTTTCTAGAGGACTTTTCAATTTTTGGCCGGCCCACTATTAGATCATTTCCGAATTGGATAACCTCGATAAGCCCAAGTGGCTTCATATTTTCCAGATTAGTATGGTCGAAATAGAACAAAAAGGGTATCAACCCGGAATAAATTATCCCCCAAACAAGTTTGGTATCGTTGGAAGCGCAATTTTATGTAGATTAAGAAAATCATATGCCTCAGTTTACCTCCTTATATATATAACTTTCGTACTATGATATGTTCTACAAAAAAGCCAGAAGTTTTGAATAAATTGAGAATTAATATAGTTTTGTCATTTTTGACATGTTGGGATTTAGGACTCATTTTTGTCTTAGACCCCCTCAATTCAAATGCAGATACCTTTTTTTGCCCAAAGGAGGTAAATTGGGGCATATGATTTTCTTAATCTACATAAAATTGCGCTTCCAACGATACCAAACTTGTTTGGGGGATAATTTATTCCGGGTTGATACCCTTTTTGTGAAAATGATCTAAGCATGTTATAATATTCATTCATCATTCGAAAGGTCCAATATGTCTCTATCCAAATCAGCATCATCTGTGACATCGACATCTGCAACTAAGACTCGATTTTGGCATTGCTGGCTCCTACAGTTACCATATGCAAAAACACATTTCAAACCGTTCTTCTTGCACGAGCATGCCTGAGTGCCGCAGGTGTTCTTTGAAGATGTCTTACGGTTGCAGTGGATGTACTTGAGGAGACTTACTGGGGCTGGCTCAAGGTCAGTTTTCACCGGTATTAGTGTGTTGCCTTCAAAGACCCATCCCCATTCATTGGGTCTCAGGCATTCTAAGTCCAACTAAGTCCATTGCGACACCTGCAGATGAACTCTCAATGCGTGATAATATGCAGCTCTTTCTGATGGCGGGAGACTTCCGTGGTCGAGAGCAGAACAGGTGGCAACATTTTCCAGGAATTTCGCGTGACGAAGGGTTGTCAGTGTATCGTCTGATTTACCTTTGTAGCTGAAAAGATACGTAACAAGACATAGAATTCAAAATGAAATAAAATTTAATAGTACGGATGCAGGTATGTAATTGGAAATGCAAGGAAATTAATATAGTAATATTATTAATTAATATAGATAAATTAAATATTGATATAGATAAATAAAATTAAATTAATTAATATAGTACCGAAACATTTTCAAGTGATACGTTACATGATTTCAATAAACATTTATAGTAAATATGTGAAAACGTACAGTTTGACAAACATGTCATATCCAGCGCGCCCAATGTTGTTCTGCGTGGCCGATAACTCTCCAAACTGATCACCAATCAGTTGCACCTCCTCAGACTTAAGTAGTTGTAGGATCTTGGTTTTACCTGAAGTGATTTTGCAGTTGTACAGACACAATTCTTTATATTGTATATGAGAAAGCACAGCATGGTAGTAAATATGACTGATTCATTTCAGGAAAAAAATCAACCCACCTTTCTTGTAAGTTGCTGATGTTGTATCGCACCCGCACCAAGCATGGGCAAACAATAGGTACTCTCGCTGGGGGATCGTTGATGCCAGGTTGCCAACGTTCCACCATTTCACCAGCCTCATCTTCTTTTTCTCCTTCCGCTCTGTGCTAAAGTAGATTTCTCCAAGCTCTTCTCTCCACTGGTATGCTAGTAATACCAAGATATCAGTGTTATTTGCAACTACGACAACACTGTTTTCCTCCGCGGCATAGTCAATCGCCTTTTTCACTATCGTGACGTCTGCATCCCCTGTGCATTCTACAGTCTCATAATCTGATTTACGAAGATGGGAGCTGAGCATGTTGATGAGCTGATGCTTATTGTGTTGGTTACGGAAAAACGTTTTACTCCCAGACGTAACATTCATTTTCTCCGAAATGCCAATGTTTGTAGATGTCATCTGGCCTCTCCGATGATGCTTGTGTGACTTCAGGGACCATCTGTCTGTGTAGCCATCAAATACAACACACAGTATCATATCTGCCATACCATTTCTTCACAAAGCCAAGTACTGATCAATAACTTGACTATATCTTCCTTTTGATGGCCACTTGACTTTATGCAGCAACGCCCCGCCATCAGCTATGTATACATTGCCTTCAACATTAACAGACGATTCCACATTATCGAGGAGATAATTCCGCAACATTGATTTTGACGGCTTCCTCATCATACCATCATTAAATAGTGATACTGGCTCTGGGGTCAATTCATAGAAGAATGTGTCGGCAACATTGTTCTCACGCTGAATCATTGCTGTTAGCCGTGTGAACAGGATCAACACGTCAATGTGTACGGTCTTGTCATCAATTTTCACACCCGGACGTAAGCTCTCCAGTGTAGGGATTCTGTCATTTCGTTTGATTTCTGTCTCCTCAATGCATACATTGTCAAGGCTTTGCTGAATGATCCGTCCTATGCTTTCAGCATCATCGCAATTAGCTCCATCACCTTCCACAATAGTCAGTCCCGACGCAAGACTTTTTAGCAGTGGTTCATTAGGATTAAATGGCTTGTACGTATCAAACCACTCAGTCAGCTTCTGTAGGTCGGAGTTGTCACGCTTGATTCTGCTAGCACCTAGTTCGATGTGTTGCTCGCCAGTTCGATGATGCGCTGGCCAGTCAAATTGCCCATGGCGTTGTGAACCTAAGCACACCGATGCATACTGCTGACCCACAGGTGGCGCACTGATTCAGTGATACCCCTTCCTCTAGTAAGTCCTCCGCGACTTTTCAGCGACCTCATCAGACATTGCTCAATTATCAGATCTGACCATAGGCCTGCCCAGTACCGATCACTCCGCTGAACCGTGTGGTAGCCGTGTTCAGCAAAGCTTGTATACACCCACGGATAATTTGTTGGTAGCTCCAGCATGTTCTGAAGGTGGAGCCTGGCCAGTGCTAAACCTAAGGATTTTTTAGAGGGTGGATGATTTCACAAACTCGTCATTGTGATGTTGCATTAAAATACACCTTTTCTGTATTGTTTGTACAATACAGAAAACTTTCCAACCTAACAAGTTTATAGTCCAAAATTTTAAGACTACACAAGTATCCACATAGGTACAAACGTCGGTACTGAATATCTTTGTAACCAGTAACAGCACTCCCAGTAGGCGATTGCAGAATTGGCTCAGCATTTAATTTGAAACAATTTTAAAACTTGTCTTCTTGACGTCATCAGACTGCATGTAAATTTTGAGAAGTGAAATACATATTACACATTGATGAAAACAATATCTGCAAAATTAAAACAGCTGTTCAGTAAAACAATGGGTATCGTATAAGAAAATGCAATCAATTAGTAAACTGTATTTGTAAGACTAAGGAAGTTTTTTCAACATATATACCTACATTTTCATTTATAATTATATTCATATTGCCTCCACAGTGACAAGTGAATAATAAGTCATTCAATGAAAAATAATGGCATTTAAAAATAAGCACAAAAATACAAAAAAAATTCGAAATTATTCATTACATAGATGCACATAACGTATGTTACAGGGGCGGCTCGTCGGTAGGCACTGCGGAACTGCAGCACCCCCATGATCTTATGATCTTTATATTTAAATATTTAAAATAGCCTCTCTCTGATTGTTTTTTTCAATGAACTTTGAGTTTTTAAATCAGATTATATCCTCTTTTCCTTAAACTATTTCAATGCCGAACGAATGAATCACGAAAGTAGCTTCAGCCTTCCCGTGGAACTGCGTACTTAACAGTTCCAGATTTTGTTCGAAACGCTTGAAACCTCGGTGGCGGACGTACGAAGAGCGAGTCAGAATCGCGGGTTTAAGAGGATCCAAAGCACTGTGGACAGAGCAGTGCCGATTTGTTTGTTTGACATGGTAGTTGTGTTGCTGTATCGTTTGCTAATTCGAAATTTAATTTCCGAATTGCATTTATCAATGATTCGTTATCATTTATTTTTTGTCGTGAGATTGAAGTTAATTATATAATAATTGGATTATTTACAATATATAGCTTTCATTTCTTAGAATATTTTTTCGCTCAGAATAAAAACAGAAGAATGGAATTTGTTTATAAATAAAATTTTTGGCAAATTCGAAATTACCCGTTAAGCGTAAGTACCCTATAATTGATTTTATGATACTATTTTACTTATTTTTATGACTGAATAGTGAGTAGTTATCTATTTCTCTATTCGACTTTCTCTCTCTCTCATATATATATATTAATCGACACAATTGTTCGCAATTTCTGAGGCAGCACCCCCATAACTGAAAGTCACGAGCCGCCACTGGTATGTAATACATTATTAATTTATCATCTGTCAGTAATTATTTCACAATTTCATATTTCATATTTCACAATTTCGGAAAAAAACGAGATACAGTGTAATCATTAGCGGTAAATTTTACAAGACAATCTTTCAGTAAAGAGAAACATTCCTAATTTTCTTGCCTCGTTTAATACGATTTTAAGTTACATTGTGGTTTTCAAGAGTACTCATGTTACGCGAGAGCTCCCTAGTATGAGCTCAATTAGATATTTCGCCATTACTACGGAAAAACCTTTTTACAGGTGGATTGTTTTTATAGGGTGATGTTTGTGGCTCTTTGTATCGTCGACGCTTAGCCTAAGAAATTTTGCTACTGCTGGACGTGGATCAAAATGACCTGCACCAACACCATTTAATGCAATAAGCAATCTATTGTTGGCACCCTGCAAAGACATCGCAAGCTTTCTGTCACTACGGAAAATATTATAATGCGATACCACTCTTTCTACTGCCATTGAATGTGGAGCTGCAGTGAGAACAAGATTCACGAGTGCTGTAAGTGGAGAGTCAGGATTTTTGGTCACAGCTTCAGAAATACGTTTGAATTTCGTGTTGATGTCTTCATGTTCGTTCAACCTCGGATTGTTGATAAAAATATCAATACAATCGTCAGTAAGTTTCATCGTCAAAATGGCTGTTCATTTTCCGAAGAAGAATGTTAGCCTTTCTGGCCATAACTTCAGGAGATGTCGAATTAAAAACCTCTGAAATTTCTTTTAACGACGCATTTGCTCCTTCGTCCATTCTCTTTTGCAAGAAACTCTTAATTGACTCAAGTGTTTCATGCCTAATAGCACTGAAAGAGCAATATGATAACGTGACGAACTGATTAGAAATTGCTCTTCTTGCTCTCCTTCTAACTGCACCTGTATCTTCTCTTGCCTCCTTATGTTGATCGCCATCCGTTGTCGGTTTACTTGTTCCTGCATCTTCGTCATCTCCCAATTTCTCCTCCCAACCACCGATATATGGTTTGTCCACCATCGTCGTGATACGCTCGATGTATCGAGTTTGGATTGCCGGAATATCGAACAGTATTAGGTCTGTTTTTCGGAATTCCTTTTGTAGACAGGCAAGGTGATGAAGAATGTCAGCCATTAAACCAGTCAGTCTATATTGCTGACCTCCTGCCTCCCACATACGCAAAAAACCAGACGCCTGTTGCTTAGTGCTTCTATCGTCAGTGGTGGAGATGCTTTCCCAGAAAGCAACACATGCTGGCAGATTGTTAAACAGACTGACGCACATTGCTTGGACATGTTGGGCAAATCGTACTTCTGGTGGATTTAATAAACTGTTTGAACGTCAACCCTAGTTTTTTGCATTCAATTTTCACACGCTTGGTACGGACAGAAGACACATGAAAATATTTAACAGTATCTTTCACCTGGGAATACCATCGCTTCAATTCAGGAACAGTGTGATTAACTCGTGAAACACCAAATCAGTTCTATGGCACACACACCCAGAGATGGGCAAAGATACTTGAAAACGTATCTAAGATACAAGATACAAGATACACAAAAAAATGTATTTTCAAGATACACAAAAAATGTATCTTCAAGATACAGATACAAGATACATTTCTAAGATACATTTTTAAGATACAAAATACAAGATACTTTAAGAATGGTGGTGTTCTCCTGATATGTGAAATCTATATTAGTTCATTACTTTGTATGGCGTAAACGCGTAACATTAGAATTGATACTTGTCATCGTTGCTCCGCCCATTTTTTTTGCAAACGTTGGATTCTGTCATTTCATTTTTGTCATTTCATTTTTTCTTTGAAATTTTGATAGTTTCCCTTTATATTTTGGCTTTCTTTGGTTTGATTTTTTAGCATTGTTATTTATATTATTTCAGAGATTTTTAAGGTAACAGCTTGGAGCTTGCAAATTATAGTTTAACTATAATTTGCAAGCTCCAAGCTGTTATCTTAAAAATCAAAAGCAAAACTCAGAGATAGCGAAGTGTGAGGCTTACAACATGATTGTTGTATCTTGTATCTTGACTGTATCTTAAGATACTAAGATACTTGGAAAAATGTATCTAAGATACAAATCAAGATACTCAAAAAATATGTATCTTAGATACGTATCTTGTATCTTAAGATACAAAATTAGAGGACAATTATTATGTTTATGTTTATGTTTATGTTTTATTCAAGTGATTACTTATTATGCTTATTCCTTTTTCAGAAGACCGTTGTCATTGTTTAACTTTATATAAATAAATAAACGATTACAAAGAGTTGGTTCTCATTTATGACAACGGTCTTTTTGTTTATTAATCTAATAATAAAGTTAACTAAGGCATGGAAGCCTGCGTCATTTTTGCAGCCGCATCAACACTCAACTCGCTGAGCCTGGCATCAGTGACATGGGATCGAGTACGCACCGCCACGACCAGCGATGAAGTCATGAATAGTTTAGCCAATGTCATAGAGTCCGGCATGCCTGAATCCCGCCATGCACTCCCTGCACAGCTGCGAGAATATCACCAGTTTCGCGACGACCTCCGCACTGTTGACGGCGTGGTAATGTACAGGAACCGCACGGTTATCCCGCCGGCCCTCAGGCAAGAAGTACTGGCTTCACTCCACTCAGCTCATCAAGGTACTTCATCCATGATCTCCAGAGCAGAAGACTCCATTTTCTGGCCTGGCATCACACCAGCCATCACAGCACTACGGGCTAGCTGCAACCACTGCAACCGCATGGCACCAACCCAGCCCAGCGCTCCACCCACTCCACCAACATCACCAGAATACCCCTTCCAGTGCGTCTGCGCGGACTACTTCCACTACAAAGGAGTAAACTACCTGGTCGTGGTGGACAGATACTCTAACTGGCCAATAGTAGAGAGGTCATCAGATGGTGCTGCTGGACTCATCGCCTGCCTCCGACGGACCTTCGTCACCTTCGGCATCCCCGACGAACTGGCTTCCGATGGGGGCCCTGAATTTACCGCAGCAGCCACACGGCAGTTCCTCAAAAACTGGGGCGTACACCACCGACTCTCATCAGTGGCTTTCCCTCACAGCAACTGTCGGGCAGAAGTTGGTGTCAAGACAACGAAACGCCTAATAACCGACAACACTGGACCAAACGGCGACCTCAACACCGAAAACTTTCAACGGGCCATGCTTCAATACAGAAAACACCCGGATAGAGATACAAACACTCCCCAGCAATGTGTGTATTCGGCCGCCCTATCCGGACTTCATTCCAATCCTTCCCCCGATATAAACCACACGACACGTGGCGTGAAAACTTGGCCACCCGAGAAGAAGCTCTGAGGAACCGCCACATGAGGGGAGCGGAACGCTGGTCAGAGCACACCAAGAGACTCCCACCACTAGCAGTCGGAGACCTTATACGCATCCAGAACCAGGTCGGTCCACACGCCCGTAAATGGGACAAGACAGGTGTGGTCATCGAAGTCAGGCAGTTTGACCAGTACGTGGTTAGGGTCGATGGATCTGGGAGGGTAACTGTAAGGAACAGGAAATTCCTTAAAAAATATGAACCCTTCAGCACACCTGCTCCAAAGATGACCATAGACCAACATTTGAAGAACTTCCTAGCGGTGCCCACAACAGCCCACCTGCTGCACACACCTACACCTGCCAGGTCAGCACCAGGACCAAAGACACCCGCTTCACCCCGTAGTCCGACACGGTCCAGCCCACACGTTGAACGCAGGCGCCCGACCCCTGAAGAGGCCACACACCCCACCCAAGAAGACATGTCAACGCCGCCCATCGACATACTACCACCTGCACCCCCTAGGCCAATGGGTACGGCACCCCAAACTGCAACTCCACTAAGGCGTTCGAACCGTACCAGACGCCCCCCTACCTGGCATGAAGACTACCATATGAATCAAGAAGAGTAACCAATCAAGTATGCTTTAAATTAAGGGCACTGACAAAATAAGGTTTAGTCTTTATCCGTAAACATACAAATTTTTTTTTTTTGCCATATTATTCTTAATAATCTTCTTTATAAAATTGCTGGCTCAAAGACTTGGGGGAGAGATAGAGTACAGTACACTTTACACTTTACTTACTAAGAACTTTATATTGTGTTCCCAATACAACTGTAACCTCATTACTGTACTATTACTTTTGTCAGGAATACCGTTGTACAACCTTTATTTTAATATACGATTCAATCTCTCGCTGAACTCTCTAATTGTATTGTAATATGTTTGATTGGATATAATGTACTGTATAATTCCATAAGTATTTATATTTTAGTTTCTACAGTATCGTATTCATTATGATGTAATAGCAAAGCCTTATGTTCTCATATTACTCTTAAATAAACTAGTATCTATGTTTTCCTATTAAAGTACTATACTGTATTCACTTTATAAAACAATATAAGTCTTTGCACTACTGTACTGCAATTACCTCATATCACATCTAGTATCAAAGACTTGGGAGGAGATAGAGGACAATGATTATGTTTATGTTTATGTTTATGTTTTATTCAAGTGATTACTTATAATGCTTATTCCTTTTTCAGAAGACCGTTGTCATTGTTTGACTTTATATAAATAAATAAACGATTACAAAGAGTTGGTTCTCATTTAAAAATGTATCTTGAAACTTTAGATACTGCCCATCTCTGCACACACCATATGCAAGGAACCAGCCGTTGTAGTTCATCATTCAGTTTCTTCCACAACCCAGAATTGATACCAGTGTTGGCTGCTTCACCATCAGTTGTAAGGGATAACAGCTTGTCGAAAACAGGTGCATTGAAGTTAATTTCATTCATGTTGTCGCTCTCGGTGTCGTCATCATCGCTTGAATCTTGGCCTTCTGGCGCTAGATTATTATACTGAAATGATACATCGCCAGGCCTCTCTAAGCTTCTACCGAGAGCCTCCAGTAAGCCATTAGCTTCTCCTTCAACAGGCTCCACAGCTGCAAGAAAACGTATAGTAATAACGCCATCTTTCACCAATCTTGCAGTCACAAACTTCATGCCTAGTTGTTGACGATCACATGATCCATCAATTTGTATTCCTAAAGCATCGCATTGATTTATTTCTTCAATGAGATTCTCCTTAAATACATCACCAATGCATGACAACATTTCATAGTAAATATTTGTCGTGCGATAGTGCATATCTGAACCTGTGGGTCTAAATGGTTCCATGTTGCAATCCCAGTCTTGGGAAAACTTCTGTACAAGTTGGTCGGAAAAGATATTGGTGAGACACCTTGATGGCCAGGAATATCCTGATACGGTTTCACACTGAGTGTCATTGTAGCAGTCCATTGCCAGGCGAAGTAGTTGTGAAACTTCCTGGATTCTATATCTCTTGAAGAGATTCAGCCAAGGATGTTTGTCGCTCTGCTTTTGAAACTGATCATGTAATTTGCTTGCCTCTAGTGCAGCTGCATGTGGTTTACCCTGAAGATGCTCAATTAAGCGCTGTGCTCCAAGCTTACCTTCTGTTCGTGCTCCCGTACTGGATGCATAAAGTACACTTCTGTTCAATGAAACCTTCTCAGGATCATCTATGAAACTGCAACAAACATTACACTTAACAAACAACCGAGTTTGTCTTTCATCCTTGTTTTTAATTCTTGTAAGAACCGAATCCGATGAATACATGTTCAACAATCTGTTAATATTAAGAGGCAAGCCCATGTAGTACGATGTGGAAACAGTAGAAGTGGAAAATGAATTGGCCACATCCGCATCTTGACCAATACTTGAAGCTGAGGTCTCTGGGTATGGACATTGAGAAGAGGCTGTATTTGAACAGTCAGATGGCATAATTGAAGAACCTGTCAACCATGTATCACTGGCCGTTGTAGATGTCAATGGTCGTTCATCAGCTGTAATTCCAACAGACTGAGGTTCTTTACTATGTGTTTTATTGTTTGACTTGAAAAAACTAGATATGTCCATTGAACCAACAGAATCATCTTTTATTAATTTTTTACGACTAGACATTTTAGTATTCAAATACAATCTGTAATAGACAACCAATATTATTGATGTATGAATTCAATTTAGCATAATAAAGTGAATTGGTTACTAAAACATAGTAAAAATATTTTTAGTAGAAATAAAATAAACAACAATAAAGTAAATTTATAGCTAATTGAAAGAGCAATGAATATCAATAAAAAATCTGATTGGTTTCAATAATCTGATATGCCTATATAAACTATAAATATAACCTATATAAACTATAAATATAACCTATATAAACCCCCACTATTATTTAATAACAAATATTAATAGTGTATTAGTCTTGTGTATTAGTAATTGTGTATTAGTAGTAAATATTAGTCTTGTAGGTTATCTCCCACCCCACTATTAATAACAAATATTAATAGTGGGGGGGGAGATAACCCACAAGAAGCATAAATAAAGTATTTAACAATATTTAACGAAAAAATAATATACATTTGTAGGTAATACCATGTAATATTGTTTATATATAGTCTCATTATGTACGAAAATAAAAATATTGTGATAAATATTACGGATAATAAAACAACCAGGATCTTTTCCGTTTGACTGCCGCCATTGAAACATAAGAGGTGAGTGCCCCCAGCCTTCTTTACTTAGCCTTATAAGGCTAACTAACGAAAATATCACGACCTAACCTAACCAATCGTTAGGTCAACTGTACGACCTTGACGATTGGTTAGGTTAGGTCGTGATATTTTTGTTAGTTAGCCTTATAAAGCTAACTAAAGAAGGCTGGAGGCCCTGATCTTCAGGTGATCCCCTTATTTTTCTGAGTACACGATTAAAACTTAAAAATTAAGCATGGATCTTGAAAGTAATTAAAATTGTTTATAAGAAACAAAATTTGAAGGGGAAATTAAGAAAAGCTTTTTTATAAAGTAACTTATTTTGTATCATCAAGACATTTCAGTTAAAATACAAAATACAAAAAGTTTAATTATGTTTCAATGGCGGCAGTCAAACGGAAAAGATCCAACAACCAATTATTATATTTTGAACTAGGTAAATAGAATAAAATAGGATAAACAGTATGCAAATATACAATTATGCAATATAAAAAATTGCTACTGTAAAAGACCCAAACACGCATTCATGTGTCACTTGCTCAAGATTGGCATAATTAGGCCCTGTAGCTGTAGCTATGCCTACCTGCTACCTGCATATCAACCATTATGTAATAGAGTCATGCAAATTAAATGAGAACCAACTCTTTGTAATCATTTATTTATTTATATAAAGTCAAACAATGACAACGGTCATCTGAAAAAGGAATAAGCATAATAAGTAATCACTTGAATAAAACATAAACATAAACATAAACATAATCATTGTCCTCTATCTCCTCCCAAGTCTTTGATACTAGTTGTGATATGAGGTAATTGCAGTACAGTAGTGCGAAGACTTATATTGTTTTATAAAGTGAATACAGTATAGTACTTTAATAGGAAAACATAGATACTAGTTTATTTAAGAGTAATATGAGAACATAAGGCTTTGCTATTACATCATGATGAATACGATACTGTAGAAACTAAAATATAAATACTTATGGAATTATACAGTACATTATATCCAATCAAACATATTACAATACAATTAGAGAGTTCAGCGAGAGATTGAATCATATATTAAAATAAGGGTTGTACAACGGTATTCCTGACAAAAGTAATAGTACAGTAATGAGGTTACAGCTGTATTGGGAACACAATATAAAGTTCTTAGTAAGTAAAGTGTAAAGTGTACTGTACTCTATCTCTCCCCCAAGTCTTTGAGCCAGCAATTTTATAAAGAAGATTATTAAGGATAATATGGCAAAAAAAATTTGTATGTTTACGGATAAAGACTAAACCTTATTTTGTCAGTGCCCTTAATTTAAAGTACTTGATTGGTTACTCTTCTTGATTCATATGGTAGTCTTCATGCCAGGTAGGGGGGCGTCTGGTACGGTTCGAACGCCTTAGTGGAGTTGCAGTTTGGGGTGCCGTACCCATTGGCCTAGGGGGTGCAGGTGGTAGTATGTCGATGGGCGGCGTTGACATGTCTTCTTGGGTGGGGGGTGTGGTCTCTTCAGGGGTCGGGCGCCTGCGTTCAACGTGTGGGCTGGACCGTGTCGGACTACGGGGTGAAGCGGGTGTCTTTGGTCCTGGTGCTGACCTGGCAGGTGTAGGTGGTGCAGCAGGTGGGCTGTTGGTGGGCACCGCTAGGAAGTTCTTCAAATGTTGGTCTATGGTCATCTTTGGAGCAGGTGTGCTGAAGGGTTCATATTTTTTAAGGAATTTCCTGTTCCTTACAGTTACCCTCCCAGATCCATCGACCCTAACCACGTACTGGTCAAACTGCCTGACTTCGATGACCACACCTGTCTTGTCCCATTTACGGGCGTGTGGACCGACCTGGTTCTGGATGCGTATAAGGTCTCCGACTGCTAGTGGTGGGAGTCTCTTGGTGTGCTCTGACCAGCGTTCCGCCCCCTCATGTGGCGGTTCCTCAGAGCTTCTTCTCGGGGCCAAGTTTTCACGCCACGTGTCGTGTGGTTTATATCGGCCGGGAAGGATTGGAATGAAGTCCCGGATAGGGCGGCCGAATACACACATTGCTGGGGAGTGTTTTGTATCTCTATCCGGCGTGTTTCTGTATTGAAGCATGGCCCGTTGAAAGTTTTCGGTGTTGAGGTCGCCGTTTGGTCCAGTGTTGTCGGTTATTAGGCGTTTCGTTGTCTTGACACCAACTTCTGCCCGACAGTTGCTGTGAGGGAAAGCCACTGATGAGAGTCGGTGGTGTACGCCCCAGTTTTTGAGGAACTGCCGTGTGGCTGCTGCGGTAAATTCAGGGCCCCCATCGGAAGCCAGTTCGTCGGGGATGCCGAAGGTGACGAAGGTCCGTCGGAGGCAGGCGATGAGTCCAGCAGCACCATCTGATGACCTCTCTACTATTGGCCAGTTAGAGTATCTGTCCACCACGACCAGGTAGTTTACTCCTTTGTAGTGGAAGTAGTCCGCGCAGACGCACTGGAAGGGGTATTCTGGTGATGTTGGTGGAGTGGGTGGAGCGCTGGGCTGGGTTGGTGCCATGCGGTTGCAGTGGTTGCAGCTAGCCCGTAGTGCTGTGATGGCTGGTGTGATGCCAGGCCAGAAAATGGAGTCTTCTGCTCTGGAGATCATGGATGAAGTACCTTGATGAGCTGAGTGGAGTGAAGCCAGTACTTCTTGCCTGAGGGCCGGCGGGATAACCGTGCGGTTCCTGTACATTACCACGCCGTCAACAGTGCGGAGGTCGTCGCGAAACTGGTGATATTCCCGCAGCTGTGCAGGGAGTGCATGGCGGGATTCAGGCATGCCGGACTCTATGACATTGGCTAAACTATTCATGACTTCATCGCTGGTCGTGGCGGTGCGTACTCGATCCCATGTCACTGATGCCAGGCTCAGCGAGTTGAGTGTTGATGCGGCTGCAGAAATTACGCAGGCTTCCATGCCATTACCATCTGTCAGTGATGTCCGTATGCCGGCTAGGAAGGTGGGGGGGGGGGGGGGAAGAACGCCGTTCCCTCGCATGGTTGATGGATGGCTGCTACGTCATCGGGGAGTGTCAGTGGTATGGGGTCGCCAGTGGGGTATCGTGACACCCCGTCAGCAGCTTTGTGTTTCGCGCCTGGTACGTGGATCATCCGGAAGCGGTACCTGAGGGTTTTTTCCTTCAAGTTTCTGAGGCGTGTATTAGATATGTCCTCTAGGGATCTGTCACCAAACACTTTGAGGAGAGGTTTGTGGTCCACTGCAATTATTAGGTCTTCGCATCCCAGCACGAAGTATCTCGCCTTGTCAAGGGCATCGGCGACAGCAAGTGCTTCTCCTTCTACTGGTGCATAGCGGGACTCAGCTGAGGTAGTGAATCTACTGCCGACCAATGTGACACGCCATCCAGTATGGCAGCAGAAGGGTTCGACTCGTGTACAGGTGCAGTGTTTCTGAAGTAGCCAGTAGCCGATGCCTGTTTTCGACCAACCTGTGGCGAGGCATGTGGGCTTGGTTTTGTCAAAAAATTTAACGCCCTCCTCTATTTCTGTGATGATGACATCCTTTGATTCTTCGAAGATGGTTTCCAATTCGTCATCCCACTTGAAAGGTGTTCCTGGCTTCAGAAGTAGGCGGAACGGCTGCATCCTCTTGGCCATGCTGAAGGCATACGACACCTGGTTGATGAGCCCGAACCATGATCGAACGTCGGTGATGTTCTTTGGAGATGGAAACTCTAGGATTGTTTTGAGGTATTTTTTACAGGGTCGGACACTGTCAGATGTGATCTCGAAGCCTGCAAATTCAACCTTGTCCTGACAGAACACAAACTTGTCAGGGTTCAGTGTGATTCCGTGTCTGCCGCAGGTGTCAAGCCACTGAGTGGCCTGGAAGAAGCTCTCCTCCACTGTGTCTGACCAGAGCAAGACGTCGTCAATGCACTTTGTATTGTTAGGGATGCTCGATACAATTTCGTCGTACCTTCTTGTGTAACCGTCACCAGATGCAATGTAACCCTGGGGAGCGGTTTTGTAACGGTAGCGACCCCAGGGCGTTATGAAGGTGGTCAAGTGGCGGTCTTCTTCACAGATTGGTACGCTGTGATATCCATTCCATGCATCAAACACTGTTTTCTTTTTGCCTTGCGGTACTGATCTGGCCTGGTGGAATGGCGATTGAGTGTGGTGTGTTTCGCGGGTGGCGTGAGCATTGAGGGGTTGAAAGTCAACGGTACGCCTTGGTTTTCCGTTCTTTTTGGCGCACACCACCATTCTGTGACACCAGGTTACGGGCTCACCAACGGGTACTGGTTCAAGGACACCCAGTCTGACATCTTGGTCGAGGCCAGCCTTCACGTCCTCCTGCCAGTGGATTGGTACTGGGACGGGGGTGTGATGTGCGACTGGTTTTGCATTGGGGTCCACCATCAATTTCATTGGGGGGCCGTCCATCATGGGCAGCGCTTGGTGGTCACAAGTGTTGAAGGTGCTTGATTTGTAATAGTCCAGCAGGTATTCCTTGAGCTTTTGCTGGTTCGCCGCAACAGCGGGTAGCGGTAGCTCGATTGGAGGTGATGGAGGATGTTGGCGTCTTGGACAGTCACAGTTAGTTACAAGTCCGCTGTCACTGTGTGGCGTGCTGGCACTGTTACAGTATTGTGCTGGATCCAGTTGGACTTCCCCCACTGTAGGGAATCTTCCCGAGATAATGCCGAGTGAAACGCATGCCTCTCTGCTGATGAAGAACTTGTCAGAAGAATCTGTCACATATGTTACCTGTCTCGTTTCTACTTGTTGGCCCTGTTCATCCTTGCCAGTGAGGCGAAGTATGGCTGCGCCTAGGATTTTGATGCCCTTGTTGTTGGCGGCGTGCATCTTCATGGTCACAGGGATGAGGTCAGCCTGGAGAAGGCCGAGGCGGTGGATAACCTTGATACCGGTGAGGCAGCTCTGACAGCCTGTGTCTGCCATGGCAGGCAGCAGTACCACGGTTTTTGGGTGGGCATTGAGGGTTGCCCCAAGCGCCTCGTAGTCTTCGGGGAGAGTCCTGACTGTGAGGTTGATGTGTGGCTGTGGTTGTGAGTTTTTCTTGATCCACATGTCCGATAGTTCATTGTAAATGTGATGGTCGAGGGCGATTGCTCTTTTCTTATGTGGCTCGGAAGTGTTGCTTGTGGCGCAGAGAAGATCAAATACCGCACCTTCGCATTCATCAGCTTTATTAGGAGTGGCTGAAAGGCTCTTGTCCTTGTCTTTGCTCCTGCATACGGATTCCCAATGGCTGTCGCGCTGGCAAATTTTGCATTTGTGGTTGTACGCAGGGCAATCCTTCTTGCTTATGTGGACTGGGGCTCTTCTGCCGTGTCCTTTTTTACCACAACATGAACAAGGGGTATTTTTGTATTGTGGGGGTATTTGCTTACTTCTCCTGTATGTGCTGCCTGCGGCCTCCGCGGCATGGGAGTCCAGCAGTCGTGATGCTGAGCCAGGGCCGGATTAACCATTAAGCAAAATAAGCCCGTGCTTAGGGCATCAAGGGAAGGGGGGCACCACAGAAATTTTCCATTGTCGGATTTACCATGGATTTATTATACTATTATAATCGCGGCTTATAGCCTATAAGCTGTTGAAAACTGAATTATATATATTCATATATAGTATTTTTTTTTTTCATTGTTTGAATTTGTAGTGAACAACAACCCTTTTGAGAGAATAAATATATTTCGTTGTAATCACACACTTTACGCTTTGCGTTATTATTTTGTTTATATCAAATCTTTGAGCGCCATATTAAAAATACATATAGATTAAATATTTTCGTGTGCTATAGGAAGTTATTCTGAACGTGTGATTTGTGCATATAATATTAAATATATATTTTACATAATCATTTGGTATTGTTTTACAGAAAGATTTAGGTTTATAGAATTGTAATATAAATTAATATTAAAATAAAAGAAACTATAAACTCTCTATATTGCTGTTGTATCAAGTAATGTTTATCACGGCCATTATAATAATAAGATATACTGACCTAAGTTAATTAGTGTTAGAAAATCTAGAAGAGGAAGAACCATTGTTGTCCCAAGGCGATACGATGACTAAGCTGATTGATGCAGCATTGCTTGTATATATATTAAGTTAAGGTGTATATATATCCATCTCATAATTGTAAGGTTAGTGAAAAATTAAATTAATTTAGAACTAGCATTTTTGAGCTCTTGTGGCATCGTTGTTTGGTCACATTGTTGGCATCATTTTGGGATGCTGCGCGTCCTTTCTACTCGTTTGTGGAAGGTCGTACGTAAAGGTGTGGTTTGATAGAGAGCTCTCTTGCAATTCAGTTTGGTTGTTTAGATACATGATTGTTGCATCGTGCAATAGTCCAGGTTGCGTTGTTGTTGCAAGGTTCATAAAGAAGACCACAAATAGTACCCTTTTGTTTACCTTTTAAGTTCATGTAATTTAAGGTCTAAGGTAGGCCCGCATCGAGTCAGCAACCCTGAGGTTACCCTGAGGTAGGACCTAATAGGATCTCAAATCCGTAAGTTTTAATTTAGCTTAACTTGGGCTTTAGGTAGAACTTGCCCTTTAGAATTTGGCCGTTCACGGCTCAGCTGGGATTTCGAACCCGACAAATAAATAAAATAACATGGTCCTTCAGAACCGGATTTCTACCCCAAGACTGAGTCAGTGACCATTTTTCGGCAAAGTTCTGATTGTGCAAATTGTATCCCAAGTTAGGCCTAGACGGGTTGAGTATTATTGAGTTAAGGTCCCAGGGTAAAAAGTTTGGTCGCCCAATTGCGAAACTTGGCCAGTCGTCTGTCGTTTTTTGGCCTACTTTTTTTCCGGTTTGGTTAATTTTGGGTTATTATTGAATTAAGGTCCCAGGGTAAAGTTTGGTCGCCCAATTGCGAAACTTGGCCAGTCGTCGGTCGTTTTTTGGCCTATATTTTTTCTGGTTTGGTTAATTTTGGGTCATTATTGAATTAAGGTCGTGGGGTGGAAAATTTGGTATTCCATACTGGTGTTTGGTTAGTACCCCACTCAGCAATTCAGTTTATTTGAAAGTAAAATTTGCGTTTGATCAGTTTGGTTAAGTATTTCTGCCAATTCAGCTCATTTGGTATTGAGCCCAAGGGTTGTTTACATTGAAGATGAGTGCATCTGAATTGAACAAATTTATAAAAAGGAGAAGTGCCTACAAAGGTCTAATTACAAAGGTCATTGCCACTATAGATTCTGCCATAGAGCAAGAGGATTTACGCTTAGTGACTGCGAAGCTTGCCATATTAGAAACTAAAAAGGTTGCTCTAAGTGAGGTAAATGTTAAAATTGAGGCTCTTATAGAAGAGGATGAAATAGAAAATAACATAATTTACTTTGAAGAGATTATTGATGATATGACTAACGTAGGCCTCCGAGCAAAAGAGTTTAGCAGCTCAGTACAGTTAGAGACCAGGTCTAATAATGAAACACAACACTCAACAAATGATGCTTGTGAAGTTAAGGTTAACAGATCTGTAGTTCAATTACCGAGGCTTGTACTCAAAACATTTTCTGGGAGTATTCAGGAATGGCAAGGATGGGCAGACAGTTTTCAATCAGCAGTTCATTCTAGTCAAGTGTTAAGTGCCGTGGAGAAGTTTAATTATTTGCGGTCCCTCTTGGAAGGGGAGGCAGCAAAGACTATAGCAGGATTAGCATTAACAGAGGCTAATTATAATGTGGCTTGGGATATATTAAAGAAACGGTTTGGTAAGCCAGAGATCTTAATTAAAAGCCACCTCCGTGCACTTTTAACTATACCTCCTGTTAATAATCCTAATAGTGTCAAGGAGTTACGGCAATTATATGATGAATTTGAAATTAGAACTAGGTCTCTGGACAACTTGGGTGTAGGAATGGAAAAGTATGGTATAATGTTGGTTCCTACACTGGAGTCTAAATTGCCTAGCTCAATTTTGCTTGAATTAAGTAGGGGACACTCTGCAGAACATGTGTACATCCCCCTTCAGCAGATGTTAAGTCTTTTAGGCACAGAATTAGCAAGACGAGAGGGAGTTGAGTTTGCACAGTGGGATGGTAAACAAGAGGACAAAGGCAGGCACAGCACCAAAGTTTCCACAAAAAGGAATAGCCCAGGTACAGTGTCAGCTCTACATGCCTCCTCTGAGAATAAATTAAATGGAATCAAGGAATGTATATTTTGCGAAGGCAACCACAAGTCATATAAATGTGAGGTGGCTGAGGCCTTACCCTTTGAGGAGAGAAAGGACAGGGTAACTAAGTCCACAGCATGTTTTAAATGTTTTTTGAAAGGTCATAGAGCAAGGTTTTGTAAGTTTAAAATTTTGTGCAAAAAATGTCATGGTAGGCATCAGCCATTATTGTGTGAAAACACTCTTAGTAGGCCTACCCCAGAAGTAGAGACATCAGTGGCACATGCCACTGCTATGCAAGGGAGTAAAAGTAAAGGGGGATTATTGCAAACAACTGCAGCCTTATTAATTGGGAATGAGGGAGAAGCTACTGTAAGAGTGTTGTTTGATAGTGGTAGCCAGTGTAGTTTTATTAAGACCAGAATTTCCAGAAAATTGAAGTTTAAAGAACTTAAGAGGGAAAATTTAAGAATTTCTGGGTTTGGGGGTTCCGTTCAAAACCGAACCAAATTTAAGAAGGTAGAAGTTCTGGTTAAAGGGTTGTTACCGCAAAGTCCCACTATCAAGGTCCAAGCTGTAGAGATTGAGGAACTTTGTGCTCCAGTCACTACTTGTTTAGATATGGCATGTGTCCAAGAATTGCAAGTTAAAGGAATTAATTTGGGCAATAATAAGTTTGAGGGAACAGAAGATATTAGTCTTTTGATTGGAGCTGACTATTATTGGGACTTCATCACTGGTAATATTGTCCGTACATCTCAAGGCCCAGTAGCTATTGAAAGTAAGCTAGGCTGGATGCTACATGGTAGTTATTGCAATGAAATGGAAGTTAAGGCTCTCTTTGTTAAGATTGAGGAGAACAGCCATGGTCTGGAAAGGCATTTGAAAGCATTTTGGGAACTTGAATCTATTGGTATAAAGGACAACCAGGCAAGTACAGTGAACAATGATGTTTTAGAGCACTTTGAAAAAGGGATTGGGTTTAGAGATGGTTGCTATGAAGTTGGCCTACCATGGAAGGATTCTTGCAAACCCGGTTCAAACCTTCAGCTAGCTAATCGGAGGTTGGAGACTTCATTGTACAGGCTAAGAAAAAATGAGGAGTTGTTAATTGAATACGATGAGGCCATCCTAAGTTATGTAAGGGAGGGCTATGCTGAAAGGGTGCAAGGTGAGCTGGTGAGCCAGGAGGCACATTATCTGCCACACCATGCAGTGGTACGGCGAGACAAAACTACCACCAAACTGAGGGTAGTTTTTGATGGCTCAGCCAAGGACAAAGGTGGTGTGTCCTTGAATGACTGTTTGGATGCTGGGCCAAATTTAAATGCAGATTTATTTTCCTTGTTACTGAGATTCAGGTTTGGTAGAGTAGCATTGACTGCAGATGTGAAGCAAGCTTTTTTGCGGATAAAGTTAAAACCAGAGGACAGAGATGCAGTAAGGTATCTGTGGGTGGATACGAAAGACTTGTTGGAAAATGAACCTAAGGTTCAAGCATATAGAATGAAGTCAGTGTTGTTTGGCCTCAGCTCTAGTCCATTTCTGTTGGCAGCTACTATGCAGTACCATTTTAAGAAATATTCTGAAGTCTATCCTAACACTATTGAACACATAAGGAAAAATTTTTATGTTGATGATTTGCTATGTTCCGTGGATAATACAGAAATGGCTAAACAGATATTCATGGAGGCTAGAGCTATAATGAGGGAGGCTGGCATGGAGCTCAGAAAATGGCAGACCAATCATTCGCAATTACAAGAGTTTATGAGTCATTCCTCTGTAGTACCGGATGCAGCAGAAAGTATTGAGGATTCTGGTATTAAGGAGTTGTGGGCAATAGACGCAAAGGTGCTAGGCATCGTTTGGCAGCAAGATGATGATTTGTTTACCTTCAATGGGAAATCTTTAGTAGAGCTGGCCGAGAATGAGACAAGGTGGACAAAACGTACAGCTCTTAGTTTGGCTTCGAAGGTCTTTGATCCTCTTGGATTCCTGGCTCCATTTGTGATAAAGTCAAAAATTTGGTTTCAGAGCCTCTGGGAAATTGGACTTGGTTGGGACCAAGAGTTACCTGATCATATGGTGGTAAGGTGGAAATATTGGTTCAAAGAATTGGCACATCTTGGAGACATTGAAATCCCAAGATGGTACTTTGGAGAGTTGAACAATAGTCCAGACAATTTGGAGCTGCACATCTTTTGTGATGCAAGTGAGGAAGCCTATGCAACTTGTATTTATATAAGAGGCGCATTGCAAGAAGAAGTAAGTTGCAGGTTGGTTGCTGCAAAGAGTAGAGTAGCATCTTTGAAAAGGCTTTCTGTTCCAAGGTTGGAATTGATGGGTGCCGTTATTGCTAGTCGGCTTGCAATTACAGTGCGAAAGTCTTTGGCCCTCTATGAAATTCCAAGCTATTATTGGACAGACTCCACTATAGTTTGGCACTGGTTAGAAGTCAGGCAAGGAAATGGAAACCATTTGTTGCCAATAGGGTGGAGGAAATTCAAGCGCACACAGATCCCAAGCAATGGAAGCATTGTCCAGGCATCCAAAACCCCGCTGATTTACCAACACGAGGAATTTCGGTGAAAGATCTTTCACAATCAAGTTTGTGGTGGAATGGGCCAGAGTGGCTAAAACTTGGAAGTGAAAACTGGCCTTCTAATCAGCCTATTGTAGGAGAATGCCAGGCTGAAGAAGCATGGGTGAGTGAGGTGAGAAAATGCGCTGTGAACAGTTGTCAAGTTATGCAGCAGGACCCCATATTGAGGCTTGAGGACATTAGCAGTCTGAAAAGATTGTTAAGAGTGACAGCATGGATATATAGATTTACCAACAACATTAAGGGAGAAACAAGAAGGGAAGGAATTCTGAACAGTAATGAGATTCGGCAAGCCAGGAAATACTGGGTGGTATATGAGCAGAAGGAAAAATTTGGTGAAGAGCGGGAATTGCTCACCAGCCATCCATTACAGGTTCTACCAACACATTCTGCGCTCAAGGGTTTGGATGTGTTTTTGGATCAGGATTTATTGAGAGTAGGAGGTAGACTACAGTTTTCTGGGCTTCCAGAGGAGAAAAGACATCCAATTTTGCTACCTTCTGGGGGGCACTTTGTGGACCTTTTGATCCTGGATACTCATCATAAGCTGTTACATGCTGGAGTTAGAGAAGTGATAATAGACATTAGACAACAATTTTGGATTCTCAAAATTAGACAAGTAGTAAAAAGGTCTTGCATAAATGTGTGGTTTGCAAGCGTTGGAGTGCAAAGCCTTATTATGAAAAGGTGGCTCCACTTCCAAGAGAACGGTGTGTCTATACTGCCCATTTGATGTAGTGGGAGTAGACTTTGCAGGGCCAGTCTATATGTATGAGCGAGGGAGTCTAACAAAGGTTATATATGTCTTTTCACCTGTGCTACCACCAGAGCAATCCATTTGGAGTTGGTAAGCAACTTAAGTAGTGATGTATTTCTTTTGGCCTTTAAAAGGTTTGTGAACAGAAGGGGTTTCCCAAATAAAATCATATCGGATAATGCAAAAACCTTCAAAAAGGCTGCAAAGGAACTCCAAGAAATTTGGTCCTTGCTAAAAGAGGAAGGATTCCAATCCTACTTTTCACACCAAGGGGTACAGTGGGAGTTTATTGTTGAGAGAGCACCATGGTGGGGAGGATTTTGGGAAAGGCTAGTGAGAAGTGTAAAGTGTCCATTAAAGAAACTTTTAGCTAATGCTCATTTGAGCAAAGAAGAATTCTCTACTGTTTTATGTGAAGTAGAAGCAATGGTGAACAGTAGGCCTATCACTTTTGTTTACAACAGTAGGCAGGATGCAGAGCCATTGACACCAAATCATTTTCTTTGTGGTAAACGATTAACATCAAACCCCAGTGTGCCAGAAGACTTGCAGCCCATCCAGAGCACTCAAGGAGAGTTAACCAGACGGTTCAGGTACCTTGAAGAGCTACAAGATCAGTTATGGAAGAGGTGGCAGATGGAATACTTGCCAGAACTCAATTATTACCCATCAGGCAAGGTAAAGGGCTCCAATGCAAATTGTATCAAGGTGGGAGAAGTGGTAATGATTGGGGATGAAAGACCAAGGCAATGCTGGAAGCTTGGCATAATTGAAGAGTTGTTTGTTGGCAAAGACAATTTAGTTAGGTCTGCACTGGTAAAGACTTCAGGAGGAAAGTTAAAGAGACCTATACAAAAACTCTATGCTTTAGAAATCAGCAAAAACACAGATAGTCAAGATGAAACATTTGAGTTACAGCCTCATGAAGAAGGCTTGGCTAACCTTGCAGAAGGTAATGACAACAATGCCTCTTCGGTGGGGAGTGTTAGAAAATCTAGAAGAGGAAGAACCATTGTTGTCCCAAGGCGATACGATGACTAAGCTGATTGATGCAGCATTGCTTGTATATATATTAAGTTAAGGTGTATATATATCCATCTCATAATTGTAAGGTTAGTGAAAAATTAAATTAATTTAGAACTAGCATTTTTGAGCTCTTGTGGCATCGTTGTTTGGTCACATTGTTGGCATCATTTTGGGATGCTGCGCGTCCTTTCTACTCGTTTGTGGAAGGTCGTACGTAAAGGTGTGGTTTGATAGAGAGCTCTCTTGCAATTCAGTTTGGTTGTTTAGATACATGATTGTTGCATCGTGCAATAGTCCAGGTTGCGTTGTTGTTGCAAGGTTCATAAAGAAGACCACAAATAGTACCCTTTTGTTTACCTTTTAAGTTCATGTAATTTAAGGTCTAAGGTAGGCCCGCATCGAGTCAGCAACCCTGAGGTTACCCTGAGGTAGGACCTAATAGGATCTCAAATCCGTAAGTTTTAATTTAGCTTAACTTGGGCTTTAGGTAGAACTTGCCCTTTAGAATTTGGCCGTTCACGGCTCAGCTGGGATTTCGAACCTGACAAATAAATAAAATAACAATTAGCGTTGAAGAAGTTTATCTGTTGCTCTCTCTTCTTCTCTAGGGTAAGTCTATGAAGTGTACTTTATTTGTATATATAACAATATTTTATCATACACGTATCTTTATTTTATAATTTATTTATCTATTGTCATAACAGTATAAAAGAATTTAGATTGTAATAACCAGAGTGAATAATTTGTAATGTATATATAACATCAAACGTAGTTAGGACAATTTAGGCCCTAAGCAAATGTTCATATTTCCTATAATTAAATATTGTGTTTTAAATAAATAAATAAATGTAAATATAAAATGTGGCTCGTTAATAGTGAAATGTTAATATTGATATTTTTATACATTGCGTATTATTAATTCTAATGTTAAGTATTTTTATTTTATAGGTTTCGGTTCCTTCTTTTGGTTCCTTCTTTCGATTTGATTTGTATTCAACATTTCGAGTTGATATTTCGGTTGAGTTATATTTAATTGCCACTTATATTTAAATTGCCACTTTGGTTGTGTACGGTTCCCATTTTGTCTTTCTGAGAATAAAAGAACAAAGCCAAGATTGTGATATGTGTAACTGTGTTGATTGCCACATAATATACAAATAAAATATTCTTTTTATTTCCGTATTTTACAGACCCCAAGAACCAAGATGAAACGTGTTCAGTTAAGTGGTGCACAAAAGCGAAAACTATCAAAAGAGAAACAAGAGAAGACTTTGGATTTAGAGTCCAAGACTGCAAAGCTGACTGATTTCTTCACACAAGTTCCACGACCACAACGTCAACATGATATACCGATTCTGAATCAAAACCAATCTCCGTCATCAGAAGTGGACACAAATACCACTTTGATCACTTCAAAATCAAAATATGATGACGTTGGAATCACCGAGGTGTCACAAGCAGGTTCATCTACCACATGTCTCACTACTGATCTCACTTTGCCTGTAAATTCTCTTGATACCTCTACTGCAAATGTTGATTCAAGTTGCTTTACAAGACATTCTGGGGTTGAAATAATTGCTGAAAATGAAAGTTTAGTGGACCATGGTGATGGTGGTGAAATGAATCAGTCTGCAGAAGATGAAGTAAATATAGCAAAAGATCCAGGGTTGTGGCTTGATTTCTCTGCTGATGATGTGGCTTATTGGATTGCTTGTGGACCCAGTGACTGTCAACACCACAATGGGCCATTTGACAAGTCTTACCGGCATTTCAGTAGTGGCAAACCAGCAAGATACTGTTCACAAAAACTTTTCGTTGGGACAAAAGCCAATGGTGAGAAATACAAGAGAGAGTGGTTATTGTATTCACCATCAACAGGATCAGTTTACTGTTATGTTTGTAAACTGTTTGCTCCTAAAAATGTCTCACATTTTGTTATAAGAGAAGGGTTCAGTGACTGGCGAAATACTATTGTAATTGATCATCATGAAAAAAGCACTACTCACCGAGACTCTATGCTAACATACTTAACTCGCAGACAAGGTGCGGGGTTGGGACAACAACAGTTGGAAAAACAAATTCAGGAAGAGTGTGATTACTGGGAACATGTCTTGAGGCGTGTCATAGCTGTTATTTGTACGTTAGCTGAACGTGGCTTGTCTTTTCGAGGAACAGAAGAAAGATTTGGATCATTGCAGAATGGGAATTTTTTAGGGCTGCTTGAGCTCATAAGCCGGTTTGATCCATTTTTAGCAGGTCACATTTTGAAATATGGAAATTCTGGCAAAGGAAATCCTTCTTACCTGTCCAAAACCACCTGTGAGGAACTCATTCAACTAATGGCTCAAAAGGTCCACGCACTCATTGTTGACGAAGTAAAATCTTCTGGTTATTTTAGTTTGTCAGTTGATTCAACACCAGATCTATCACATATCGATCAGTTAAGTGTTGTACTTAGGTACTTAAAAGATGGACAGCCTATTGAACGCTTTTTAACCTTTCTGAAAATGAAAAGCCATACTGGTGAGGAAATGGCAAATCAGGTGTTGCAGTACTTACGTGAAGTTTGTAAGCTAAACTTTTCAAAATGTAGGGGTCAATCTTACGACAACGCTGCCAACATGTCTGGGCGTTATAAGGGGATGCAGCAAAAATTTTTAGAAACAAACAAGTTTGCTATATATGTGCCCTGTGCAGCCCATTCACTAAATCTGGTAGGCCGAAGTGCTGTTGACTGCTGTCAAGAGGCGGTTAATTTCTTCTCTACAGTGCAGTTGCTCTATACCTTTTTTTTAGCCTCAACCAGCAGGTGGGAAATTCTTAAAGGTTGTATTGGAAATGAAAGTGTCTTAAAATCCCTCTCTGATACCAGATGGGAGGCACATGCTATGGCAACAGCAGCAATTTTGAAATCTTTCCTTAAAATTTTAGAAGCGTTAGAATGTATAGCTGAAGACCAGTCACAAAAGGGAGACACTAGAAGAGAAGCAAATAATGTTGCAAATAAGATGCAAGAGCTAGAATTCGTTTTTATGTTGAATTTTTGGGATGAGATTTTGCAAAATTTTCATAGAGTAAGCAAAGTTCTACAGAATAAGGATGTGAACTTAAAAACATGTGCAGATCTGTATGGATCATTAGCTGACCAACTGTGCACTTCACGAGATGAATTTGAAAGATATGAAGCAGCTACAAAGGAAATGCTACCAGATGTTGATTACAAGGCAGCTCAAACTCGCAAACGTATCAGAAAGAAGGTACCCAATGACGGAGATGCACCAGAAGTATATCTGAATGCCAGAGATAAATTTCTTATCACCACCTTTTACACAATTGTTGACAAACTTGAAACTGAGATGAGAAGAAGAGGAGAGATATACAAAGAAATAGCAGAGAGATTTTCTTTTCTAAGTGATGTGCCACATAATGTCACCACTTCATCATCTACTGAAATTGAAAGGTATTCTCAGGGTTGTAAAAAGATGATTGATGCTTACCCAGAGGACTTGAACACTAATTTCTCTGCTGAGCTTCAGCAGTTTCACTCATATGTGTGCCATAAGTTCAGTGCAAAAAAAAATGTAAAAACAAGATTCAGTCATGCTGAACTTTATAAAATAATTGTAGAAGACAATATTGAGTGTGCCTTCCCAAATGTAGAAATTGCCTTTCGTATATTTTTAACATTAATGGTCACAAATTGCTCAGCTGAGCGTTCATTTTCTCAGTTGAAGTATATTAAAAATACCAAGAGAACAACTATGCAACAAGGCAGGCTGGATGCCTTATCTCTACTAAGTATAGAAGCAGATGTGTTACGTAAGATTAGTTTTGAGGATCTGATTAAAGACTTTGCAATTAAAAAAAGTAGGAGAAAACTTTTCAAATATAAATGAAGTGGAAGTATACAAAAATAAACATTATTTTCCATCTTACTGTAAGTTTTGTTTCATTTCAAAAAATAAAATTTTATTTTATGGTTTATTTTTGTTTATATTTTGAATTACATATATATGGGGCACCAAAATCTTTTAAGTGCTTAGGGCCTCTAAAGGTCTTAATCCGGCCCTGTGCTGAGCGCTTGCCTGCCTCCTTCGCCTCGACAAACTGAAAGACGTCTTCCAGGGTCATCTCCTGGTTACTGTTGCCGAGGAGTTCCAGTTGTATTTCCGATCCAGCAATTCCGCGGGTAAGGACGTCGCGAAGGATGGGGTCAGTGTAATTTACGTTGTTGTTGCAGCTTGGGCATTCAACAAGAAATTTGCAGACTCCGGCCTGACCACGAAGACGGGCTCCAAAACTGCGCACAGTTTCGTCGCGGTCTTGTCGCATATTGTGTAGGGTAACCCTGGCTACCATGGTGTTTTCCTCTCGGACAGCTAGTTTCTTGATTGCAGCAAGGACTTCATCTTCGGTTTTGTTTGTTAGGCTTTCACCTGCGGATCTTGTGAAATCTTTGCGGAGTGAATCGTCGCAGCATTCAAGTAGTTGTACCACTTTGTCCCTACCAGTGATTTTTGTAGCTTCCGCATAATCTGTCCAACGCGACTTAAATATGCCCAGTCTTCACTGGTACCTGCAGCCGAAATGGTTGGCCATCTTACTTTCTCAACCTTTGCAGAGACTGTCGGGCTTGGGACATGGGTCGTGCAGTGGGCTGTTATAAGTGCGGCTACAATGGCTGGGTCCAGGTCTGCTGTGACATAGGTACAACCTGTGATAGGACATTCTACGGCAGGCATTGTGGATAGCGTTTGTTGAAGTTGCTTAATTAGGTTGGGGTGGTTGACAGTTGCTTGAATTTACCACGTATGTAGACTTATTTTATTATTCATTTAATTAATGAGTCATATGTACCTAAGACCGTTGTCATAAATGAGAACCAACTCTTTGCAATCATTTATTTATTTATATAAAGTCAAACAATGACAACGGTTATCTGAAAAAGGAATAAGCATAATAAGTAATCACTTGAATAAAACATAAACATAAACATAAACATAATCATTGTCCTCTACAAATTAATACATAAATGCATAATTGCATTAGAATAAATAATTTCAATCACATAAACATAGGAAATAGGTTGTTTCATATTTGCTTCAATAGTCAAAGTTGGGCCGCCATCCATGATTCCATCACATTACAATTATATACCAAGACAGCATTAGCAAGTCAATATCTTAATACTGCAATATAGTAAAATTAAACAATGTAATATAACTTATAGAAAACAAAGTTATTTATTTACCGCTATCCCCTTTAAAAGCACTTAAATTAAAAGCAACAGAAATGAACAGATCAAGCTGGCTATTACACTCATTGCTTTAGTATTAGGGCCAGTATGGGTCTTGTTTACGATGAATTTTATGGCAAATGCCAAACTACCGATTAGATTTATAGCCAAGTTGGCGACTTTGGCTGTACTCTTTTGGCTGCTTTATCCATGGATTTGATCGAGTTTTTTTTAGATGATTGAATACAGTATTATTTTGGTTTTTTAACTGGGTGGGTGAAATCCTTTACTGGGTGGGTGATCACCCACCCAATTAACATGTTAAATTTAGGCCTGAGCCTGGCGCATTTTGCGTAGTTGCTGTGACCAGTTGCAGCAAAGACGTTATCATTTTACTGAGAGCTACAAGATGCAGGTTCCAGTTCCCAGTTCTCTCCTCTCAAATGAAGAGCTTTAGCACGTCAATGTAGTCGAGATATTGAATCCAGAGCCTTGAGGTCCGAGATGCCTTAGAGAGTTCATCCTTCAAGTATTGAAGATTTTTATTCAGAACCTTCAGCTCCTCTGACTCTGCAACACGATCTACAGCATCACTGTTTTGAATGTCGACTCTCCTAAATTCTCCATCCCATCTCCTTCAATCTCTCGAAATTGCTTTCCCTGACATTATATGTTCGACAGCATTTGGTCCACAGATGGTCTGAAACGCCTTTGTGAGACCAGACCCTTTCATTAGAGTACCTACGCTACCTAGAAAACTCATCATCAGATGGAAGCCGCCAAGAATGAGGACGATGGGCAGGGACTTTGCCATCACTATTTCCATTGCTTTCAACCAGAGAGTTTGGTCAAATGTAACCACAGGTGTCTCGATTCGCAGTTGTTTTGCTTGCTCAGACATGAAAACAAGGACAGACTAGATACATGTGAGATCATATGGGTCCATGTCTAGTATGGGAAGGAATGAGATTGTAGCTTTCCTGGATAATCTCCAATGGTGACGTTTGTCATGAAACCAGACCAATTTGGACGTTGAATTTTGCCGAAGAAATACGCAGCCAAAGCATATCAAGACCGGTGTCGGGTGAAAGAACATCTGGCGTCTGCATCTGTAGGTGGTGTTTGAAAAACACTGTAGACAGTCCGAAGTTCTCAGGGGGCATGTATTCGACAACTGGGATGCCTTTACCTCGGATGACCTGGTGTGCGAGTTTACGCTTTTGTTGCTTAACTGGTTGTAGATTTTGCAGTGGAGCGTTTCCTGCGTATGTTGTAGCGGACACACAACCCATCGCATCCAATGAACCTTTCCCATCAAGGGTCATAGGGTTGTGGTCACGTTGTCGACCATCCGTTGCGTGAACGAGCCAGGCAAATAATCTCTGAGAAAGTCGCTGGTATTTTCATTCTCAGTTACTGACTGCTTGTATCGGAGAACTTCATCCGGACTCACAGAAAACTCTAATGCATTCAATTCGTTGAGTAACCATTTGGACCCGAAAACATTGTCTACTTCAACGCCTAGCCCAAAGGGAACAGGGGGGATACAGGATCGAGGGCGGGTTACAGTGACAATACACTGACCGATACTCACTTGGTGAAGTGGGTATTTGATCAATTTTTCCAGGAACAACCGCAATAATGGTGATAACCATCCATTTCCCTTCTCTGCGCTTTCAAGAATTTCATTTGACGGGTAGTAATCACAATCAAACTCTGCCGACCGAATATCCCCAAGGATCAATTTGGCTGCTGTAATTACAATTCGTTCAGCCTCATCTTCAGCTTTCTTCATCCTATCTGCATACCATTTATCGTTGATGATGTAATCAGCAGTGTTCCGCAGGCAAACAACATTTGATCTTTCCACTAGCGCACCAACATATATGTGGTCACCCAGCGCCGGCCTTAGGATATTTCGGGCCCTTTGCGGAGTATACTGTACGGGCCCCCCATGACACAAGTCAAATTGTTTTTCATTGCTAATCATTTTATTTTAGTAGATTGTTAACAAGTACAACAAGTAAAATTTAACTATACAAGTGCACCTGTAACAGAATACCAACAGACCAACAGCCTTTACTATTATTACTACTTATTACTTTATTATTATCAAATATTTAAAGTATCATAAGAGGTTTCAACCAGCGCCGGCCTTAGGATATTTAATTAGGAATAGGATAATTCAATTTAATTAGGATATTCAACAAAAGTAAATACACAAAGTTTGTAAATATACCAAAAAGAAAATTTCTTTGAAATTTTCGGGCCCCCCTAAGTTGCGGGTCCTGTGCGACCGCAAGGTTCGCACACCCCTAAGGCCGGCACTGGGTCACCGTACCTTTCCTCTTACTTCTTGATCCATTTGGTGTCATAAACATTTTCAGATCCAGCAATTTCGATCAGCTTCTGGCGTACATCTGATAACGAATACAGTTCACCTCCTGATCGAGCCACTGACAAAGTTTTTCGAAGTCCTGAATTTTCGTCCTGTTGACTGATCGACCGGGACTACTCAGTTGAGGAACACCGCTCTTCGCAATAAGCTTCTTTCTAAACCTGTCATAACATGCTTTGTGATATCAAGCCTCAGCTGCGACAAGGTTATGGCAGCTTAGCACATGCTTCTTTACTTTCAGTGCCCATTCATCATCATTTCGTTCGCTGCAAACCTCCAGCAGGTTTTCTCTGAATTGCAAAGTTCGGACTTCAATTACGTTGTCTCGTTTGACATGTGTTCTATCATAATAACATGGACGTTCACAGAAAAGACAGCTACTTTTCCAGTCAAATTGTGTAATTCCTCCTCTCGTTTCAACTCGCAGAACTTTACCAGTAGATCCCGTTGCATCTTCAGACCTGGCAGTAGATTTGCGCTTTTTATTGTATGCAGCTTTCTGACAGTCACGATGGATTTTTACAGGTACTCTTTCCAACCTTATTTCTGTGAGATATTCGTGCAGAACATTGTCTTCAACTGCGATACTGTATTCTACTGTACAATGGTCTGTATTCCCCTCTGCTGAACATTTTGTAGTTTGTCTGAATTCGTTTCTGGCCGTCGGCACTTCACACAGTGATCACTGTTGATTACGTAGACAGTGCTTGATGCCGATGAAGATGATTGAGAAGCAGCTTCCGTGTCACTCATTACAGAATGTCCTGAAACAGACAAGTAAATTGAGGATTAGTATAGTTTTGTCTTTTTTGACACGTTGTGATTTACGGCTCATTTTTGTCTTAGACCCCCCCCCCCACCCCCCCCCCTCAATTTAAATGCAGATACCTTTTTTTGCCCAAAGGAGACAAATTGAGGCATATGATTTTCTTAGTCTACATAAATTTGCGCTTCCAACGATACCCAACATGTTTGGGGGTTAATTTATTCCGGGTTCAACTCTAATTCGAACATACTAGATGTAATATACTGTAGTATAAGTTGTAAGTGTAAATATAGGTTATACTATTTTCATTTTAGTATGACACCTCATGGATGATATACACCTCATGGATGATATGAGGTGATTTGGTGATTATATTATATTATGGTGAGACTTTGATTAAGCGTTTTAGGAAATTTGAAATCGCAGACCAACAGTATTAAATTTTCTAAAAAATTATATATATATATACATATCGACCAACCAACCGACCGACTCCATGGATTTGGGCTTGGGCTCGGGGTTCTCGAATGCCGTAACATTTTAGAATTTGTAACCCTTGTTTTGTGGTTGTCCATCAATTTTGAAATACTGATCAATGAAATATGCCTTATGAATGACATTCGTGGAAGAAATAAAGTTTTAAATATTATTAATAGGGGAAGGAGGCTAGAGGCTTGCTTTGCGGGCCTTAGCCAGGCCATTATTAGCCTAACGTCGTAGGCCAATTAGGCTAGTAATAGGCCTAGCTTGTTTAGCCTTGTAGTAAGCACGATTGAAGTTTCATAAACTATATATACACCCCATTTGGAGTATGGTAGTATAAATATATTCGAACATAATATGTGAGCTAGAGTTAGGACCTAGCCAAAATTGACCATGCATGCTTGAAGTGAATTTGCAGCTGAGGCTTTTCCTAGGCCTAGTCCAGACTGACTCTGCTGGAGTGAATTAATATTTTAAAACTGCCTCCTTGACTGCGTGCCAGAGCCTACTAGCCGAAGCCATATTCCTAACTCCATGTCAAACGAGTAAAACTTTAGTTACGAAACCCTCCAACCCTCTGAGGCCCAGTCGCAGTGGCTAGGCCTAGAACACAACTCTGAAATATAATCCTAACAGCTTGTAAGCCTAAGGCCAAGGTTTAAACCTCAGCTAGGTTTAACTTTGGCTTGCTAGGCTTTAACAATCTGATAAACATTTAATGTTGTGTCATGGTAAGTATTAAGTTTCCATTGTATTTTGTTGTCATCTTATAGACTAGTACTAACTAGCTAGATTGCAAAATCTGCAAAATTTTTGTGTGGTACACTCTGGTACAACCATTTTTTGAAAAAACTAATTTCAAAATATGGAATTTTTCTGTACTATGAAAAACTTGCTCATAATATTTTAAAGTCTTGCACTAATATGCTTTGGAAAAAATCCTTCCATTAATTTCAATTGAAACTTCTGTTTAATGTGTCATGTGCAAATAATCTTGATATCAGGCATGAGAATGTTATGGGGGAAAAAAAAGGAAGGTAATCTTATTGTTAAGGCTGTGCAACAACCATGTATCTCATTAATAACATATATATCAATTGATGGAGCAGAAAACTATAGGTATTTCTCTACTCTTACACTGGTCTCCGGTAGAAAGTTTTAAAAGTTAGTTGTCAATGTTTTTCAATGTGCTGAATTAAAAGATGATACTCATTTCCGTCGCAAAGATTTGTTAGAGTTAATGCAATAGTAAATATTTACCTTTAGAATTTTGGACAATGTTAGGAGTTAGGTTAGGTTTGCTTAGGTTGTTTTAGGTTTGGCCAATTTTGAAGGTGAAATTTATATTTTTCCTATGGTTTCTGATGTGTTTTGTATTAATCTGACTTTCAAAATCTTCGGAAACCACTCATTTTTGTGATTCTCCCCACCCAAAAACTCCTAGAAATGAGTATCATTTTTTAATTCAGCATATTGAAAAACATTGAAAACTAGCTTTTAAAACTTTCTACTGGAGACTGGTGTAATAGTAAATATTTACAAAATAATTACAATAATTTACTATATTTTTTTTTATAAGAGTACCATATTTTTCGGTGTATAAGACACACCTTTGTATAAAACGTACCCCTATTTTCAAGGCCTTTTTTCAGGAAAAAAAAATTATGCCCCAACTGCCTAGTTGTCAGAAAATGTCCGTAATTTTCTACCAGCGAGGCTGGCTTTTGTTAAAGCCCTCCATCAAAAGTATGGTGATACGTTTTCTTTCACCCATACTGATTATAAGAAAATAGTATTAAGTATATGGGGGACTATACTATATATTATGAAATATAAAAGTAAATCATTATGCAATACCTACTGTTTTTCTTGTTATCAGTATGTTGGAAAGAGTAGAAACTCAGTGTAAAATTGGCCAAACCAATACACAGTCAGGAGGGACTAAGAGATGATGAATTTTTGTAAAAATCCATCAGTTTTTCTAGCCTATATAAAGGTAATATTATGACCTTTGGTGTATAGGACGCAGGGTGATTTTGAAACCCCCTTTTTTGGAAAGAAAGTGTATCTTATACACCGAAAAATACGGTATATTACAGGCTTTTGAGGAATTTTAGGTTAGGTTAGGTTAGGTTAGGTTATGTTATGTTATATATTAAAACTTTTTCCGATTGTTTTTGATGTTGTTTGAACAAAATTAACCTTCGTTCAAACCGCATCAAAAACCATCAGAAAAACAGTTTTGATTTATAAAGTCTGTAATGTACACTTGTAAAAATTTACTTAATTTACAATAATCAATTGATATGGTATATGTATTATTAATATAGGATATGTGTAGGGTTGCTAGATCAGATGGTTTCCAAATCCGGAGAGGTAGAATCACAGTTTAGCATTGTAAAAAATTTTTTTGGTGATATCCTATTTTCATACCAAATTATTGTTAATTTTAACAAATATTATGACTTACCCAATTGTTAAGGGCATACAATTGACCTAACTGGACGTTCAATTAACCTAACCAAGCATCCAGTTGACCTAACCAGGCATTCAATTAACCAGGGGCTGCACAGCAACCATGTATCCTACATTAATAACATATCAATTGATTAGGTATTGTAAATTATTATATATTATTATTATTATATTTCATTTGGAAAACATGAAGTTACTAGGGCCTAAGGTTATCCAAGTCATGAATTGATAATAATAGAATCCTGCAGAACATCAATCTCAAGTCAGCTAACTAATGTATTACTATTTACTATTATCAAAGTAGCCTACATAATTTAAATTAAGAATATACAGTATTTACAATCTTAAAACTATCTCTCTCATTCATGAAAGAGTAAATTTTTCTTAAAATTAACTAATGAGCTACTGTTTACCATGTCATATGGAAGTCATTCCAAAAATCTACTATATGACTGAAAAAGTATTTTCTTAGATCTAGTCTTCAAGGTTGTTTTCTAATTTTCTTATTATGTCCAATTGTCCATGCGTTATCCCATCAGCCTCTAGTGAGAAAAAGTTATGTACTGTCAACTGGGTATATATACTTGGGATATATTGACCTTGGTATTTATAGTTAGATACTTTTTACTATATACACAAGTATGTAAAACGATAAAAAATGCCTCCAAATTCATCCCTTTTTAATTTAAAAATGCTATTGAAACCTCAAAAACTAAATGTCACAAGTTACCCCCAGTGGTCCCCCACTGTCCTAAGTACCGTATCTCCAGTTGATGGTACATCTGAATTGTCCAAACCTGAAAGTTTTTAATTGTATCATATCTCCACTCGTACAACATTTTTCAAAACTAAACATACCTACTAGGGATTGTTTCCTGGGATCCCGGTTGATTTTGTGTGGGATATATCCTGGGATTTTTTCGTTCATCCCGGAATATCCCGGTGCTAATTACTTACATAATAATTAGTATATATAGTATAAATACCCTGTTTACACGATCATACATGTTGTATCATGAGCTTTTTCAGCTGCAGGACTGTTTATAACTAAACTTAGAACTCGGCTGAGTGATAAGAGTGTGAATTGTCTATGTTTTCTACATTCGTATTATAAGTCAAATTAGTTCTTTTAAATGCGCTATGTTTTGCATTTTCATATGTTTAGTTGTTTTTGTGTTTTTACGAGCATGCTTATTCTTTACAAGGATATTATTCTTTACAAGTGTTGATTTTCTTACAAATAGCTGTCTTGTTGCACTCAACTGTCTTTTAAGCTAGTTATTTCACACTCATAGTTACCTAATAGAATATGTTTAAATAAATAAATGATGAAATCTTTATAATTTTTATATTAATTCCTTTTTAAAAGTATAAAAAATTTAGGATCAAATGTAGAATTTGGACCCCAGCCTTTTTTAGTTAGCTTTATAAGGCTAACTAACGAAAATATCATGACCTAACTTAACGAATCGTCAAGGGCGTACAGTTAACCTAACGATTGGTTAGGTTAGGTCATGATATTTTTGTTAGTTAGCCTTATAAAGCTAACTAAAGAAGGCTGGGGTCCGAATTCTACATTTGATCCAAAATGTAAATACATATAAAATAAAAATCCCGGGAAATCCCGGGATCCCGGGACGAAGACAGATTTTATCCCGGAATCCCGGGATAAACAAAATGACTCAAAACGACAATCCCTAATACCTACCATATTTGTCAGCTTATAAGACGCACTTTTTTTCCTTATAAATACCTTAAAAAATCGCCCTGTGTCTTAGAAGCTGAAAGTGGGGAAGGATGAAACGTCCATCAATAGCACAAGTGTGTGAATGGGTGCTGAAGTCATGGCATGATGTTAAGACTGAAATTTGGTCAAGTCCTTTAAAAATTGTGGTATAAGTAATACAATGGATGGCACTGAAGATCATTTATTGTATGAGAGTGACAGTGATACAAGTGAAGATGATGATTATTATGATGATGGGGATAATGATGATAATGTCAGTAATGAATCTGAAGTTGATTAATAACAAATAATAAGAGTAATAATCATATTATCTTTCTTTATTAGCTTTTGGGTTTTCTTTTTATTGAATTTTACATATCCATTGTATTAACAATAAAGTGCATCAAAAACTTTTTTCTTGAATTTACCTTTCCAAAATTAAGGTGCGTCTTTCACGGTGCAGCATCTTGTAAGCCGTCAAATACGGTAGTTCCTTTACTCTTTCCCTGTATTCCAATCTCCTAAGGTTAGGGATAAGCTTGGTTGCCCTACGTTGCACACCTTCAAGTATATCAATATGTCTAAGGTGAGGGGACCAAGCTTGAATGCAGTATTCTAAGTGAGGCCTGATGTAAGAATTAAATAATTTACAGATGACTTCCTTACTCTTGTAACTAACATTCCTCTTAATAATACCTAACATTTTATTCGCTTTATATCTAGCCTCTAGGCACTGCTTAGAAAATTTTAGATCACTAACAGTACTAACTATAATACCAAGATCTTTTTCCTGTTTAACATCCTCTAACACTTCCCTTGCTTCTCATAACTGAAGTTTTCATTATTTCTACCAAAATGCATCATTTAGATGTAGCTACCACAGCAAATTGGTAATCCTTTATATCAAACTGTCTGAAACCTGGCTAAAATGAGCAAAACTGACCACCAAATACACAGGTGAAAGGGGAGGGGGCAGGTGTAGGTGTGGGTGTGGCTACTGGACATTTGGTTAAGAAAATCCAGTTAAAAACTGTCAGTTCATATTGAACCTTTGACACACAGTCTCAGAATTCTCACAATTTCAATGAAAGTGAAATACGTGATCAGCACCATGCCATGTGTGACCTACCCATGTAGCTTGTGTGAGAAGAACTGTGGGAACAACTTTATAGAGTGTTCTGGTAGTGTTAGTGGGTTCACTGGTGTTAGGTTAGGATTATTGATATATTGATCAACAGTGGGTCCACCTAGTGATCACTCCTGAAACAACATGGCAGTCACTATATGATGACAAAACCCACACTAATAGAGAGTTTATTTCCACAACAGTTTCAATGCCCACTGGCATCCTCTTTGGGTGGATACAGAAAAACAAATGAACAGAAGCGAGAAAGGAAACAATCCAGAAACCGTTAAGAAATTCACACCTAGGGTAAATCCTGTTTGCCCAACACTGGAAGGGCATTTTATTAAAGGGTCCCGCTTATAAGTACTTTCACACAAATTAACTTCTTGTTCTATACATACAGATACTATTATTTTTTACATAATTATTACATTTGTTATTACCTTTATTACATTTATTACATTTATAATTACATTTACATATATTACATTTATAATTACATTTATATTTATTACATTTATAATTACATTTACATTTATTACATTTATAATTACATTTACATTTATTACATTTATAATTACATTTACATTTATTACATTTATAATTACATTTACATATATTACAGTGCCCGCGAAAAGTATCCGATCACTCAAGAAAATACAATATTTTCCCTTGATATTCAGAGACACGTAATTCACTTTCTATTTGTTCTAGCGACATCTGGTAACTTTGAGGTTGCTCACTGATATGAGAGCTATCCAACGCATTCTCAAATTAGTGTTCTGGTCGCCTTCGTTGCGGGTGGCTGTGTCTCAAATTTGTCAGATTTCATTGTTTGTGTAAATTTCTTGATATTTTTTTTTTTTACAGAAAGTGGTGTAAATAAAATTTATATATAATGTGTGCTAAAAAACAACTTAAGAGTGATTGTCGAGGTGCTATTGTTGCTTTGCATGCATGTGGGAAATCACAGAGACAGATAGCTAAGGAATTAAACATCCCAAAGTACCGTTAATTTATGGGTTTCACGGGCTAAGAACAATGGTGGCCTAACCACGCCAGTCCCTAAAAAACGATCTGGCAGACCGAGAAAAACAAATTCGCGAACAGACAAACTTATGAAACGTTTAGTATTGAAAAACCCAACAATAACTGCGAAAGAAATAAAATTTAATATGAATAATTTGTTATCTGGTGTTTCTGAACGAACTATCCAGGAGCGGCTCCAAAAAGAACTCGGATTACCATCTCGCCATGCTGCTAAGAAACCGTTCATTAATGAAAAAATGCGTAAAAAACGTGTCGCATTTTGTAAAAAATACATTCATTGGACTGTTGATGACTGGAAGAAGGTTTTATTTAGCGATGAGTCGACATTTTTGACATTCAGAAGTTGTCCAAAAAAGGTTCGCCGGCCTATTGGCTCAAATAGGATGGACCCTAAATACACCCTAAAGACAATGAAACACCCTCCAAGTGTGATGGTTTGGGGTTGTTTCGGTTACTATGGGCGTGGAAACTTATATTTTCTTCCGAAGAACACAACTATGAATGGTGCACGGTATTTAGCAATGCTACAGGATAAACTTCCAATGGCAATGGCAATCCAAAGGACAAAAACATACATGCATGATGGTGCACCATGTCACAGGGCCAAAATAGTGACAAAATGGATTACTGACAATAAATTTGATATTTTGGATTGGCCTGGTAATAGTCCAGATCTCAATCCGATAGAAAATCTGTGGCTAATAATAAAAAATAAGGTTGAATGCCACGACACTGGCTCAGTCGAAAAATTACAAGAGGCCATCAAAAAGGTATGGTGCAAGGAAATATCAGTGGAAGTTTGTCAAAACTTGATTAAATCCATGCCAAAACGTCTAGAACAAGTCATCCAAACCAAAGGACAGATGACAAAATACTAATATAAGGTTAGTATACATTTAAACATTGTTTTTTATGTAAAAAATACAAATTTCAAGGGTGATCGGATACTTTTCGCGGGCACTGTACATTTATAATTACATTTACATATATTACATTTATAATTACATTTACATATATTACATTTATAATTACATTTACATATATTACATTTATAATTACATTTACATATATTACATTTATAATTACATTTACATATATTACATTTATAATTACATTTACATATATTACATTTATAATTACATTTATATATATTACATTTATAATTACATTTACATATATTACATTTACATATATTACATTTATAATTACATTTACATATATTACATTTATAATTACATTTACATATATTACATTTATAATTACATTTACACATATTACATTTATAATTACATTTATACATATTACATTTATAATTACATTTATACATATTACATTTATAATTACATTTATCCCCCTCCCCGCGGGCGGTCTTTCTGGGGTGGATCGCCCGCGGGCTCCTGCCTACATGTGGCGAGGGGGGTCAGCCGCGGCTGGGGGCCCTGCCGGGTCCCCGCCCGGTTGCGAAGTGGACTTTTAGCATACCCTGCTATCCTACAGCCCCCTCTTTCCTGTCTCCCCTCTTTACCCTCTTCCTTGCCCCCTCTGTTTTTTCTGCTTTCTCTGTTCACTTCGCGCGCCCCGTGGGCTGCCGGGGCTGGTCGCTGGGGGTCTCGCCCCCATGTCCGGGGCCGGACTAAGTTGGCTGGTAGGGTGCCCAGGCCTGGGACCCTGGGGGGCCTTGGTCTTTGCTGCCGGCGGGGGAGAACTCTCGACGCTGCAAGGGCCCCTTTTGAAACGGGGGTACCTGCATGGGACGAGGCACCCACCCCCCGCCGGCGTGCGCTTGGTCCCCTTGGGCCCCGGGTAATCGGTTCCCCGCGGCCCCGGGCGCGAAACTACAATAAAAATTTTCTATGGAAACACTTACAACTCTAATGGACCTCGTTGACGACCCAGCTTGTGCATCTGACCTCCCTCTGACTACCTCTTTGGACCGTGGGTCTGGTAAGGGCAGTCGGCAGCCCTCGCCCACCCCGTCTGCTCTTCTTGCCGACGCCTCCTCTCCCTCTCTTCCCCAGGCTCGTGGCGCCGCTGCCCGACCCCCGCCAGTAGCGGATGGACCTGCAGTGGACCCCCCGACCCCTGGATCCCCCCATATTCCACGTCCCGATAGGGACCCACCTGCTTTTTCGCCCTCAGGTGGGAGGCCCGCGGCCCCGGTCGCCTCCCACTCCGGTCGGGCCTCATCGCCCCCGGCCCCTCGGCCCCTGGGGGACGTGGGACCCGACGTCGCCGTCCGCCTTTCTCGTCTTCTCGCCCCCTCGAAGTTCCGGTGGTGTTTGGCCAGACGGCTTCACTCGGCCTTAGGACGATGGACAAGTTCCTCGTCCTCCGCCCCTCCTCCTCCAAGCCCCTCCCCACTAACCACGAACGTCTCTTTCGAGCGATCCATGGAAAGACGGGGACGGCGCGTTTTGACCTTCGGCCTCAGAGGGATGGCTCCATTTTGATAAGGTCGCGTTCCTCTGCCGAAACCTCCTCTCTGCTCGCTATCCCGATGTCCTGGGCTGCGGGATCATGGTGACTCCCCACCCCCGCCTCAATCAGTGCCAGGGCACAATTTACGCTGCTCGTCTTCTACCATCCCGGTGGAAGACCTCCAGATTGACCTCGCCTCCCAGGGTGTTGTGAGGGTGTACCGCTTTCCCGACAGATCGCGGTCCCCAACTGCCCCTTCTCCTCGCCTGCTCCTCACTTTCGACTCACTGGTGCCCCCCGTTTCGGTATTCTGGGGCTTTGGTGAGAGACGAGCGTGCGAATTCTCAGTACGACCATACGTGCCAGATCCTACGCGCTGTTTTCAGTGTAATAGGTTTGGCCACGTGAGCAGCTCCTGCCGTCAGCCGGCCCCGTTGTGTGTCCGCTGCGGCGGCCCTCCCCACCCCTTGCCCTGTACTGCTCCGCCTTCCTGCACCAACTGCCATGGACCACACCCTGCTTCATCCCGCTCTTGCCCGTCCTTCCTCTTTGAAAGGGAGGTTCGGGCCCTCTGTTCATCAGAGTTTCTCAGCGCTCGGGAGGCGCGGGAGCGGTTGCGTGGCGGCGAGGCCCGGCGTGGTGCCTCGTACGCCGAGGCTCTCCGTTCCCGGACCCCGTCCTCACCGGCGGTTCCCAAAGCGCCTCCACCCACCGTGTCCGCTACTCCCAGTCCATCCTCTGCCGCCCAGCGGACTCCTACCGCGGCTCCCCGTACTACCAGCGCGTCCCACGTGCTCCCTCCGCGAACGCCGATGCTTCGTCGGCAACCCCCCCTGCCCCTTCTACGCCCTCTCCACCGGCGCCTTCTGCCACCCCCATTCCGGATCGTGACCCGCCGTCACCCACGCGGGCCGCACGACGGAGGGATAGGGGCCGCAAGCGCCGCGCCAGTGGTGACCCCGAAAGGTTCGACGCCATAAGCCTCGCATCACCTTCCTCTCCTAAACACAAACGCCCCCTTCGCCCTACCGCCCCGGTGTCCTCACCGTCCCCACTGCGCAACCGTTATGCACGCTCCCCCCTGGGGTCCCCGTCGGCCCTCGTGGTGGGGGCTGAGATACACCCCTCTCCGGCCCGGTCGATGGACCCACTGGAGGGGGAACTCGCCCGCCTGGTCGGCGTGGGTGGGACGTGCACGCCCCCGCGTTTGACCCGCCCCATCTCTCTCCTCGACCTGCCAATGCCTCTGGGTGAGGTATTATTTTCCACTCCCCCTCGTAGTCCTGCCTCCCCCGCACCTCCGGTGAAGGGAGGGGCATTCTGGATACCTCTCACATCCCCTTCTCTGCATCGCTCTCCCCCGGACGTCCGGGAGACCCCTCCTCTGGAGGACTTGCCGGCGTCTGGTTCCACATCGCCCCTCGTCGGGGGGACCCTCGCCTTCGCCCTCGTTCGGCGTCCCTCACTGAACTCCGGGGTTTTCCGATTCCCTCTTTAATCTCGGGCCGCCCGATCGGCCCACCCACCCCATAATCATCCTTTACGCTGACCTTCCTACCCCTCCCTATACCTCGCTCCTGCAGTGGAACATCCGCGGGCTCCTGGTAGGCCTCGAGAGTCTCTCCTCTCTCCTGGCCTCCAGGTGTCCGGCGTGTTTCTGCCTTCAGGAGACGATTCTGGGATCCCGTTCCCTCCCTCGAGTGTCCGGTTACTGCGGGCTCCCTTCCCCGCCTCTCGATGGGGCGGGGAGGGGGGCGCCGCGGTCTTCGTGCACCGCTCCGTCCCTTTCCGCCCCCTCCCGCTCCGTACAGTCCTGCAAGCTGTGGCCGTGCGCCTTTTCTTGGGGCGCCAGCTCACGGTCTGCTCTCTTTACCTCTCCCCTAACGTACGCCCTCCACCCGATTCTCTCCGTGACCTAATTCTCCAGCTTCCCCGCCCTTTTCTGATTCTCGGGGACTTCAACAGTCGGGACCCGGCCTGGGGGGACGTTTGCTCCACCTTTCTCTCCGGGACCCTTCTCTCCCTTATGGACGAGCTCGAGTTCACCTTTCTGAACGATGGCTCCCCAACCTGCCTTCACTCGGCCCATGACAGTTTCACCTGTATCGACCTTTCCCTGGTTTCCCTCGAAATCGTGACGGAGTTCACCTGGGAGGTCCTGCCGGATTCTTCCGGCAGTGACCATTTCCCAGTGTGTCTTACCCCGACCCGTCTCCTCCCCCCCACCTCTGTCCGCCCGCGCTGGCTGTTCGCCCGAGCAGACTGGGCCTCATACGCGAGGGGCACGGCGATCTCGCCATCAATTCCTGCCTTTCCCTCCGTCAATGAGGCCCTCGCCTTCCTCGAGAGTAAGATCCTCTCGGCTGCCGCCAGTTGCATCCCCCGTACCTCTGGCTCCCCCAGACCGCGAAGCGTCCCATGGTGGACCCCAGAGTGCTCCCATGCCGTTCAGGAGCGGCGCCGTGCCGGCCGCCGCTTCTACCGGACCCGCCAGCTGGAGCACAAGATAGAATTTCAGCGCCTGAAGGCAGTGGCCCGTCGGGTCCTGAAACTGGCCCGGCGTACCTCCTGGCGGAGTTACGTGTCCGGGATCTCCTCCTCGACTGCCCCCTTGACTGTTTGGCGCAAGGTGCGTAGCTTTGAGGGGACCCGTGTCCCCCCTCGACCCCCGGTGCTTCGGGTCGGGGACGACGAGTTCGTGTCCGATCCGGAGGCCGTCGCGAACGCACTCGCGGCGCACTTTGCAGCCATCTCCAGTTCCGATTCCCCCCACTCCCGCCGCGACCCACCGGAATTTCCACCTCATAGGATGACCCCTATAATCACCTCTTCCACATGACAGAGCTTCGGGAGGCCCTCCGCCCCCGACGCTCCTCCGCCCCCGGCCCCGATAATATCCCCTATGACTTTACGGCATCTCCACCCCTCTGCTCTCAGCTTTCTACTGGACCTCTATAACCGGATTTGGTTGGAGGGTTCATTTCCGGACCGATGGCGTGAGTCCATCGTCGTCCCCATCCCGAAGCCCGATAAAGACCCCTCACTCCCGTCGAACTATCGCCCCATTTCCCTAACATGCTGTGCCTGCAAGGTGATGGAGGCGATGGTCGCCTCGCGGCTGTCCTTTACCTTGGAGGCGAGTGACCAGTACCCTGCTACCCAGGCTGGTTTCCGGCGCTTCCGGTCTACCACCGACCCCCTCCTTCTCCTTAGCCATGACGTGCAGGAGGCTTTCTCCCGGCGTCAATTTGTACTCGCCGTCTTTTTCGACCTCCAGAAGGCCTACGATACTACCCGGCGGAGCGCGGTCTTCGACTGCTTACGCTCCCTGGGTTTCGTAGGCTTTCTCCCTTCCTTTATTTATAACTTCTTGTCCGCCCGTTCTTTCCGCGTCCGCATCGGTTCTGCCCTCTCTGACCGCTTTCCGTTGGAGGAGGGTGTCCCTCAGGGTAGTGTCCTTAGCGTCTTGTGTTTCTCACTCGTGATGAACACAGTCGCTACGGTCCTGCCTACATCCGTTCGTAGCTCCCTCTATGCCGATGACCTGGCTATCTATTGCTCTGGCCGCCTCCCGTCTTTGGCTGAACGTCGGCTCCAGCTAGCCATCAATGCGGTGGTTCGCTGGGCGTCCTCGGTTGGCTATGCTTTCTCACCCTCTAAGTCTTCCAGTATGCTTTTCCGTCCTCGGCGCCTCCGTCTGTCGCATACCTTCCTCTTACCCTTGCCGGCACTCCTCTTCCCCTCGTCCCATCCGTTAGATTCCTGGGTATGACCCTCGACGGATTTTTCGGTTGGGTTCCACACCTTAGGCGGTTGCGGCAAACATCTCGCCGCACCCTCTCCCTTTTGGGTCATCTGTCCCACACGACCTGGGGGGCGGACAGGCGTACTCTGCTGCGCCTGTACACCTCCCTGGTGCAATCCCGTGTCGACTACGGCTGTGTGGTCTACAGTTCCGCCTCCTCTCCGGCACTCCGTATGCTGGATCCTCTTCTCCACCGTGGCCTTCGCCTGGCGTCGGGTGCCTTCCGCTCGTCCCCTGTCGCTAGTCTTCAGGTGGACTGTGGACACCCCCCCCTGCCCCTTCGCCGGGGCCTTCTCATGGCGAAGTGTTACCTTCGCATCTGCCGCCTCCCGAAGTCCCTACTCTTCTCCGCGATCTCCCAGGCGCTACCCCGGCCTGACACGTGGCATTTCGCTGCCTCTCTGGCCGAGATTTTCTCGTCCCTGGGGATCCCCCCACCCTCTATTCTGCCGTTCTCCTTCGATCTGTCGCCCCCCTGGCGGACCACCCCTATCTGCCGTTGCCAGGCGCTCCGTGGCCTGCGTAAGGAGTCTCTTCCTGCCGTCCTCCGGTCTTCTTTTCTGGCCCATCTTCCCGTCCATTCGGACGACGTTCCCGTCTACACCGACGGCTCGCGCTCCCCTGCAGGTGTCGCGGCCGCCGTCTTCTCTCCGTCATTGTCACCTACCTCCCGGGGTATCCCCCTGCCGGTTCAGGCCTCCATCTTTTCCGCGGAGCTCTTTGCCCTTCTGGAAGCCCTCCGTCTGGTATCGGGTTGTTCGCGGTCCTCCTGTACCATTTTTTCGGACTCGCTGAGCGCCCTTCAGGCGCTCGAGCGCTATGATTCCCCGGACCCCCTCGTACGCCTTATTCAACAGGAGTACCATGTCCTGCACACCATTCACCGGATCCGGGTCACCTTCTGCTGGGTTCCCGCCCATGTTGGTGTTTCCGGTAATGAGGCGGCGGACCGCTTAGCCCGGTCCGCCGCCTCGCTGCCTCCCCTCCCCCGCCCGCTCCCCTTCTCAGACTATGTGCAGGTCTTTCGTTCCTTTTACGATCGCATGTGGCAACAGTCCTGGGACGATGCCACCGGAAATAAACTCTGGTCCATCCGCCCCCGTCTGTCATATTGGGTGTCCTCTTTCCACCGCTCCAGACACAAAGAGGTCGTCCTTGCGCGGCTTCGCATCGGCCATACGCGCCTCACGCACGGCTATCTTATGTTCCGGCAGGAGGCTCCTCGTTGCGCCTCCTGCCAGTCGCCCCTCACCGTCTCTCACATCCTTGTGGAATGCCCCACCCTGTCGTCAGTACGTCGTCGCGCTTTTCCGTTCCTTTCTGATTTCCCCCTCCCCGAACGTTTACGCCTTATGCTCGCTGAGAGCCCTCTCTTCTCGCTTGACCGTCTTTTCCTCTTCCTCTCCCAATCTCGCATCCTATCTGAGCTTTAGGCCGCTGTTCTCCCTTTTCTAGTGCCTTTCTCCTTTTTCTAGTCCTTTCTCGTTCCGTCTCTTTCTCGTATTCCGCCTCGCCATGATATCCGCTACCATATAGCGGGAAATGGCGGTAAACGCCCCAATACAAAAAAAAAATTACATTTATACATATTACATTTAGAATTACATTTATACATATTACATTTATAATTACATTTATACATATTACATTTATAATTACATTTATACATATTACATTTATAATTACATTTATACATATTACATTTATAATTACATTTATACATATTACATTTATAATTACATTTATACATATTACATTTATAATTACATTTATACATATTACATTTATAATTACATTTATACATATTACATTTATAATTACATTTATACATATTACATTTATAATTACATTTATACATATTACATTTATAATTACATTTATAATTACATTTATACATATTACATTTATAATTACATTTATACATATTACATTTATAATTACATTTATACATATTACATTTATAATTACATTTATACATATTACATTTATAATTACATTTATACATATTACATTTATAATTACATTTATACATATTACATTTATAATTACATTTATACATATTACATTTATAATTACATTTATACATATTACATTTATAATTACATTTATACATATTACATTTATAATTACATTTATACATATTACATTTATAATTACATTTATACATATTACATTTATAATTACATTTATACATATTACATTTATAATTACATTTATACATATTACATTTATAATTACATTTATACATATTACATTTATAATTACATTTATACATATTACATTTATACATATTACATTTATACATATTACATTTATACATATTACATTTATACATATTACATTTATACATATTACATTTATACATATTACATTTATACATATTACATTTACACACATTATATTTATAATTACATTTACACACATTATATTTATAATTACATTTACACACATTATATTTATAATTACATTTACACACATTATATTTATAATTACATTTACACACATTACATTTATAATTACATTTACACATATTATATTTATAATTACATTTACACATTATATTTATAATTACATTTATCATTACATTTACATTTATTATTAAATTTATCATTACATTTATTACCTTTATTATTAAATTTATCATTACATTTATTACCTTTATTATTACCTTTTATTATTACTTTTTCATTTATTATTACATTTATACTTTACTGAAAAATGAATGAACACAAGCGCATAAGGAAACATTCCAGAGACCATCACACCTAGGTTAGATCCCGTTCCCTTGACACCGGAAGGGTATTTTATTACACAGTCCCACTTATAAGTACCCTCATACAAATTAACTTTTGGTTCTATACATACAGATTCTATTATTTTTGACAATTATTACATTTGCTATTACCTTTATTACATTTATTATTGCATTTATATTTATTACATTTATATTTATTACATTTGTTATTATATTTACACTTATTTCCACATTTATTATTACACTTATTCCATTTATTATTACATTTACATTTTACCTAAAACTGAATGCAGAGACCATTAAAAATTCCCATCTAGGTTGGATCCCTTTCACCTGCCACTGTAAGGGATTTTTTGACCAAGAATCTCATTAAAGGGTCCAACTTATAAGTAGCTACCTACCGTACCTTCCCACAAATTAAAATTATCATCTTGTTCTATACATACAGATTGTATTATTTTTCTTTTGACATAATTATTACATTTATAAAGTACCTTACTTGATTTCCACTCTATAGCATGATTATTTTGGCTGGCATTATAAAAAATGTCATTATTAGTGTTACAACTTCTGAAAGCATATTTATGTTCTTTAATATGAGTTTCAATATTTCTTTCAGTTTCTCCTACATATACAGGGTGATCAAAAAGTAACGCAACCCATGGAGAAATGCACATAATTGATTTTTTCCTTCTGTTGCAGGTGGTGAATATATGAAAAAGATGAAATACACCTTGGAGCAGCGTATATTCATTGTCACGCAGTACATTCGCTCCAGAAGCTATGCCCAGATGCAGGAGGCCTTCACGGAAATGTATGGAAGAGGTGCTCCAAACAAATCCTCTATCAAGCGAGGATATGTCACATATGTCACTCACCCGCACAGTATTCCAGAATTGCAGGCGATGATTCAGAAGTGTGTTGATACAATTTCACAGGAAATGTTGCAAAGGGTCTTTAAGAACATGAATCGCCGTATCCACTTGTGTGAAGCACAGAACGGTGCCCACTTCCAGCACTTGCTCTGAAATAAATCGTTTTCCCATGGGTTGCATTACTTTTTGATCACCCTTTACTAGATCACAATTTTTACAGGGAATGCTGTAGACTCTAGCTTTCTCCTGTTTTGCAAAGTTATTCTTAACCAATTTACTTTTTACAGTAGAAGAATATTTGAATGCCAAAGCAAACCTAAAATCTTTCATCAAAGGTTTTACACTTTCTAAGCCAGAAATGTAAGGCAAACTCAAGTATTGTTTTTGGTTAACTAAAGGTTCCTGAGGGGCATAAAAAGATTTCCTGGCTTTAAAATATGCCTTTCTGATAAACCACTCAGGATATTTTAAATCAGGGTTGGCACCCAAAAACCCAAACCCAACCCAAAACCCACTGGAATTTTCAGTGGGTTTTTGTGTTTGTGGACTGAGATGTTTATTTTAAAATAATTGAAATTTTTCTGATTGCTACATTGTTCAGTTGTAGCTAATTAGAATGCTTTGGCATGTTGATTATTTCAAGGAAGCTGATTTATAAAATAATTCTTAAATTATGCAATGTGTAAATAAAGATTATGAAAAATTGAAAAGTTTTATTGGCCTTTTAAATGGTGTCCAGACTACAGACACAAATAGAGTACGGTAAAACTAATGAATGCTAAATAAAGGTGTGTATATATATTATTGACAAGTATTACTTGATCTTAAATGTTTATGAATGCTTATGAATTATGAATGAATAGCCTGGTCTTAAATTTTGGACCCATTTGATAAATTCTTTATTCTCTCCAACTAAAATGGAATATTTGCTGAAAAGAAAAATCTGGCCATTTGCAAATCTAGTTGTTCTTTTTGATCTACAGTTGTTCTAACCACATATGTCATTATCTGACCTTGCATTTTCATTGAAGTCTCACTACTGTGAATTGTAGTGTCATCATGAACCAGGCTTTCATATGATTTGTTTGAAGAGGGTCTACTCTCAAAACTACCATGTCTATGTGTAAGAGGAGGAGTTGCTGATGTGGCTGTATTTGTAAGCTCATCTGCTTCATCATCATAAGCCTGTACCCATTTTTTATTGCATCGATTTAAGTGATGTTTCACTCATTCTATTTTTTTTGAAAATACACATCTGCAGTATTTGCACTGAACTCTATTTGGTTGGTCACTCAACATTTTTACTTCATCCCATTTAGCAGCTTTAAGTCTGCCACCAATATGTGCTGGTCTAACTTTAGGCATTATTAAATAGATATTAATTAACTAAAACTGATCTCTGAAAAAAATGTTAAAAAATAAGAATGTCTACTGTCTAGGCCTGTAAACAAATTGCAATAAAAATTCAGAAAAACATGCTACCGTGTTGATTCAAAATAGAACAAAAGCCACACTTTATGTTAAATGAAAGCACAATACGTTTCAACAGCACACTGCTATCTTCTTCAGTTGAAAGTGACCTTAAAACTATAAATTCTAAAAATCATAGCTATAACTTTAATTTAAATTATGAAACCTCAAAAACCCATGGGCTTTGTTTTTTGGTGAAAAACCCAGGTTTTTGCCAACCCTGTTTTAAATCCTTAAAAATGTTCCAAATCTTTGAATTTTCTGTGTCCAGCAAATGTGGGCTACAAATCCTGAGTGCTCTCAGAAACATGGAAGAAATAATTGAGCTTTTAACACCATCATCATGATATGAAAAATAATGAATATACAAATTACAGTGAGTGGGTTTTCTATAGACGGTGAAATTGGGTTTTCCATTTTTGTTAATGACCAAAACATCTAAAAAGGTAATTGTTTGTTATTTTCCCATTCATATTTAAATTATTAGAGGGAACAAGATTATTTAATGACAAAGAAAGTATCAAAGTTGTTCCAGTTGTCAGGCCAAAATGAGAAAATATCATCTACATAATGAAACCAAATTAAATTACTGGAACGTATTGTTTACAACAGTCCCCACTCAAAATATTCCATGTATAATGTACTCTCAGTACTGGGGATAAAGGGGACCCCATTCCCATACCAAAACATTATAAATAAAATTCTTCACTGAAGGAAAAGGCATTATTGGTGACACAGTGTTTTATCAATTCTAAAAATACAGGTGTGGGCATGCCAAATTCTACGTTACATGTGGGCAATTTTCTCCCTAAAAAACTAAGTACATCATCAATGGGAACTTTCGTAAACAATGAATCAGTGTTGAAACTGATCATTCTTCCCTGCTTTAAATCTAAGGACATAACTTTATTAATAAAATCAGGGGTTCCTTTAGTTACAGGTTATCTAAATTTCTTGCAGATAAATTGTCCCCATTAGTTGGTAAATTTTCTGGCTTGCACATCACTAATTCCTATGATTTTATTAATAAAGTTATGTCCTTAAATTTAAAGTGGGTAAGTGATCAGTTTCAACGCTGATTCATTGTTTACGAAAGTTCCCATTGATGATGTACTTAGTTTTTTAGGTAGAAAATTGCCCACATGTAACGTAGAACTTGGCATGCCCACACCTGTATTTTTCGAATTGATAAAACACTGTGTCACCAATAATGCCTTTTCCTTCGGTGAAGAATTTTATTTATAATGTTTTGGTATGGGAATGGGGTCCCCTTTATCCCCAGTACTGAGAGTACATTATACATGGAATATTTTGAGTTGGGACTGTTGCAAACAATATGTCCCAGTAATTTAATTTGGTTTCATTATGTAGATGATATTTTCTCATTTTGGCCTGACAGTTGGAACAACTTTGATACTTTCTTTGTCATTAAATAATCTTGTTCCCTCTAATAATTTAAATATGAATGGGAAAATAACAAACAATTACCGTTTTAGATATTTTGGTCATTAACAAAAATGGAAAGCCCAATTTCACCGTCAATAGAAAACCTACTCACTGTAATTTGTATATTCATTATTTTTCATATCATGATGATGGTGTTAAAAGCTCAATTATTTCTTCCATGTTTCTGAGAGCACTCAGGATTTGTAGCCCACATTTGCTGGACCCAGAAAATTCAAAGATTTGGAACATTTTTAAGGATTTAAAATATCCTGAGTGGTTTATCAGAAAGGCATATTTTAAAGTCAGGAAATCTTTTTATCCCCTTCAGGAACCTTTAGTTAACCAAAAACAATACTTGAGTTTGCCTTACATTTCCGGCTTAGAAAGTGTTAAACCTTTGATGAAAGATTTTAGATTTGATTTGGTGTTCAAATATTCATCTACTGTAAAAAGTAAATTGGTTAAGAAAAACTTTGCAAAACAGGGGAAAGCTGGTGTCTACAGCCATTCCCTGTAAAAATTGTGATTTAGTATACGTAGGAGAAACTGAAAGAAATATTGAAATTCATATTAAAGAACATAAATATGCTTTCAGAAGTTGTAACACTAATAATGACATTTTTTATCATGCCAGCCAAAATAATCATGCTATAGATTGGGAATCAAGTAAGGTACTTTATAAATGTAATAATTATGTCAAAATAAAAATAATACAATCTGTATGTATAGAACAAGAAGATAATTTTAATTTGTGGGAAGGTATGGTACTTATAAGTTGGACCCTTTAATGAGATTCTTGGTCAAAAAATCCCTTACAGTGGTGGGTGAACGGGATCCAACCTAGGTGGAAATTTTTAATGGTCTCTGCATTCGTTTTTAGGTAAAATGTAAATGTAATAATAAATGGAATAAATGTGGAAATAAGTGTAAATGTAATGAAGGTAATAGCAAATGTAATAATTATGTAAAAAATAATAGAATCTGTATGTATAGAACCAGAAGTTAATTTGTGTGAGCATACTTATAAGCGGAATCATGTAATAAAATACCCTTCCGGTGTCGGGGAATGGGATCTAACCTAGGTGTGATGGTCTCTGGAATGTTTCCTTACACGCTTGTGTTCATTAATTTTTTGGTAAAATGTAAATGTAATAATAAATGAGAAAATAATAATAAAAGGTAATAATAAATGTAATAATAAATGTGGAAATAAATGTAGATGTAATAATAAATGTAATATATGTAAATTTAATAATAAATGTAATTATAAATGTAATAAAGGTAATAACAAATGTAATAATTATGTAAAAAATAATAGAATCTGCATGTATATAACAAGAAATTAATTTGTGCGAAAGTACTTATAAGTGGGGGATCCTTTAATAAAATGCCCTTCTGGTGTTGGGTGAATGGGATTTAGCCTAGGTGTAAATTTCTTAATGGTTTTTGGATTGTTTCTTTTCTCGCTTTTATTCATTCATTTTTCTGTATCCACCGAAGAGGATGCCAGTGGGCATCAAAACTGTTGTGGAAATAAACTCTGTCTATTAGTGTGGGTTTTATTGTCATATTTTGACCTCCATGTAAAAAAAGTGAAGTTTTTTGCGTTTATGGCAGTCACTGTTGATGATCCATGATTGGGTTGGTTTCACACAATAAACAACATATTTACCACTTTAATTCATTATAGCACAACTATTCAGTGTAGAAAGGTTTCACAGATTATTATAATCACTGTTGTGAAACCACTTTCAACTTTTTACTTGGATTACACTGCCCAACACCAATTTTGCTGATTTAATTCTAACACCTGTTTTTAGGTAACTTTGGTGTGCTGATTTAAAAAATCACCTTAGTTTTTGCCTATCATGTCAGGTTTTTGAGCAATCAAATATGGATATTTTGGAGATATTGCATTTTGGCAGGGTTATGCCCAATTTTTTTTCTTTTCAAAAAATAAGTTTTTACATACTCAGAATCAGCATGGAAAAGTAAACAATTGTGCAGGGAGTGAACTTTAATATACAATGGTAATATTGACACATAAAGTGATTAAAAGTGTTTAAATAAGCAAAAAATGAATCCATATTAAAGCAAGCACGGGACCAGTTTTCTTAACATTGTCTTTTTCTTGTTTTCTTACTTTTCAGTGCTGATAAATTCTCTCTCCCTATTGCGATAAGATGTTATTTTTGTCCCAGGATGAAGTAGATTTTTCTGGTGCAATCTTGAAGCTAATAATTCTGATGACCCTTTTGAAAGGCTGAGATCACGAATTAAATCATTCAACTCAAGTTGATTAAATCACTGAGGTGTCGTTGATGAAGAAGGCTGTTCAAAATCATCATCAGTGATATCACGTTCGATCTCATCAGGTAATTCCATATCTTCATCATCTTCTGTGAGTATTGGAAGGTCCGTGAAAATTGGAACAGGAATTTCATCTGAGTGAGAAACTGGTCTGATTGCTGAATCTAGGTTAGGATACTTTAGATGGTGTTTATTCTTTGCGTTGAAGCCAGAAGTCTTCACAAGGCAAAAGTAGCAATCATCTGAATGATTTTTGGGCTCTCGCCATACCATAGGAATGCCAAACTTCAAACCTTTTCTGTTTCCATTTGTCCATTGTCGTAAATGTTCCACACAAGTTTTGCAAACAATGTGAGGAGCCCACGACTTATCCTGATCTCCAAGTTTAACTTCAAAATAGGCCAGGTATGCCTTTTTTACGAAATCAGCAGTGGTGGGCACCGTTAACCAAAAAGTTAACTTCGTTAACCGCTAATCCGTTAACCAAAAAGTTAACCGTTAATCCGTTAAACATGTAACGGAAGTTACTGATAAACCGTTAACGTTAACTTTTATTATAAAAAAAATGAAAAACAATATATATATATACTATAATTTAATTTTCCCTCTTCTTCTCATTCTCCATTTTGTCCATGAGATGCATGTTGCCCTTCATGAAAATTAGCATATCAAAGTTTTCATCAGACAGGGATGATCTCTTGGCCCTCAGGATGTCCTTGCCCATAGAGAACAAACGCTCCACTGCAGCACTGGAGGGGATGGCTGTGTTGAACTTGATGAACAAGTCCACCAACACTTGCTCACCCAAGAAGGCAGCATCTGTCAGCAAGTCCTTGGAGTTGGTCTCCAGCCAGGTCTTGACCAAGTTCTGGGCCTTGCCCTTGAGTGACCTGTGGCTTCTGCTGCTCTCTTTTGTCTGGATGACAGCACTGAAGAAGTCATCATCATCCTCCTCCTCCTCGTTGTTGCTGCCTCCACTGTTGCTGCCCACTTCGTTGGACTGCTGCTTCATGGCCTCCTCGACTGTACCCTCCATGCTTTTCCTCACCCTGGCGACCTTGGTGTTGTCATACTTGTCCAACCAGATGAGGCGAAACCTGGGATGGAAGGCAGCAGCCAGCTGGCATTCGTCATCCTCCAGGAGGGGCCCAAACCTTTTGTCGATGCCTGCCAAAAGTGCGTCGACCAAGGCGCTGCAGTAGACGAGGCCCTTGGACTTCAAGTCCTTAAGCCTGAAGATTGTCGCATCAACTGTTGGCAGCAGAGTCCCAAGGTAGGCTTGTTCCTCCCCCTGGATCTTGTTTATTTATGAATTTTTGGGGTTAACGGACTTGAGTTAACGGAAGTTAAATGTAACGGAAGTTAATTAGTCCGATAATGATTTTCAAAGTTAACTTAAAAGTTAACTTCGTTAATTAACGGATTAACGGTTTGTGCCCAGCTTTGGAAATCAGTAATGTTCATCCTCTGCTTTAGTAACGTAAAGCATCCACAAATGTAGCAGAAAACATCTGGGCTGTTTGAACACTTTCTTCGAACAGCAGCCATGATGATAATGATGAGCTGCAACGCACCCTTCACTCACCACTGATCGCAAATAACTGCTGCAGTATTGGATCACTGAATGCTGCCCACATGTAACTCCGTGCCACTCCCAATCATGTGGCGAGCAGGCGATGATGTCACACACTTTGCAGCTGTATCCAACCAGGACAGACTGACGTCACTAGCAGAACTGGCTGCTCTCACTCCGCCAATGGGAAATCGCTCTCAGATCATGACGTCATGCTCACACCTGGGGAAATCACAGATACCCAAGATTTTAATATGTTGTACATGACCTTTAGATTTAATGCACAGATTTGCGTATTCCACAGATAAAATTTTAACAGCAAAACAGCTGTTAACAGGTCTCAAAAATCATCAATTTTGATAAGCACCCTTCATGGATCACCCAAAATAGGCATATTGCATTGCATGAAAACCTGATGTGATGAACAAAATCTAAGGTGATTTTTGAAATCAGCACATCAATATTATCCAGAAACAGGTCTTAGAATTAAATCAGCAGCAAAAAAATTTTTTTTTGTTGGGCAGTGTTATTTATGGTCAGTTTCACTCAGTTTTGTCAGGTGTTGGTTGGTTTCAACATAAAGGATGACCCTAACAAATTATATTTGTTATATAGTTTTTTCTGCTTTATCAATTGATATATGTGTTACGCAGTGTGGCCTTAAAAGTAAGATTCAACAATAATAAAAAAAAATCCATGTCATATTGGAAAACAAGTAGTCCATTCCAGCATAATGCTTGTTTCATTTAGAAACAACTTTTCACAACATTTTTTAATATAGCTCACTGAAGAAAGCAGTTGAGGTTTGTTTTAATTTTTTTTATCACAAACACCCAAGAATCTAAGCTGACAAACATTACCATTATTTTATATATCCATGTATTTACAGTATTAATTTTTTATTAATGGAAGTTGCTGTGATGCTCATTACACAAATGCAACCTCCACTGTCAGGTTGTGATATTTACATAAACCTCTGTGAATTGGGTAATGTTTTCCACACTTGCTATATACGAGTTTGTAGGAGTTTATTAAAACGTGTGTATCTGTTAAAATGATATACAGCAATTTGTGTGTGTGACACTCATTACAAAAAAATGTGATGCTTGTTACCTTCTGAATTCACTGGTTTTATATAACATTTCAGACAAAATCATATTTTTTCTCTCTCCTTATTAAATAGTTTGTTTGGGCTGTGCCCCAAACTGGTGACCCCTAATTATTCATTTCAATTTAATTCATTAATTATAGGAAGCCTACTTGATAGGCCACCACAAATTGGTGATCCATAGGCTACTAATAAATATATATATATATATATACGTATATATATAATATAACCTTTGGTTAGCTTCCGCCCAAATTGTTCACTCCACCTTAGACTTAGTTTAATGTGGAATTCGAACCATGCCCCATCAGCAGCCCAGCGTCTTAACCACTAGGCCACCTAGGGTACCCATTTATCTACCAACCACTTTCTTTATTGTGTGGAAGGATGAACAGCTCAGTTTTACTGCGCACTGGCTGCCATCAGGTCTCAAACCTGGGGCTGATGGATTTGTAGTCAGCGACGCTAACCACTACACCACCGAGGTATATATATATATATATATATATATATATATATATATATATATATATATATACACACATATACAGGGTGGGCCGAAAGTCTGGATCCATAGGAAAATATTTATTTTAATACATAAATTACAACAAATGGTAAATACTTAAAATGAATATCAACTTTAACTCGTAAATGCGTATCCATGATACTGTACAGTGGTTCGTACTCCAGTATAAACAACAAATTATAACAAATGCTCAAATTGGCGGCCTCTGACATTGAGACACTTAGGGATGGAATTTATGATTTTTAATAGTTCTTCGAATTGACGTTCTTGAGATGCGTGTTTCATTTGATAATCTTCTTGTTGACTTTACTGGACTATTCGTTAAAGTTTCACATACCATTGCAGAGGTATTTTCATCAGTTGCAGTTTTTGGCCAACCAGAATGCTGTCGATCATGTACACTTCCTGTTTCTTTGAAACATTTAAATAACTTGCCAACAGTCGCATGTGTTACTGGATGCTTATCAGGATGATTTCTATTGAATTCAGTAGCAACTTCTCTGTGTGTAGCGCCCTGTCATGCGTACATGAGCACAAGTTCTACCCGGTCTTCTGTTGTTAGATTCGAAGCCATTTCTGGGCTGAAATAAAAAAAGTATTTGAGTATTTATACTGGAGTATGAACTACTGTACAGTATCACAGATACGCATTTACGAGAAAGTTGATATTCATTTTAAGTATTTACCATTTGTTGTAATTTATGTATTAAAATAAATATTTTCCTATGGATCCAGACTTTCGGCCCACCCTATATATATATATATATATATATATATATATATATATATATATATATATATATATATATATACACACACTATATTACCAAAAGTATTCGGACACCCCGCCACAAATACGTATTGTGGACTAGTGCATGTGCAGTGGCTTGGAAAGTCCTCAATATAAAGCCTGTATGTCTGCCTGGGCAGTAGCAGTGGATTAGATGCCAGTATGCCACGTGGAGCGGAACTTACAGACTTTCAACGTGGGATGATGGTTGGATGCCACATCAGTAACCTTTCTGTGCGCGCAACTACGAGCTGTCTGAACATTCCGAAATCTACTGTAGCGGATGTTATTCAAAGATGGAAGGCTGAAGGTGCCACTACAACAAAAAAATGGTCTGGACAGCCCCACAAACTCACGGAACGTGGTCAAAGAGCCTTACGGAGGAGTGTTCATACCTCACGCACATCGTCTGCGGCAAACATCACGGCGGAGGTGCAACAGGCCATGGAAACATCTGCTAGCACGTCAACTGTTCGTAGGGAGCTGCATGGACTTGGATTTCATGGCAGGGCAGCTGTACACAAGCCCAATATCACCGCCACAAATGCAGAACGCCGATTGGAGTGGTGTCGTGCTCGACGTTCATGGACTCTAGAGCAGTGGCAGAGAGTGGTATGGAGTGATGAGTCGCGCTAAACATTGTTTCGTTCTGATGGACGTGTGTGGGTGTGGCGATTGCCTGGAGAACGCTTCTTATGGGACTGTATCATCCCGACTATAAAGTTCGGTGGAGGTTCTGTGCTGGTATGGGGCTGTTTCAGCTGGATGGGACTTGGTCCCTTAGTTGTTGTGCCGGAAACCATGAAGTCCAAGACGTATCTGGATATTTTGGATAATTCTGCGCTCCCTACGCTCTGGCAGTACTAAGGTAATGGGCCCTGCCAGTATCAGCACGACAATGCTCCATGTCATACCGCAAAGTGCATACAGGACTGGTTTATGGATAACAATGTCGAGAAGTTGGACTGGCCGGCTCAGAGTCCGGACCTTAACCCCATTGAACATCTTTGGGAAGAATTGGAGCGCCGCATCAGACTTTGGCCAAATCGGTCTTCTTCCAAACCATCTCTGGGAGCGGCTTTGCAAGAGGAATGGAGGGGTATTCCGATAGACACCTACCAGAAGTTGGTTGAAAGTATGCCAAGGAGGGTTGAGGCTGTCATTGAGGCCAAAGGCAGCCCTACTATGTATTAGGTTTTTGCATTAAAGACCCTTTTTGCAACTACCTATGCGTGTCCGAATACTTTTGGTAATATAGTATATATATATATATATATATATATATATATATATATATATATATATATATATATTAGGGTGGTCCACAACAGCATTTTTTGGAATTTTAAATTTGGTCACATCTGCCCTTATTCTATTCCCCCACAAGAATATACAGGGTTTCCGAGAATTATCTGTACAATTTTTGGCTGTTATTAAAAGTCAACCATGAAGTGTAGAAATTCCAGTGTTGTCCCATTTTACAGAGAATCTCATTAAGTTTTTTCTGATACCAAGTTGTGACAAGTTTTTTAGAAATTCCAGTGTGTCTGAACATTATCTGTACAATTTCATCTTTTAATAAAATTCTTGATAACACACGTAAAATTCTTAAACAAGATTATTTAGAATCTGTATTTTCAAAAGTTTCTTTTATTAAAGTAACGTTGTTACAAACATTCGATATGTGCACCATTAGTGATTCGCAAAACATCCAATCGATACTCCAAATGTTGCCATGTACGCTGCAGCATATCCACATCAATTCGCTCAATAGCAGCTGTGATTCTTGCTTTTAAATCATCAATGTCTCACCCGCGTACATTTCTAAAAAACTTGTCAAAATGTGGTATCAGAAAAAACTTAATGAGATTCTCTGTAAAATGGGACAACAATGGAATTTCTACACTTCATGGTTGACTTTTAATAACAGCCAAAAATTGTACAGATAATTCTCGGACACCCGGTATATTATGAAATTATAACAGCGGAACAAATAATGCACACAGTTGAAGATCTTTAGGTCTTCTTGAGACCAGTTTTAGTCGGCTCTTTGAATTCCTTGTGGTGCTGAGTGACTGCGTGGAGAAGGTACTGCTTTTGCGCTTCATCCTTTGTGATTGTGCTGTTGAAAGCCTTAATGAGCGCAACTCCTCTTTCTGCGCAATCATTAACCACTTAACCACTGCCATCTTCTCTACACGTTCCTTCATTCCATAACCCAGAGGTCCGTGGATCGTAACCATGCTCTGCTACCAGATGTTGGATCGATTAGAAATAGATAAAGGAAAGTCCTGATTTAATTACCTTCTCTTTGTTAGGCGTCGGATGCTGATGTTCTCTTTCTTCTTCTCTTCTTTCTTCTCTTTCTGGTCTTCACCGTAGGGGTACCCCGGTGATCCTTTATACAATGGTTTTCCCTTTTTCTTTTGTATTATTCCAAATCACTTCTATTCTATCACTTCATTACGTGTCCATTGCGAGTTTTATCATTCACTTTTTAATCTCACTATGTGTTATTCTTCTTATAATTATGCTTTATATTAGATTGCTTTTATAATATTTCAACCTCAAGGGCTAGCTCACTCTAGGGACACTATTTATCTGCAAAAAGAAAAAACGGAACACATTAAGGACTGATGAGACTTCTTCTAACATAGAGGGTGTTTAAAGCCCATATTCTCTCTGGGCATTGTTTTCATCTTTCTTCTGGGCACCTTTTCCTGGGTGCCAATTTGCTTTCTTCATTCATCTTGCTTCTGTAAATAGAGAGTGCATCAAACAAATGTCAATCTCCACAGCGTGAACTCAAGGATCAAAGAGTGCCAAGAGGATTAAGTGCTCAGAAATGAACCACAAATGGCGCTTCATCGTCGTTCGCCTTTCCTGGGTGAGCTTTCAGCTGACGCAAGAAAGTGAGGTCATTCAGTGGAGCCATGTATGCAACACTGGCCTCATTCCAGTAGCACCCGTAAAGGAGCGTGATAAACAGGCTTAGTTCCTCGATGTTCCGTTTCTGTCTGAAGCAAGGTGAATTGATCTCTGAATAGGAACACCTTGAGCGTGTAAATGGCCTTGGCCATCCATTGTGCATGGTGCATGGCTCCAGGCTTCGAATTCTCACAGGACTGTCAAGCTTCCCTCCCAAGAAAAGGAGGCAAAGAAGCATCAGTTCATCATAGTCTTCCCACTGGCTCTTCTTCTTGACAGCCTCCTTGTAGTAGGAGACCATTTCCTTCCTCTGCTCTGCTGTTTCAATGAACAGGCTGTTGGGTGCACTCTCGAACTTGCTGTGATCAATGGAAACGCAGTGCTGCTTAGCGCTTGAATAGGCCAATTTCAGGTCCACTGGATGTTCCGAAACAAGCACCGAAGGCCGCAGCAAGGACGACTTCTACCACGTGGTGTCGGCAAGTGATCCACACCAGATCAATACCCAACTCCTTTTCAATGAGAGTACAAGCTCCAGCATGAAGTCCTGTGTTGGACAAAGTTGTATCAAAAACAAGATCTCGAACCTTGCCCCTCAAAGACCAGTTGTCCACAAGCTTTAGGCATGCCTGAGCCTGAGATGCTCCAGTTGCAGCAGCTACCATTGGAACTCCAAGGAGTTTCTCTTCCCCGTTACCGGTTACAAGCACAGCCATATGGTCCACCACCTCTAACCCATGGGAGATATCTGTAAGCAGCTTACTATCCCAGTGCAAGAGAAGGGACTCATGGATCTTGAAAGTGGCCTGATCTTCACGGCACACCGCTTCATGTGTACATTGTCTCACGCGACGAATGGTGCTGCGTGAGATTGATACTTTGTCCAAGTTGTGCCCCAGCCATTTAGTTGCTGCGACCACTGCCATTCCTTTCCTGTCACTGATGTTGTGGCGATCCAAGGCTAAGGAAATGTCAGGCGTGATCACAGACTTCAATCGCTTAGGAGTGGAACATTTTCATGCTGACTCCTTAAAAACTACAATATCTGAATTTGATGATTCAGATGTGCTTGAACTAGAAGCCTCCAGTTCTCCCTGGGACCATCTTGCATCTGCCTCGCGCTTGGCCTTCTCTCAGTTCATCTCCGCCTCACACCAAATCCTCTTCCTTGTTTGTTGGTCAGCCATTTTCTTGTCAATCGGGCCAAAGCTGGAGGAAGTGAGATTATCGAGCTGAGCGACAAGGAAGTTCTTTTCCTCCTCATTCATCATGGTCTCGAGGGCATCATGATGTGAAAGATCGAACACATCGTCAAGGTCTCCGCGACATATGTCCTTCATTCTGTAGGATGGGAAATTCTTTGTGCGGTTCTTCTTCAGCCCCTTGTATTGCTTGTACAGTTTCAGGAGCTTCTCAGCGTATCTGGTATCCGTCATTGGAACGTTTGCTTTTGTCCAAAATGGGATCAAAGCCTCAATGGTCATCACCGCACTGTTATATTCTGTCTTCCTCTCCTCCATATGGCGGAACATGAATTTCCGGAGGACTTGAAGCTTGGTAGGGAGTCCTGCCCTAGTTAACTTCTCCTCTGCCTTCCCTAGTAACCACACCTCACTGCTTGACCATGTTTTTGATTGCTTTGGCGGCATTTCTACACATTCCTACAAAAGAAGAAGCCAAATTTAGTCATACTATCTATAGTAATCAGTCATTAGTGAGACACGTCATGCATGATTGAGCAACCTCTTAATGACACCGTAGACCAATCATACTTCACACAGTTATTCACACTAAGTGTAGGAACAAAAGCAACAATAACCCAAAAGTGAAATCTCAGATGCTAAATTTTCCCTATGCTTGTGAACCACCCTTATATATATATATATATATATTAGGGTGGCCCCTATTTTTCAACTTTTGAAATTACTTGCTCCCAACCCCTAATCTTCTTCCAATATATAAAAAAGTCCCCTGTGCAAAATTTCAGCTCAATTGGGCTATATTAAGCTGGCCCCCAAACGCCCTAAAGTTTCAAAATTCACCGATAAGTGGTATTTCTAATATAAAACCTTTATAATTCATTTGCAAACTTTGTTTGGGAAAATAATCACAAAGCATAATCGAAAGTGAATTTTATTTACAACAAATAATTACGCCGCTTATATAGGCTGCAGGCGCAGAACTTTCTAGAACCTTCCAGAAGCGGTTTTTTTACGCACTTATGATACTTTTCAATTTCCATGAATATCTCGTCCAATTTTGGTTTTAAGTAAATAATGGTTATAACTAAATTTATTGTAAATTGAATTCTCTTTCGATCATATTCTATATTTCTTTTGAATAAAATACTGTAAAGAAGATAAAAACGGTTTTATATGAAAAAATATCAATATTGTTAAAATCTGAAACTTTAGGGCCTTTGGGGGCCATCTTAATATTGTCTGATTGAGCTGAAATTTTACACAGAGCATTTTTACATGGATTAGAACAACTTTGGAGGTTGGGAGATGAAAAATATTTCATTTCAGAAAATCACATACAACTAAGGGCCACCCTAATATATATATATATATATATATATATATATATATATATATATATACACACACACACACACACATACGGGTGATGCAAAAGTCACGCATCATAGGAATTTTCAGTATTGACTATAATATATATTTTTTTTCTTTTAGGTAGGGGATGGCTGTGAAATTAACAATAGACAAGAGGGTGAGCTTGGTTTTAATGTATGGAATACTGTGTACAACAAATTGATAAATCAGTATAGAATTTAAATTCTGTATTGATTCATTGATTTGTTGTACTTGGTATTCCATACATTAAAACTAAGCTCACCCTCTCATCTATTGTTAATTTAAGCAGCCATCCCCTACCTAAAAGAAAAAATAATATAGTCAACACTGAAAATTCCTATGATGTGTGACTTTTGTGCCACCCTGTATATATACTTACTTTTAATAATAAATAAGACTTGCCAGAGATATCTGCTGGTCCCCCAATCCTTGAAGCGGTCTTTTGAATAGGGTGCTGGCTTTTCTCTGTGCACACCGCCATACAGTCACGGAAATAAAGCCCACGCCCACACACACACACACACACACTTTATTAAATATATATACACAGTAAATACTCAATGAGTTGGACTTCAATGAGTCGGACTTCGGGATGAGTCGGACTTCGGGATGAGTCGGACTTCGGGATGAGTCGGACTTCGGGATGAGTCGGACTTCGGGATGAGTCGGACTTCGGGATGAGTCGGACTTCGGGATGAGTCGGACTTCGGGATGAGTCGGACTTCGGGATGAGTCGGACTTCGGGATGAGTCGGACTTCGGGATGAGTCGGAGTCTGTCCTCTGTCAAGTGCTATTATTCTTTTGTTTATTTTACTGAGAGAAGTGTTTTTTAATACTGTATTGTACGAAAAGGTAAACAATAAAATTTTTTTGTGTTTCACACAAAATAATTCCAGCAACGGTAAGTGAAACAAAGTTTTATTGTTTTATAATGTTTATTTTGTTTATTTTGGACATTGTATTAGACTCTCACTAATCAAACTTAAAAGGTTAGAGAGTATTTATGCCTCTTTAGGGGTAAATAAGGGGGGAGGGTAATTAAGATAATTCGCAATGAGTCAGACTTTTTAATGAGTTGGACTGGCTAGAGCCCTATATAGTCCGACTTATCAAGTATTTACTGTATATACTTTTAGCAATAAATAATGCTTGCCAGAGGTATCTGTTAGCCCCCTGATCCTTCAAACAGTCTTTTGAATAGGGTGCTGGCTTTTCTCTCTGCACACAGCCATATGGTCATGGGAATAAAGCAAGCAACACACACACACACACACACACATCGTGTATCATATATATATTAGGGTGTGACCGTTGCCCTCCAAAAATCAAAAAATGGTCCTACAATGCTGTTCAAAGTTTTAGTGTTGTGCCTTTATCTAGGAAACACCCCTGTAAATTTTCTTGGAGATCAGTGCATGTTTGAGCTAGCACCATCGTACCAGCAAGTATTGCTATTTCAGCTTATGAACTTCATAAATAAGTGTGAAAATAGCACATTTTATCAGATTTTCATTTCCGGGTCTGGAATGCTGACCCACAAATTTTCCACGTATTATTTTATTGCACTTAATTTTAATGATGCTCTTTTCTTTTCCCTTGACAGTGATTTGATGTTGTGAATACAGAATTTAATCATGGATACACGGCAAGATGATGAGTATGTCAGAATGTTATTGGGCACCGTACCCCAAGAAGAAGAAAAGGAAATAAAGGGCTGCAAACTGCCAACTAATTGACAATGTGCTTTTGCATTACCAGAAGGCGAATGTCCCGACCATTACAGGCAGGAACAATATTGGCCGAGTGATTAAAACTTACTATGACAAAGACTACATGATGCTTATGAAAAAGAATGAGGATAGAAGACGGGCTGATGATCCTGGAATTATGAAGTTTAAATCAGAATTGAGCCTGATGATGAAATTTTATAAGAATACAGTGTTGAAAGACATGGTGGCTGCGAAAAAGGGGAAAACTCAGGCCGAACAAGATGCCATCGATACTGACATACTCTATGAAAAGCATGCTAAGTGACAGAGTAGCTACCTACTCTGGGGTAAACAAAGTACTCACAGAAAAGGTTCAGAAGCAACAGAAAAGGCAGATGCGAGAAGAGAAGCGACAAGAGAGCAATGTGATCATGCTGAGAATGTACAGGCTGATATTGATTCACCTATTAGCTCTGATGAGGCCAGCACTGCTGAACCAAAGAGAAAACATCAGAGAACAGTGAAAGAGGGAGTTTCAATTTTTGTGCCCCATGATATTCTGAAGTCTGCAGAACTTGTTTCATGCAGTGTTCGAAACAACATCTTGCCGACCCAGCTGAGTGCAATTGTTGGCCCCACTGGCTTTGTTCTCGTCCCAAGTACAAGAAAGGATGAGAGAGATGATGAGGAAGGCCCTTCTTTGCCATGAAGGCACTGAAGTTACTAAGAGAGTGGGGCTCAATCATGGGGGCTATGGAAAGCCATATCTTCCCCCTGTCCCAGAAAGTGGCACTGCCCTGGTGGACCTAATTGGGCCTGACTCAAGCTGGTTCTTCACCATTTTAGGCATGCCCTATCAGTTTCTCAACAGTCCAGCCAGTGAATGGGCAGATCATGATGACTACCTGAACATGAAACGGGTTGTGGACAAGCTTCAGGTCGTCAATGAGGCTGCAGAGCGTGGTGTAAAACTTTGCCATGACTTTCTTAATGTTGCCAGGGATGAGGAGCGCTTTCAAGAAGTCCTTCAAGTAGTTGAAAATGACAGACTCCGCGTTCCTAATCAGTGCAAACGATCATCTGTTTCTGAACAGAAATCATGGTTTCTTGCTCTAGAGAAATAATACCTTGTGAATATATGATAAACCCCTTAATGTACCATGAGAGAATAAGAATGATTAACTTTTTTGTGTTAGTGATAACAGCTTTTAATTAAGACAGGCAAATGATTTGTGTTAATATCCCTTATGATGGTTGTGTAATCTCATATATAGGCGCGTATGCCGTATAAGCAAAATCGCTATTTTTCAAATTGCTGGTGCTCACTCAAATATGCATGAATCTTCAAAAAATTGCACGTGGGTATTTTTTATGTCAATATGCAACACCAAAATTTTGAACAGCATTGTAGGACAAAGTTGGGGCAACTGTCACACCCTAATATATATATTATATATATATATATATACTCTCTCTTTTAACAGTAAATAATACTTGCCAGAGATATCCGCTGGTCCCCCAATCTTCCATGCATGCATCATGCTTGCATGTAACAAGCATCACAGGCCATAGCTGAGGTTATGAGAACAGTAAATGAAAACAGGTTGGTTTATATTAACACGTGAAGTGAACTTATTTATAATCTCTTGTGTTAATGATGTTTTCAATTAATTAACTGAACTAGAGAATAAAAACTAACAAAAGTGTGATGCTTGTTACATAGCAAATGTGTAAATTCAAATCATCCCACAGTACTATGGTTGAGTTGATTGCATCTGATGCAATCAAATTTTTTATATTCATAAACAAAAACCATTTTATTTAAAGTGTCATATTTCTTTTTAAATTTAAAAAATACAATGTTTTAGCATTGAAATGATACCAGTTTCAGTTCCTTTTTATTATTTTTCAATTTTGGCCTTGAGGTTAACATTTCCATGGAATGACCCAAGTAGATTTTGAAGTCTGGCTAACTACAGTTTAAATTTATTCTGTTGTAGTCCTTACTTTGTAAAACTTTGTGGCACTTCTTCTGTTTAGTGGTACCATATTTAAAACAGATTTTCCCAAAAGCATTTTATTTACTTTGATTAAATATTTTTTACGCAGTTAGGTTAGGTAAAATGTTTAATAAAGATGAATAAAATATTTTTGGAAAAGCCTTTTTTTGTAAAATGGGGCCACTAAATGGAAGAAGTTCCAACTTTCTTTTGTTTGGTCATTGATCTATAAATTTTTACAGTAATATGTACACAAAATGTACATAAATGTAATATACAGTAATATTGGCCTAAATACAAGCTTGGCCAGGTTTTTTGTGACTAACTCAGCATATGTACAGTATGAGAAATTTGGTGAAGTGATGCGCATACTCTTAAAAGAGGAGCAAAATGACTCCAAATCCTACAGAAAATGGGAAAAAGTGATGTGAATACCCATTTGAATAATGATAGTAATAATTTATAAAAGAACTCTACTACTACTGAAACTAATATTTTTAGCTTTAAAAGTGATATATCAGATGTGGTAATTTAGTCAATTGGGTAAATCTCAGGATGTCATCACCTGAATTTCAAAAAAATAATTATGGTTGTAATCTATATATAGCTAACAATATAGGTAACACTTTTTTCAAGAGTATTGTTTTCTGTACAAATACATTATAAGCAAGTTATTATGAAATATAATATCTTGTTGCTATTCATTCAAGATTTACTTGAGGCAGTTATTTGTGATATTTTTGTTAGTTTTAACAAATACATGATGTCACATGATTGGTTGAGCATATAATTGAATAGCAACAAGATACAGTGGTTTCATGAGTTCCACATGAACCCCTAAATTCCCCACTTCACAACGTCTATGGACCTTTCTCATGAGTTCCACACTCTCCGATGCCTGGTGGAAATTCATATTAGGTGGCACCCCAATTTGGCAGCCATGTTTGTGAGTGAGTGAATGGGGAGAGCGGGATGGACAGTAAGGTTAACCCTTAAGCTGCCAATTTGGTTGGAAATGTTTTTTCGCGAAAAAATGCAGTTTTCCATAAAAAATCAAATTTTCTTTGATAGTAAATTTTATGATTCTCAGTTTGATTTAAGCATATACTTACTTAAATTATCATTAAAATAATATAAATCGACCATATTGACTAGAGTCGAATATGGCACTTGTGACTACCAAAAAATCGTTCGACTACAGTCGACTACGGCATCCAAAGGGTTAAAGAGGTTAAACAAATAAAATTTTTGTTTGTTACATTTAATACCCATTTTAATGTCAAAAGCTAATGTTTTTGGTAATGTATGAAATGAAAATTTTGTTTTGTAATAAGTCTGTACATAGAGTAATAATAAAAAGTGTTTTGTAGTACCTTCTACCTAAGTTTTTGTGTCTAAACCTTGCTTAAATTATAAGTTAAATTATTGTGTGATACATTAAGAATGTTTTCTCATTGAAATTGGGAGAGCGAAGGGGCTGAAAGGGCAAAAAAGGGTGACTGACACGAGTGCCAGAATGAACAGTATGTGTAATATGTAAACATATATCAGGAGTTCCGCGATTCATTAGTTCCGCATGGGTTCCGCGGAACAAAGCAAGCGTGGAACTTGCGAATCCACTGTATTATATTTCGTAATAACTTGCTTATAATGTATTCACGCAAAAAACAATACTCTTGAAAAAAGTATTAGCTATATTGTTATGTAGATTATAGCATGTAATTAATTTTTTGAAATTCAGGTGATGACATCTTAAAACTTGCTGCCAATTGGCCTATAATATATATATATATATATATATATATATATATATATATATATATATATATATATATATTAGGGTGGTCCACTCTTATAGGGGTGGAATTTTTTTTTGTGATTTGTTTTTATTGCTGGGTTGTAACTTATGAGGATGGATGAGAAAACACCTCTGGGAAAGTTTTATTTGAATCAGTTAATTTGTAGGGGTAGCACATGACACTTGAAGTTTTGGTATAAACTGAAAATCACAGCAAAGTTAATCTTGGTGACAGTACATGACTATTAGGGTAACTAACAATTCCCTCTGCACCTCATTTGATCTTTGTTTTCTCGCCCAGTTGCCAGGCTGACTTCAGTGGTTGAGGAAACTGCTTCCTGTAGTTAGCAACAACTTGCAGGAGATACTGCAGTTGTTCCTCATTCCTGGTGTGGCAGCCGTTGTATTCATTAATGAGAGCAACCCCCCTCTCTGCATGATCGTTCACGACAGAGAGGTTTGCCACTGATTTCTTCGCTATTTGGTAATCAGGATCACTGTCCCAATCCCGCACCTCCTTCCTCAGGTATCCCACACCTGACCCCAGAGACAACAGCAGTCTTTTTGAGTTTGCTGTTGCTAGTGACTCGATTGAAGCCCCCTCAGCAACACCTTTCCTTCTCTTCTGGCAATCAGGCTTTCCTTCAACTTCCTCCATCACCTTCACCATTGCTGTTTTAATCTCTTCAGACACCTCAGGATCGAAAATCGCGAGGCCCACCATCTCCTCCGAAAGATACCAAAGATGACCGCTGAGTTTTTTTAATGCCACTTCCGAAGTTTTGGGGTCATGGTATTCCCGAAGACTCTGCAGAAGACTGAGGTCACTGCGAGGCGCAGCAGCAGCTATTGGCGCTGTCATCCATGCCTGCAGGTAGATGGAAATAGCGAAGACACTGACATCCTTAAGACACTTTTGCTCTTGTGGAGTAAGGGCTGGGATTTGTCCCCTGAACAGCCACATCTTCAATGAATAGATCACCTTAGATAACCATCTGGCTTGGTGCATGGGGCCAGGTCGCTTGAAGGTGTAGTTGTCAATGCTCCCTCCCAAGAAAATGATGGACAGATCGAGGAATTCCTGATAGTCATCTCGAAAGGATTTTGAGGAGTGTTTTTCCTCAGCAAAGCGGAGAATCCAATCTCTAATGGAGGCCAAGAGTCGATGCACCTCCTCATCATCCCATCCGGTGCCGTATGTTCCTGTGTCGATGAAGGTCCATTTGCTCTGAAACCTGCTGAACAATGGAACATCAGGTCCACTCGTTGGGCCATAGCAAGCAGTGAAAACTCCACCGATCATCACTTCCATGATGTGATGATGGCAGGCAAAATGGAGAAGGTCTTTCTTCAACTTCTGCTCCAACAACACACACGCTCCATTCAAACGACCAGCATTGGAGGCAGTGGTGTCGAAACACATCCCACGACAGATTCTTCGAGGCCCCAATCAGTCAATAATTCAAAAACTGCGCTGGCTTGGTGTTCTCCTGATCCAGTTGGTATTTTGGGGACTCCAAGGAGCTGAGATTGACCCGAAAAGGAGGAAATGAGCACAGGCAGCCGATCCACATGCGCATGGTCTCTGGTGTTGAGGATCTGGAATAAGTTTTCCATCCCAGTGGATGATTGCAGGACCGGACTGAAGGAAGCTTTTAGGCTACTGCAGATCATGATCCGATGTCGTTCTCTCTGCCGTTTGATGGAGGTCCGGGTGATGTTAAAATTCATTGGGCTGTGGCCAAGGCTCAATGCAGTCTCTGCTATTAGTAGGTTGCCATCCTGTCCGTAGTGTGTGTCCGATCTAGGGCAGCAGCTAGATTTGATGTTATCACATTCTTGACTCTTTTCACCTGTTTTGGAGGTCGCTTTCCCCTTTTGCCCATTCATCTTCGGTGGAGGATGACTCGTCAGTGACTGAGGATTCTGTTGAGGACACCAATACTGCTGTGCCCGACGTTGATGCACCTTCATTGACTGCCTGCAATACAATCGAAGAAAATGACAATTAGTGTTAACGAACAACCTAATCATTGCAATCAAATGAATAGGAATTTGAAGAACAATCTCACCTTTCTCTTTCGCATCTCCTCCTCCATCTTCCTGTGGGCAGCTTGTTTTTCTTTTTCTGCTGTTTTTCTGTCTACTCCCACCATCCCTGTCTTCCAGGCTCTCGCTGGGCCAGCAAGAAGGCCTTGTCTTCTGGGTTTTTGATTAGAGACAAGGCATCAGCATGTGCCATATCAAATAGGTTCCGAAGTGTCTCTTGAATCCCTCTTCGTTGTACACCTAAATATAAATAATAAATATATATAATATATATATGATAAATGTATTGACTATTGTACAGTATAATATGTCATACTCTCGAGAAACTATTTTATTTATCATTGATCATCCAACTCACCTGCTTCTGGCTCCTCCTTATTCGTCCTTTTTTTATTTTGATCCAATCTTGGTGAAGGTCCAAGATCTTTTGGATTCCTTTGTATTTTTCCCTTGTCGGGATTCGAGTTTTGTTCCAAAATATTTCAAGTTGACCCCACACTACTTGAGCACTTTCCTTCAACTCCTCCTTGAGATTAGTGTGGTGATGAAGGAAGCATGACAATACTTCTCCACGTGATGGTAATTTGCTTCCAAGAAGCTTGTCCTTCACTTTATCTCCTTCAAGGAGATAAAAGCAAGAGCTTCGAACTTGAGTCATCATATATCCAACCAATGAACACTACACCAATAATCTGTCAAGGAAAAGATGTATTACTGGAACTGGAACATAATATACAAGTAAATCTACTAGGTAGCAAAAGTGCAAAAAATGAAGTACTGTGTGCTACCCCTAAAAAGTGATTGATTTGGGAAAAAATTGGCAGAGGTGTTTTCTCATTCATCTCACAAGTTACCGCCTGGCAATAACAAAAAATCAAAACTTCAATTTTATGGACCACCCTAAATTATATATATATATATATATATATATTTTTTTTTTTTTTTAAGTTCGGGAAGAACCGATTCGCCTCTATTTAAAAGGGCATATCTCGGCGGAAAAACAAAGAAAAAGTGAGAGGAAAGACAGAGGAAAAAGAAAGGGTGGAGGGGACAGTCGAAGTGGAAAAAGACCAAGGACTGCAGGGTCGAGCCCCATCATCCTTGGGTGCTAGGGCTGGGAGGGCGCACGTGAAACCTCCAGGAACAAGCACGTACAAACGAGCACAAAGAGCACTCAAGAGCTCGAGCTTAGAACCCCCTTGCGGGGATATATATATATATATATAGTTTTGTGCCCACATATTTTTTACAAATATAAGATTCACTTGATTCACCCAATGTATGAAATGGGAAGATCACTAAATTATCAAATATCTGGTGTCCACAAAACTATGTATTAGCCAAAGTTTGATTGTAACCTTGTCAGCTCTTGTGAATAGCCATTTCTTGGGACATAGATGACTACATTCAACAATTTTGAAGGATTGAGCACATTTTGACTGGTAGACAAAACCAGCTAATAAGAATGAAAAAATAGGCGTATGATTTCCAAACATTTAGGAAGCTAAAAATATACTGTATTTAAGTGATAGCATCAAGTTATTTTCTTAATGTTAGGCCCTATATTTTAGTACTAAAGATATGGTACATATACTTTAAACATACCTATATACAAAAGGGTCTATATAATTGTCACACCTCCACTTCCCCATCTCTTTCTATCTTTTTGAGAAAGAAAGAGAGAGAGTGAGAGTTGGGAGTTGGTTCTTGAACCAAAATGATGCATGGCCCTTTGAAATTATTAAGGGTGATAGCTTCATACAAAACATGTGGCTTGTTGAGTAATTATAAGTATTCAGCATAGCCTAGTCTTCGTAATTTATAGTTTTCTGACTGGATGTTTATATCAAGTCTTATGAGTTTCTGAAAGTTTAGAGCTTTAACTAGTAGGCTATTGAATTTCAAGAACTGTGCTTGAAGTGGCACAGCTCTCAGGCTAAATTATTGTGGTCCATTACTTTGTAACCTCATATTAATTTCATGCATTGACCTCTCTTCACATAAAGGTCAAGCTGGTGGCCCCAGCTCTCCATCTCTCCTCCACTAGCAGGTTCCTCTCAGTAATTGATGAGGCTCTTGATATTTGTGCTATAAACTCTTGTTGTATATCTTGGAATTTGGCATGTAGAATTTTTATGGTTTTCCACTATCTTTTTTGACTTTGTTCTCTTTTGCTTGATTTTCAAAGGTGTACCATGAGCAATCAGAGTGGACAGCTCTGAGGTGCACATATACTTGATCTTGAAAGTCAGATGGCTTAGCCATCATTGACCTATTCAGCATGTTCAAAAAACATTCCTGAAATTAACCAAGATACAAAGATGATAGGGTGGGGAGGAAGCAGCCATACAATTTCATCTGCCACCTGGAAACCTTCCTTTGGCTGGATGTGTCTAGCCACTCCTGCAATGTTATAATGAGCAAAATCCTGAATTTCTTGCTGGTCAGTGAGGCACTTATAGCTAATACCTCAACCTGATGTAAGAAGCCCTTTGCAAGTTAGTGATGTGGCAGGTGTCTTTGATGGCCAGTATGCACTCTGTGTAGGGTTTATTCTGCAGCTCATTTGTGACTTCCTTCAAATTCAAAAGCTCAGTTACTCACATTTCCCTGCAGGGAATGGCAATATGGTGTAACCAAATCCTTTACAGCACCAGCAAAGGCCACAGTTGTTGACTGGAACTGTTGGGATACTAGCCTCACTTGCTCCAGGAGCAAGCAGGTCCAATCTGTTGTTTAAAACTGCTCCTGGTAGTCTTCTAAAGGTCATATGAAATTTAGGATATTGGGAGGGTGGTTGAGAGAGAACAGAAGTGGTCCTCAGAGGAAATAGATTTGGTAGTCTCTTTAATGTACAATAATTTATGGTTAACAAAGGTATGTGAATAATTGTTCATCATACTAGGTCATATCCACATTAGTAATTTATTACTATGTGGTAAAGGATGTGCTCGGTGAGATTATCTCCCACCAACAACAACCAGTCAACAAAACTGAAGTCAGACACCAGAACCTTGGCTTCAGTTCCTTCTTCCTTTTGATCGCATCAAGATAAAAAAAAATTACGCAGTTGGCTCGCGAACTACTCTACAGAAATAGTGACTGAAACAAAAGTCGAAGTTAAAAAACAATACAGGCTAGTGTACCCAGAATAGGCCTACTTAAATTAGTTTAACTGAAGACTATGGTATTAAGATTAACTCTACAAGATGCTACATCATCCCATTGACCAACTGAGGTGAGTCAATTCTTTCACTTTACCTTGGTTAACAATTAACAAATATCCCCAATTTATTACATGGATCGTAGTAAATTTCTATGGTTTTATTTGTGGGAATTGTATCTGTGACTTTAATCATCCTATTTGCTCTGGACCATTTCTGGATTCTCGAGTCCTCATTTAATAGGTTGGATTAATTTAACCTGCGTTAGGGGTTGGGAAATTGAGGTCAATCTCCAACAGTGCAATTTTTTCACATTGGTGGCCTGTGTGGGGAACAATAAAACAGATATACTATTAAATTCTTGAGTGCATTTAACATAGCCTAGTGAACATTATAAATTACACACAATGCTCTATTTTCATTTATCGTAACTCGCGGTTGCGAACAAATTCTATACAAAATTGTACTCTGCTCCGGAAAGTAAACAAAAGTTCTTTGTGGTGTTGAAGTAGGTGAACTAATTATTTAATTAAAATTAAGGCCTACATTTAATAACGTAAGGCTTACAAATTTAATTTAACAGTGTGAACTTATTGAATTTATTGTTAGCCTATTAGCGTAGGCCTAGGCTACTCAATTAGGCTTGAATTTGTTTAGCCTAGGACTCATAAGGGTGACACTGGACAATAACATAAGCTAGGCAAGCCTAGTCGTAACCTTAGCCTAGGGTCATACATTTGACATAGGTTTAGGTTAAACCCTTGTACATTTAATATTGCCTGGTGTTACTTTAAAATGTGTACAATTTATCGTCTTTAAGATTTCCTTCTTCTGATTTATGTTAGGGCCTCTTATTTTGATCGTAATCTATAGCCTACATCTAACTAACGTAGATTTAGCCTATTTAACTGATCAATTAGGCTAGATTTATTAACAATGGCTGATACAGAAACAAACAATACAGATAGGCCTAGTGCTAAACCCAACACAAATTCTAAATTAATAACCCTTAAAAAGAAAAAGGCTGTGAGAAAGAGTGTAATTACTAGGTCACTTCATGACTTTAGAAGAAAATCTACTACTTCAAAGGCGGATTTTGAAAGAGTCTTAAACACAGTAGATCGAATAAAAAGTGAAATCATAATAATTGATGAGGAAATAAGATCAGAAATTGAAGATGATAATTTACTATCAATTAATGATTTAACATGACTATTAATAGAAAATGAGGCCTACTTAGGTGAGGTAGACAGTTATATAGATGAACTTCAAACTCAAATAACACGTTAACCTTACAACAAGAAATGAATATGAATCAAAGTTTTGTTAATGCTTTGATGAATTCCTCTGTTCGGGGTAATTCTGAACAAACAGAATTAAAAGCAAGGTTACCTACTTTACAAGTTCCAAACTTTGAAGGTGACAGAACTAAGTTTGTCATTTTATGAGAAATTTGGTAGCCTCATTGGGAGTAAAGACTATATTTCTGAAGTAGATAAACTCAGTTATTTACTAAATTACCTTAAAGGACCTGCTCTCAAATTAGTTGAATTCTTGCCTGCTATTGGTAGCTCATATGCAGTAGCAATAGATCTTTTAAAAAGAAATTATATTAATAAAGCAGAAATAATTCATGAACTTGCTCTTAAACTTAAACAAATGAAGCCATGCAAAGATAGCCTAATTACAGTAGTATTTATGAATTTTACTGTTCTTTTGAATCAACTCTGGGCCACCTTACAAATAACAAAATAAATTTAAAAGAATCTGCCTGGTTTATTCAAGCTATTGTATTTGAGTGTTTGCCACCACAGGTTAGGGAGATTTTTCAATGTAAGACAGCAGACATTTATCTGACTTTAGATGAATTGAGGTCTGAATTTCCCAATGTACAGTAATCCCTTGATTAGTGCGGTTAATTAATCCTCCGATGTCACCACATATATCAAAACCGCATTAATCAAAGTTAAGAACCAATGGAAATAATTATAATGAATCCTGGAAAATAAAAAACAATTTAGAATAACATTTATTTTAACTTTAAAGCATTTATTTTTTTTACAGAGAAACGTATCTATAGTCGATTGAACATATATTTAAACTTTAAAGCATTTATTTTATAAAGAAAACTAATCTAAAGTCGATTGAACATTTATTTTTTACAGAAAAACTTATCTAAAGTCAATTGAACAGTGTTACCTTTTTCTTTTCTGACAACATTTTGCAATAACAATCAATTTGCTTATCTAAACCACGGCGAACGTTCATGCTTCTGTCTACATTTGGATCCATCTCGAGTAAAAGATGTTTGGCCTTCTCAATTGTCCGAAACAATTCTTCAAGTTCTTTCACCGTGATTTCCTTAGAAATATTTTCCGTTTCTTCAGTTTCCTTTTCTTCTTCATATGCCTGTTGATGCTTGACTCCAAGAAGATCTTCGTCACTTAGGTCTTTTGAATGTGAAGCCAATAATTCCCGAACATTTCCCGAATCGACATCCTCGAAGCCAAGGTCTCTTCCAATCGTAGCAATATCATTAATGATTTCATTGACAGGATTAATAAAACCACCAAAATCATTTGCGCATTCAGGCAAAAGATTCTGCCAGACCGCTCTCATGCAGCTGGCTGTCAATTCTTCCCACAACTCGTGAATGTTTGCAACTGCTTGTTTAATGTTAAATTGTTTCCAAAATTCATGTAGAGTGATTGCATCTACATGTAAGACGTCTGTGCGCACTTGTGTCTGCCGATAAACTGAAGCGCAGTAGGGAAGGCGGGAGACGGTTTCGGCCCAGCTGGTTATTTGCCTGCCATTTTCAAACATTTTTGAACCGCACTATTCAAATTTTATACCGTAAATATCAAGGGATGGTCACAATAAATTTTTGTGCAGTAATCAAAACCGCACTAATCAAGGGATTACTGTATTATCAATTTATAAAAGTAAAAGTTCATCTTTGCCTGCCACTTCTGAGGCTCATAAAGCCCATTTTCAAGAACAAAACTCTGATACTAAAACACCAACTTTGCAAAATTTTAATATTGCAAGGAATATGGTAAGGAATCAAGGGGACTTTTTCGGAGCAAGACACATGACCAAGAGAAAACTCTGATGTTTTCCGGGTGCCACAAGCCAGATAATTGGTAGGGAATTAGGCAAAATTAATATCAAGAATAAGAGTTGCCCGATCATTGTACATGTTGGTGGCAATGACGTTTTTCTGGGAGGGACAGGAGGGCAGACAGAGTCCATTATAAAAGAATTCAAGATCCTAACTGACAAGGTTAGGGATAGGACAGATATGGGTATGGTCGTAGGAATTCTCCCTCGAATGCGTGCTAGTGACTATACTCTAAGTAAAGCCATTAGCATAAATAAAAGAGTTAAACGCATGTGTGATGAAAGAGGCCTAAAGTTTGTTGATTTTTGGCCTACATTCTACGGAAATGGGGAATACTTTGGTTCAGACGGGATACATTTTAACCAGAAGGGGAAAAAGAAGTTTGATGATTTACTGAACATTAATTTGTATAATCTTTTTAAACTAGGACCCCCCCAAACCAGCAATTGATCCTGCTCCCCAAACAGTTAAACCTACTCCCCAAACAGTTAAACCTACTCCCCCAGCAGTTAGTCCCCCTCCCCCAGCAGTTAGTCCCCCTCCCCGCAGTTAGTCCCCCTCCAACAGCAGTTAGTTCAACTGCGTCGGGAAATGATTCAGGCCAGTTAGGAAAAATCACAACTTAAAATCACTCAAAACTGTGCTCTTCAATGCTAGGTCAATTAGAAACAGACTAATGGAATTTATAGCACTTGTCAAAACTAAGAACTTTGATATCATCGGAATAATGGAATCCTGGATTCATTCTGAATCAAGGGATTTTGTAGGAGAATTTGAAATGGTAGGTTACAAAATGTTTCACAACAAAGATAGGAACGGAAGGGAAGGCGGCGGTGTACTTTTGTATGCTCGAGACTTCCTGCACCCGGTAAACAGTAATATCGTATCTACTCATGAAATGTTGGGAATTGATCTAAACCTAAACAATAAAGTAGTGTAGCTACTTCTAGTATATAGGCCACCTCACTACCCCATTGATAAGGATATAAACTTGTATAACCAATTAAGCAGAATAATGAATAATAAGATCAGTGTGATTTTTGGTGATTTTAATTGTGGTAATGTAAATTGGGAAAACAAAACAGCTGATGCTGAGGGCTCAAGACTGTTGGAATTTGCCGATGATAACTTAAGTCAATGGGTTGACGGGCCTACAAGGAGTAATAATAAACTAGACCTCATATTCACGAACGAAGATGACCTAGTCTCTAACCTGACTATTGGTGAAAATTTAAGTAACAGCGATCATAATTTGATTAGGTTTGACCTCAGGGTTCCAGTTAATACACGCGAAAAGACTTGTGAAAGACTGGATTTCTCGAGAGCAAATTTTGAAAGCTTCCGAAGTAGTTTAGACACACTTGAAGTTCATAAGCTCATATAGGGATCAATTTAGAATATTACAGAACACTTTTATACCCACTAAAATGGTTTCCTTGTCAACAAAGTCACCGAAATGGTTTAATAACGAAATTAGCAGTGCTATTACGGGAAGAAATAGAGCCTACAAACTACTTGTCGCATTTCAAACAGACTAATTCAGAAAACTATATAAACCTACGTAGGAGGGTTAAATCCTTAATTAGATCAGCCAAACGTGAAGAAGAAGCTAGAGTTGCCTCACTCTGTAAAGTTAACCAGGCTAAAGAATTTTTTGCCCATGTTAATAGCAGAAAGCCAATTAAAAATTCTGTAGGCCCCTTAAAAGATAGAAATGGCGTACTGAAATTCGGTGATAAAGATAGAGCTAATATGTTAAACGAGTTCTTCATTACAGTCTTCACGGAGGAAGACACAATAGAAGTGCCAAGTCCTCGGATTACATATGATGGTGACCATCCCGTAGAGACCATAAGTTTTAAGAGAAATGAGGTACAGCAATTAATTGATAAGATGAACAAATACAAATCACCTGGCCCAGACTTATTTCTTCCAAGGGTATTAAAAGAGGTTAGCCACAATGTTGTTGATGACTTAGTAACCATATTCAAACAATCAATCGAGTTAGGGAAAGTTCCAACTGACTGGAAGTTAGCAAATGTAACACACATCTTTAAAAAGGGTGATAGGGAAAATCCTTGTAATTACTGCCCGATCAGTTTAACTTCAGTTGTCGGCAAACTGTTGGAATCCATCATTACAAAATGTATTGTGTATCACCTTGAATCTAACAATCTAATTTTTTATTCTCAACATGGATTTAGGCGACATAGATCCTGTCTGACAAACCTGTTAAATAGATATAGTGTATATCAACTTTCAAAAAGCCTTTGACAAAGTCCCTCACGCTAGATTGATGGCTAAAGTCAAAGGACTAGGAATCACCGGGCTCATTTCCAACTAGATTGAGGATTGGTTAAAAGATAGAAAGCAGAGAGTGGTAATAAATGGAGTGGCTTCGGAGTGGGCTCCTCTCACCAGTGGTGTCCCACAGGGTTCCATTCAGTGTCCTTTACTTTTTATCATCTATATTAACGATATAGACATCAGGCTTCTAAGTGCAATCTCCAAATTTGCAGATGACATGAAATTAGGAAGTAGTGTAGGTACTGAGGAGGGTGTAAGAACACCTCAGAATGATCTTGACAGGTTGGGCGAATGGTCTGCTACTTGGCAGATGCCATTCAACTTGGACAAATGTAAGGTAATGCACATAGGTTATAAAAACCTGAAGACCGATTACTCTCTCTTGGGAAGGAACTTGACTGAGACCGATCTAGCGAAAGACTTAGGAGTCTATATCAGCAATGATCTGAAACTGTCGAAGCACTGTACAGAAGTTGAAAAGAGGGCCTTAAAATTATTAGGTTATATTAAAAGACAGTTCCAGTTTCGGAACAAGGAGACTGTAATGTTTCTTTATAATTCTCTAGTCAGACCTCAACTGGAATACTGTGCGCAGTTTTGGTCTCCATCCCTCAGGAAGGACATAGAAAGGTTAGAAAGAGTACAAGCAAGGGCTACAAAATTGATCCCTTCAATGAGAATGCAAAGCTACCAACGGAGATTGGAGCGCCTAAATCTGTTTACCTTAGAGATGAGGAGGTTGCGGGGTCAGCTTATTCAAGTCTTCAAGATGCTCAAAGGAATAGACAGGGTAGATTACAGAAACTTATTCTCACTTAATGCCAGTCCGACATGATGTTTTCTTATGCTGTGCGTTAGGCTGATCTCGTTGCAGACACCAGCAGTAATCCGCCATCATATTTGTATGCCATCTTCCTTGATATCTTCTTTCCATGGTTTTGATGTCCTGGTGAAATCGTTCCCCTTGCTCCTCACTGACATCTCCGAGATCTTCGGGAAAATGATCAAGATGTGAAAATAAGAGGTGAACTTTGAGGCTCATGTTGCAGCCTAAGGCGCAAAACTTTTTAAGCATATTTTCCACCAGTCTTTCATAATTTTGGCTTTTGTAGTTTCCCAAGAAGTATTCAACAACATCTTTGAAACCAAGCCATGCTTCTTTTTCTTTATTGGTCATTGTGTTCAGGAAATGATCGTCTGTCAATAACTTTCTAATCTGAGGACCTATAAAAACACCTTCCTTTATTTTCTCATAGCTAATCTTTGGATATTTTGAACAAATGTACTTGAAACACTCACCTTCTCTATTCAATGCTTTGACATACTGCTTCATCAAGCCTAACTTAATGTGCAAAGGTGGTAGGAGGATTTTATTTGGTTCAACTAGATGTTCATATAAAATGTTCTTTGATCCTGGGGTAAGATTCTCTCTAGGAGGCCAAGTTTTCCTCTTCCAGTGCTGGTCACGTGCTTGACTCTCCCATTCGCAGATGAAACATGGCATCTTAGTGTATCCTGATTGCTGCCCAAGTAACATGCAAAGGACTTTGAGATCCCCACACAATATCCATCTGTGACTTTGATACTGAATTTTTTCCAGAAGCAGTTTCATGTTATCATAGGTCTCTTTTAAATGAGTAGAATGGGCCACTGGGATTGATGCATATTTGTTACCATCGTGCAGTAACACTCCTTTTAGACTGGTTTTAGAGGAATCTATAAACAACCTCCAGTCACTGGTTTGGTATTCGATGCCTAGCTTGCACACTAATCCTGTGATGTCCTTGCAAAGTACAAGGGACCATCTTCTTCGAAAAAAGGCACGAAGTCTTTCTCACTATTTCTGTACCAAGCGAAGTATGTGTCGGATGCCAATAAATTGTTCTCCTGTAATCTAGACCCCAAAAGTTCTGCAGAGTCCTTAGGCAGATTCAAATCCCTGACTAAGTCATTTAGTTCGGCTTGGGTTAATGGTTTAGGAGGATCTCGGTCAGCTGTTGGCTGTTCATAAACATCATTATTGTCTGGATTTGGAGCTGAATCAGAATCTGAATTGTATTGATCCAGACTCTCGGGTGGGCGGGGAATAGGAACTTCTGGACCATGGGGTACCGGCCTTATTGCAGATGGAAGACTTGGGTATTAAAGGCTCTCTTTATTCTTTGCATGATAACCTTTAACGTTGCAAGAACAGAAGTAGCAGTCGTTGGTATGGTTTCTAGGCTCGCGCCATACCATAGGGGTCCCAAATGGCAAACTTTTCTTTTTACCTTTGCTAGATCCAATTCCTTAGTGCCGCAACACACGTAAGACAAACCTTGTGTGGAGCCCAACTTTTGTCTTGATCTCGTAATTTAATTCCAAAATAAGCATGATAAGCTCTCTTAATGAAGGTCGTTACATTTGTCCTTTGTTTTACAACAACATACCGACCACAAATATAACAAAATATGTCTGGACTATGGGTACATCCTCTAGAAGCCATTATTAAAATTTTTAAGACGTAATGTTTGAATTATCTATCTGAAAAATATGAAAAAATGAAATTAATTAAAGATAAAAAAGGTAAAAAATTGCAAAATGCCCCAAAATTGTTTTGCTAATAACTTTAAAACTGTGGGTGATAGAAAAAAACTGGTAGCATTTTTTAATTCAGTGCAGCGAACTGCTTCAGAATCACAACTCAAAATAAAGAAATTGATTTTCATGCAGACCGGTGTTATTAGAGGGGATAATAGCGGATAGGATCGTTGACCATTTGGATTCGTACAAGCTGCTAAGGGACTCCGAACATGGGTTTAGATGGCATAGGTTGTCTCTCACCAACTTGCTCGAGTTTTTCCACGTCATGTTGAGTGAGTATGATAAGAGTAGGGCGATTGATATACTTTATCTCGACTTTCAGAAAGCCTTTGATAAGGTACCTCACTGCTGGCTAATGGCAAAAGTGCGCGCTCTGGGTATCGGTGGGGACGTAGGTAGGTGGATTGAAAACTGGCTGAAGAATAGGCGTCAGAGGCTTGTAATTAAAGGTGCTAGTTCGGGTTGTGCCTCGGTCACTAGCAGGGTTCCTCAGGGTTCCGTTTTGGGGTTGCTGCTGTTTATCATTTACATAAATGATATAGACGGTGGCATCGTCAGTCGGATCCCAAATTCGCTGATGACACCAAGCTTGGGGCCAATGTTGGGAAGCCGGAGGCGATCGAGCAACTGTGTGTGGACTTAGGTAGGATAGGAGAGTGGTCCGAAAAATGGCAAATGCTGTTTAACTTGGGTAAATGCAAGGTGATGCACATTGGCTACGCCAATCCCAAGTTGGACTCCTTGATGTTGGGAAGTAATATTGAGGTGACTGATTTGGAAAAGGACTTGGGTGTGCTAATTAGCAGCGACCTGAAGTTTACCAAACAGTGCATAGAGGTGGAAAAGAAAGCCCAGAAGCTGTTGGGTTATATGAGGAGGCAATTTCAGTTTTGGAACAAGGATATTGTGCTCTCTCTGTACAATTCCCTGGTTTGGCTGCACCTGGAGTATGCTGTGCAGTTCTGGTCGCCCACCCTCAGGAAAGATATTGAGAGGCTGGATTGAGTGCACGCGAGGGCCACAAAGTTAATCCCTTCCATTAGGCATATGGGCAATCAACGGTTATGTGCCCTGAACTTGTTTTCACTGGAAACTTGGAGGCTGCACAGTCAACTGATCGAGGTTTTCAAGCTCTTACGCGGGTTCAACGATGTCGATTTTAGAAGCATGTTTAGTTTAAATGATAACCCAACTCGCAACAATGGTTGGAAGTTGGATTTGAAACGGTTTAGGACTAGTGTGTGTGGGAATTACTTTATGTATAAGATCTGTGACACGTGGAACAGGTTACCTTCAGAAGTTGTGAACAGTTCCTCTGTGGATCATTTCAAGAAAAGGTTAGACCAAATCTTGCACACTATTTGAGGGTGTAGAAAATTTTCCCTGGCACTCGTTGCCATTGGTACCTCCTTGGTATGGGCCGCAAGGCCTTTTGAAGTACTTATTTTCCTTGTAACTCCTAGTAACACTCTCTCTCTCTCGTGAAAGTGTCCAAAGTTTTCTTAAAATTAACTAATGAGCTACCGTTTACTGCATCATTTGGCAAGTCATTCATTTGGAAGCGCTAATGTATGAAGAAACTGTTGCTAGTTGCTGTCTCATGGATGGTTTGACAGATTAAAAAAGAAAAATAAGCGCACTTTTAGCTAAAAATTAAACATTTGTATTTAAATTGTTTGCAGTTGTTTCACAATTAAAACTAGTTCATTTTCATGCAAAAAGACTGTTTTTTCAGATTTTTCTTTAGCATTTACATCTGAGAATGAAAAACGTTTTCACATTGATTACATTCCCTGATCAATGCTGATTCACATAACGCGGTACTTTCCGCGAATGAATTAACTGCGTTAATCTGGGTATTGTTATATATAAAAAATAATTAGATCAGTGCCTTTGAGGTTTGGATATTGTGTAAAAACCTATATATATATATATGATATGTGGGATACATATTCTCTGAGTTAGGCAACTTGAATTTTGAAATTTTTTTATTTAAGTGATAAAAAGGGTAAAATTCTAACAACTAATGATTGTGCATTGCTCAAATTTTTTGATTTTTTTTTTGTACATTCACTAATTTGGAACCCTCATCTACATTTTGAGGAGAGCATTGCTATTGGTAATTAAATACAAGAAAATGTAAAAGAAATATTTTTTTCTCCTTATTGACAATTAGATTCACTTGCAAAAAAATCCCAAAAACTCGTAATCTACAAATAAGTATATATATATATATATATATATATATATATATATATATATATATATATATATATATATATATATGATGAATAAAACCATGAAGGAAAGGAAACACAAAAAGGTGCTCAAGCTCTTTCGTCTAATGACATCCTCAGGAACACTGAAGTACATAAAAGGTTACGGCCTATATATAGGTTACAGAAAGAAAAAAATAAATAAATAAATAACACACACACAAACATACATATATATATACACATACATATCTACACACACACACATATATACATGTATATATATGCAATAAATGGAGAAGTAAAATTAAAAATTAAAGGATTAACAAAGAGGCATACAGATTTGTAAGGAAAAATATCGATTTTTAGCACAAGATCAAATGAATTATAAAAATACAAATTTATACTGGAAATCTGCCTGGGTTTTAACACTGCCTTTTGTAGTCAAGTTTCGATGTACAGTGTGTGTGTAAAGTCATGGTGGGATTTTAAATAGCTATATTATTGCAACGAAACATGATAATGAGATGAAAAAAAAGGCAAATTGAAGAACAACTCTAAAAGAATAACTTTATTTAACGTAGTTCGATATGGGCTCCTCTGGTAGCCCTGCAGACATCTAGGCGGTGATTCAATTCCAGCCACACATGCCCAAGAACATCAGGAGTGACGGATGTGATAGCTTCCGTGATTTGCTCGTGCAAGTGATGAATATCCCTAATGGGTACACTGTACACGCTTTGCTTGACGTAACCCCACAAATAAAAGTCCAAAGGTGTCAGGTCCGGAGAGCGTGGAGGCCATGGCTTCCATCCTCCTCTTCCTATCCATCTCTGTGGAAATTTTTCATTAAGGAATTCTCGAACAACGTTGGCATAGTGCAGAGGAGCACCATCTTGCTGAAAGATGACATTATTGTCAATAAATTGGGGTACTGCAAAATGTTCCAACATAGCGAGGTAGTTGTGTGATGTCACAGTGGGTTCCGCGAAGAAAAATGGGCCAATCACTCGATCTCGTGCTAGAGGACACCACACATTAACTTTCGGGCTATTACGCTCATGTTCAGCATAGGCATGTGGACAGCCTAGACTACCTATGAGATAAAGGTTAAGCTTAGCCTAGACTAACTACAAGGTACAACTTTGAGAGTTGTTCTTAAATTTGGCATTGTTTCATCTCATTATCATGTTTCGTTGCAATAATATAGCTAGTTAAAATCCCACCATGACTTTATGGACACACTGTATATAAAAATAAAATAAGGATTAAAAGTTAATAAAGTAGCATACAAGTTTACCAAAGATTTAGTGTCCTACCCTTTTTATCTAAATCTGTTTTGAAGGAATTCAAAACAACAGGATCGAGTTGAAAAAGACCTTTGCTTATGTTGAAGTTATTTGAAAGTTGGATAATGGCAGACTCAAGAATATTTCTATTAACAATGTTGCTAGAGTGAAATAAAACTGAAGCATTATTCCAATCAATACAGTGGGATAACTCTGACAAATGGACAACAAGAGCACTGGACAACTGTCCTGTTCTAACGGAATATTGATGCTGTTTTATACGTGTGTGCAAATCCTTTCCCGTCTGACCTATGTAAAAGGAATCACATTGTTTACACCCAATTTTATAGATAATGCCTGAATTATTGGTAGGGCTATTTTTTACTATGATATTTTTCACAATATTGTTATATGAAAATACTACAATAATATCCAAAAGTTTAAGTACATTAGCAATGCCTAAAAAGCCCGGGAAAAATGGAAGTACTAAAATATTTTTTGACAAAGTACGAGTGTTATTATTGACACGATAGAAAGTTCATTTTGCCTTGTTGAGACAAGATTCCATAAACGCAGATGGATAACACTCAAATGGATAATTCTCAAAGATCATAAGGACTTAATTCCGCTTTTCATGTCCAGTTGTCCACTTCACCTTCTCTGCCCTACCTTTACGGTCTTATTAAAACCCACAAACCTGGCAACCCTATGCACCCTATTATTAACTCGGTGGGCTCTATTACTTATAAACTCTCCAAATGGCTTGTCAAAGTCTTGTCCCCCATTCTCGGAACTATCTCTGATTCACATGTAAAAATTCCATGGATCTTACTGAAAAATTGAATAATGCACGTACTGAAACTAACGATAGATTGATCAGTTTTTGATGTTTGTTCATTGTTTACAAAAGTGCCGATTGATGATATGCTTGACTTTCTCTCGCAAGAATTACATAAGTATGACCTGCCACTACCTTCACACATTGTTTTGGAACTTATTAAGCTTTGCATCAAAGACTGTAAATTCACTTTCAATAACGAGTATTATCAACAAGTGTTTGGGATGGCCATGGGCAACCCCTTATCGCCCCTCCTCTCCAATATTTATATGGAGTTTTTCGAAATTACTTACATTCCGAGAATCCTGGGGGTTGGCATCCCTTGGTTGCGGTACGTCGACGATATTTTGTGTATCTGGCCCATGAATCGTGACCTGGATAACTTCCTCCTTCAGTTAAATGATCAAGTCCCCTCCATTAAGTTTACTTTAGAAGTGGAACAAGACAATTCAATCCCATTTTTGGATGTGCGTGTTCATAGGGAAAGCCCAGGTTTTAAGTTTAGTATCTATCGGAAAACAACAAACAATTTGTCCTATGTACACTTTTACTCGGGACATGACCCCCCCACTAAGAAGGCCATTTTTTCATCAATGTTTCTCCACGCCCTTAGGATCACCAGTCCGGAATACATCGATGCCAAATTGGAAAAAATCAACGGTATTGGAAGTGATCTGTGTTATCCATCTGCATTTATGGAATCTTGTCTCAACAAGGCAAAACGAACTTTCTATCTTGTCTATAATAACACTCGTACTTTGTAAAAAAATATTTTAGTACTTCCATTTTTCCCGGGCTTTTTAGGCATTGCTAGTATACTTAAACTTTTGGATATTAATGTAGTATTTTCATATAACAATATTGTGAAAAATATCATAGTAAAAAATAGCCCTACCAATAATTCAGGCATTATCTATAAAATTGGGTGTAAACAATGTGATTCCTTTTACATAGGTCAGACGGGAAAGGATTTGCACACACGTATAAAACAGCATCAATATTCCGTTAGAACAGGACAGTTGTCCAGTGCTCTTTTTGTCCATTTGTCAGAGTTATCCCACTGTATTGATTGGAATAATGCTTCAGTTTTATTTCACTCTAGCAACATTGTTAATAGAAATATTCTTGAGTCTGCCATTATCCAACTTACAAATAACTTCAACATAAGCAAAGGTCTTTTTCAACTCGATCCTGTTGTTTTGAATTCCTTCAAAACAGATTTAGATAAAAAGGGTAGGACGCTAAATCTTTGGTAAAATTGTATGCTACTTTATTAACTTTTAATCTTCATTTTATTTTTATATATATCGAAACTTGACTATAAAAGGCAGTGTTAAAACCCGGGTAGATTTCCAGTATAAATTTGTATTTTTATAATTCATTTGATCTTGTGCTAAAAATCGATATTTTTCCTTACAAATCTGTATGCCTCTTTGTTAATCCTTTAATTTTTAATTTTACTTCTCCATTTATTGCATATATATACATGTATATATGTGTGTGTAGATATGTATGTGTATATATATATGTATGTTTGTGTGTGTGTTATTTATTTATTTTTTTTTTTTTTTCTGTCTGTAACCTATATATAGGCTGTAACCTTTTATGTACTTCAGTGTTCCTGAGGATGTCATTAGACGAAAGCGCTTGAGCACCTTTTTGTGTTTCCTTTCCTTCGTGGTTTTATTCATCATAAATATTTTTCACGTGTTACTTTCGTGAAATAATTTTCATATATATATATATATATATATATATATAAGCACACCAGGCAAAAAATTAGTCACCCCTCTCAGAATGTACCTAATAACGTGTGACGGCGCCTCTGGCCTTGATAACCGCACGAATCCGGCGAGGCAGAGACTCTACGAGGTTGTGCATGTACTGAACATCGATTTGCTGCCACTCGTTCATCAGCCGGTCCCGAAGTTCCGCCAGAGTCCGTGGGTGTCTATTCCTGCGCTTCACTTTCTGTTTCCAGCCTGAACAACACCTTCGACGCATTCAGGATTAAAGGCTTCATTGGACCTGCGATGTACTCGTCGCCTCCCATCATTGGAGAACAAACAAAACGGGACTCATCGGACCAAATTACACGTTTCCAATCTGCCGCAGTCCAGTTTTTGTGCCTCTGAGCCCATTTATAACGTGCCAATTTGTGACTTGCTGTTAACAGCGGCCTCTTCCGTGGTACCCTGCTCCAGATGTCCATCGCATGCAGTTCTCGTCGCAATGTCCATTCGGAAATTGGTCGCTGGAGAACCTCATTGGTTTCTTGGAGCAATTGTTCTCTGGTTTGAAAATGATTTGCAGTTACTAGACGAGAAACATGGCGGCGGCCCCTATTGTCGAGAATTGTTTTCCGGCCACAGTTACGCCGTCGATTTTCAGTTGATTGCGAACTACACCACTCTTTGTAAACTCGCTGGACAGTACACGTTGACACACCAACAAATTGGGCTACTTCAGACATTTTGTGTCCGTGGGCTCTGCCAAACACGATGGCTCCTTTTTGCCACTGAGTAACGTCTGCCTCACGACCCATTTTGCAGACTATATCCAACACACACTTTGTTCTTCACCACCTCACGAAACAGATCTGATCCTGTGTGCTACGTCACCGCTACTTGTCACTTACCAATGCTACATCAGCGCCCTCTGTGTGACCTTGAACTTCCTACTATTGGTGCTATTAGGGGTGACTAATTTTTTGTCAGGTGTGCTTATATATATATATATATTAAACCTCGTTGATGTTCTGTGTGTTGGTCTCTCTTCACATGAAGGTCAAGCTGGTGTCCCTGCCTCTAGGCCTGGCTTGGTGGAGGAGTGAGTTGCTTTCTTGTGCTTTCCACCGCACATAGCCAGGTACACCCAGCTCATTGGTACCATTCTGAGCCAGGCATCTAGTCTTCTCTTGAAGACCAACTTTGACCCCTCTAACATTTCTCAGGTCTTTTGGAAGCTGGTTAAAGTGTCTTGGTCCCCTGACAACCAAGCTCTTTTCCTTCAGTGTTGAGGAGGTCCCTTGTTGGGCCTTTAATTTGTGAACACTACACATTCTGCTTTTCCTGTTTTCCAGTGTTGTTTGAATGGTAATTGGGTTTAGTTTTAGGTTTGGTACAAGTTTTTTGATCATTTTCCATATGTAGATTATGGTGTACCGCTCTTCTTCTTTCCAGAGAGCACAGATTTAGTTCACATAGTCTTTCCCAGTAGTTGAGTTTTTTGCAGCCATTAATCTTGGCTGTGAAATGTGTGTGCATTTCTTCGTTTATTAATTTTTTCCTTTTTATATGGGGATATCGAAACTGAGCAGTATTCAAGTTTTGGTATGATCAGTGTTCTCAGCAGGGGAATCATTACTGTCTTGTCCCTCCTTTTGAATGTTCTTAGTACCTGTCCTGCGACTCTCTTTGCTTTGTTTATTGCCATCTGATTTTGTCTCTTGAATTTGGCATCATATATATATATATATATATATATATATATATATATATATATATATAGTGCATTCTGATTAATTGGGACACATCAGGACTAAGGTGCTTTGGCCCAATTTAAGTAGCTGCCCCAATTACGCAAACAAATATTACGCTGAAAAAAGGAAAATGAATAAAGCATATATGGTTCAACTCATTTAATTCACCATTTATCATGCACATAGACTTAAAAAAAGGATTATATTGTGCAATGTCAGTTCTGAATTGTTTTGCAGGTGATTCCTCGCCATCCATGACTGATAAAACTTTATTGCCTGCAAAATGCTAATTCTTCTGCTCACTACTTTCGCTGTTGATGATGGTTAGTACATTTTCTTCAATTGCTTCCAGTGTGCAGTTTACCAATTCCGTATGATATGCTTGCTTTTAATTTTTGATAATGCCCATGTCCATTGGCTGGACAAGTGATGTTGTGTTGGGTGGCAAAAACTCTAACTGTATGTTTTTCAAGCAATCCAAATCCTTTGAAGCATCGTGGCTTCAGACTTTTTCCGATCACTAAAAGTTTCAGTTTGTCATTTCCCGACATGTTGGCACAACATAAAACAGTCACGCAATCCATAGCTTTTTTTGAACCTGAAAGCTCTTCATGTTTGATGGATCTGACGTCACAATACTTACTGGATGCCACAATCTGGACCAATTAAAAGGTGCATGTGCCCCATTTAAAAAGACAAAATACACCTAATTTTTGCCATTTGTTTTCGTTCTCAGAATATTGGCCCAGTTAACTGGAATGCACTGTATATAAGTAATATGTTACACACCATGCATGTTGCTCTGTATAGTCTGTGTGTAACATACTGTACAGTAAATGTTTCTCTGGACCATTCTGAGCTGTATCATAGAGTATATATATACACAAAATATCTTAAAAGTTTTTTTTATGTTTACTCTATGCAATAAAAAATCTATTTACATAGAAAATAAATATATAGTTTCAATAAATTATTTGTTACATGTTCTAAAAAGTTATTCTCTTTGTATGGTTTGAATAGGCTATATAAATTAATTTTTCTTTCAATTAAACTTACACCTGCAGACTACAGCATAGGCTTAATAACTTTTTTCAGCTGCTTTTATATTTAAAACTGAAAATATAGGTAAGTATATAGCCAAAAAGTATTTGGTGAATGTTATAAAAACAAAGAAAAATATCAAGCAAAAATGTAAAAAGTGTAAAAGGTTTTATATTAAGTTTATGCCTAGACCTTTGATCAGGGATTCTCAAACTGGGGTATGTAAGAGGTCAGCAAGGGGTATGTGATGCAACAGAAAAACATTAAAAAATAAATTACATTTCTTTATTTGCACAAAAAATATGAAAACACCTTTCATACAATATGGTAACATATGTGAATATTTACTTGCATGGTATCTTCACCCTTATGGAATAGTAATTTAGATATGGTTTTTGCACCATAGTTTTTAAACCTTCAAGCCCAAAAGGGTTAACATAAATTCATTTATTGGAGCTCTCAACATATTTGCTTGTTCCTGGTCTTCTCTTGTGCCCTCTTTCCCTTGGTTTATAGCTTTAAACTTTTAGTTCTAGCTTTAAGTAAGTTTGAACAATGGTTCAGGATCAACCTGCAGTTGACCCCTCTGCAGCATCCTACCTCATTTGTGGAATTTGGTGAAGGAGGGAATTGCTGTCTGATCTCCTCCTGCCTTCGTAGCCAGCCACACATGGCTGATCAGGGACTTTGCATAGGAATCTGTCCAGCTGGTTCTTGAAGTTATTCAGGTTGGTGTGCTGGAGATACCTCATTATATACAGTATATAGATTATATATTTAGATTATATATTTAGATTATATTATATGGATTATATATGTATGTTTTTCTTCCCACTCTTTTGTACCTTATAAATGGGAAATTAAAGTCTTCCACAGTATATTGGGGGCTGGGGAGTTTTAAGGAGTTTATTAGGTTTTTTATATCAGCAATGGCATCTGAATTTTGCAGTTAGAGTGTTCAGAGGTTTATAATGAAAATGAAAAGGTTTATTGGCAGACTATAGTCCATATGACAAATATTATTATAAATATTATTATAAATGACTTGATATTGTGTTAAAGCTTCAAATAGCTGTGTGATTATATATACTGTATACAGAGCTGGGCAATAAATACATTGAATGTATTTAAATACTAAATACTAAATACATGGGAGAAATGTATTTAAATACTAAATACTAAATACATTTTACGAATGTATTTAGATACTAAATACAAAATACATCAATTGTATTTAAATACATTTGTAAATACATTTTAAATACATACAAATTTTAACATATGCTTTCACTAATTCATGAGTAACAACAATATAAAATGAGTAGATGAGACATAAATGTAAACATAAGACGTAAACATAAGGCACCTTACGAATTCTTTTATTTCACGGTTGCTGCGGATCAAAACCAATCTTTCAAAAGTTTTGTCTGAAAGAGAGTTTCTTTTGGGAGTCAAAGTGATTCCCGCGAATGAGAATATTCACTCTACCGGTGCCGAAGATGGTAATGTCGTGTTATAGCGGAGGAACAGTCTTTTTATGAGAGGATGTTTTTCCAAACTGTTGATGGTCCGATCGGAATCTTGTAGAAATGCCAATACATTCATGTCTGCAGATGGTGCAATAGAGGACCTCGAAGACGAAGAGTTGTACTGTGCTAGTACAGAACGTGTATTAAACCAGTAAAAGTATTTACATTTTTATATTTTGAGTATTTAAATACATTGTATTTAAATACTCATTAAAGTATTTAAATACTATATTTAAATACATGAAAAACAATGTATTTATAAATACAGTTCTAAATACACATGTATTTAAATACAAATGTATTTAAATACGTATTTAAATATAAATGTATTTAAATACTGCCCAGCTCTGACTGTATATAAATAAAATATCATTGCTTCACTTGTAATTTATTCATGAAAGTGTGCTGAAGGTCCTGTTCCTGACTGCCCATAATTATTAGAAGTTTAGAACAGATGAAAATATTAGGTATCTTCAAAAGCAAGAGTCACAAAGAGGCAGATGGTGGATGTGATCTGGACTGCCAATGGATTTTATACAAATAGCTGGGAATAAACCTATATTTTGATCACAGGATTTACTTTCAAGAGACTCAAAATTGAACTTTATTCATTTTGTAAGGTTTAAATTTAGTTTTCATTTGGGAGATTAAAAGTGGTGATTTTAGGTTGATTTTAATAAATAATGTCAGCTGGTTGCAACAATGATTTGAATGGGCAGTATTTTAAGGAATACTCGTAGAATAGGCCTGGTTACTTACATGTATGGTACCAATTTCTATTTGTATCCAACCATTAGTACTTTTTTTTAAAAAGGGTTTGTAGAAAATTTTGGGGCACTCTTAAGTACTATAAATTGAAGTTGACATTCATGTAAATTTGTGTGGCTCTGTTTCATGTCAGTAGCTGCAATCAGATGTCTGTAATAGGAAGAAAAACTGGATGATGATGATAATTCAAGAGGGCCAGAAACTGTCCCATTGCTCTTATTCCTGTATTATTATTACCAGCATCATTGGGATCCAAACCCCTGACCTCATTGTCTTCACTTGTAGGGAAATGGTGTTACCCACTAATCAGGATAATAGGGACTTGGAAATATTTCTTAAGAAATAAGCTATGCAATACATTTTATGTTAGGTATTTTTTCTTTTCAGATTTAGTGTGTCTTACCATTATGAATTTTTTATGTCCCCACCAAATAAATTTGAAGGGGCCATGCTGAATGGCATTTGTCCATCTCTGTCTGTCACACTTTTGTGTGTGTCATAACTTTTGATTCCCTCAACATAAAGGTTGTCTTTGTGATTGCAATGCAGTTACTTGGTTGGGTTGGTTTGGGTTGGTTGAATTATCATTTTGCTATGTTTGGGTTGGGTTTGAGGTTTTTATATGAAAATTTAGGAAAGTTACTTGTAAATATGTTAATATTACACAGGAATATACCAAAGCAAAGGCATGGAAGAAAGGAAGGCTTGAAATTGAGGAGCCTTTCTGAGTTCTTGGTCTACTTTGTGGAGAATAAGCGTAGGGTAATATGAATGTCTTTCTAAATTAGAGAAGGTACACTTCTGTTGCCTTGGGGAAGAAACAAATTTGTGGTGCATTGTGCTGCTGCAGAATCATGCACCCAGACCTATGAAGGCAGGTCTGTGATGCAGACTAATGTCATCAGTACCAAAAGGGATATGAATCAGACTGTTCATGGGATCATGATAACACAGAGCATTGTTGAGTCACAAGGTAGCCTCTTTATTACACTGACTGCTATATACTTGGCAATAATTTTACAAACTGCTCATACCAAGAATGGGTGTGTACGTGTGGAGCAGTGGCTTGTGTAAAACTGGAGCTTTTCCTCCCATTTACACTGAAGCTATTTACGTGTGTTGTGAGTATTGAGAACATAAATTCATGAAACTTCATACACATATACTTTAGCTCATCACAAGTTGATGTATTGTGAGCAAGAATTGGGTCTGTACATCAAAGGTCAAAGACCAAATGGGACTTTTTGGTGTCCAGACCTGGTCATAATCTTTGAACCAGTTGACATAAATTGACGACCCTTCATACACACAGGCCAGGGCTTGGAAACCTTTAACAAGTATAAAGATTAGGAATAGCAAGATTAGGAAACCTTTGTAGTGGAATAGGGAAATAGCTAAAATGATTAAAAAAGGGGCATTCAGGGAATTTAAAGACAGTGACAGTATTTTGGACTTGGATAATTATCGGCAGTTAAGAAATAAGCTAAATAGTTTGATTAGGAAGAGAACAAAAGGCATAGTGAAATAAATCTAGCTAGAAATAGCAATAAAGATCCAAAGGAATTCTTTAGTTTTTATAAATATAATAATAAAAAACATGATAGGATTGGCCTAATAGAACATGATGATAAGATGTTTGAAAAAGATCAGGATATTGTTGGTATTTTTAATGATTATTTTAGCTCTGTTTTTACTGAAGAAAATTTAAATAACTTATTTTAATTCTTTAAATCCTGTAAATTCATACATTATTGATCATCCTTTTATAAAAAATGGGGTGCATGTCAATGAAATAGGGAATGCTTGGCTAGGTAGGTTAATCGCTGAGAACGTTCGAAAGCTGTATAGATCGAAGCCGCCTTTAAACGTTGTGGGTCCAGGAAACACTGGGCCGATGTGAAAAATAGTTTAAAACTCCGATCCATGGTTAAATATAATTTAAATGCCTTTTATTGTAATGCATGTAGTATTAGAAATAAATTGAATGAATTTAAGGTGATAATTTATTCTGGGAACTACGATATAGTTGCTATAACTGAAACATGGTTAAATACCATGACTCTGGACTTGTTGGGAGAACTTGATATGGCGGGTTTTAAACTTTTTATTAATAATGATAGGTTACATAGAATTGGTGGTGGCATTTTGCTGTACAGTACATTCATAATTCCCTTAGGGCTACCAAGTTTAAGATAGATTTTCTGGCAGCAATTAATGCGATATGTGTTGAAGTTAGAGCTTCAATTTTGTTGTTGTTTATAGACCTCCCGTTCAACCCCTCGATACCAATCAGGTTTATGTTCTGGTTTTACCATAAATCTATAAGTTGTTACTCTTTAGACAAAACTGTTTACTCCCCTTTCCTTCTCGCTCGATATCTCCCTATAATTACTTGACTTTTCTTTATTCTATATCTTTTCAAATGTTGTTTTACTTATTTTTGTTTATCGAAATGCTAGTGGGATACCCTTTATCTCCCCCCTCAATGACCTGATCTGGTGGATGACTAATGAATCTACTCCTTCAGCTGAACCCATAAGGAATGGTGAAGTTGAGATGAGGAAAATGATTAGATTTTATTACAAATCTAGTTTATTCAGTTAATTATTCACATTATGTACATCTAGGGTGGCCAGACAGTTCGCCTTTTGAGCACTGGCCTCCATCCGGAGCCACCTTGAGCCGAATGTTAATTTGTCCTCCTTTTTGGGGTTTGGCTAAAAAGAATTATATAAATTACCTCAGGTACACTTAAAATAGCGGGTACTGAAGGCCATAATAACCATTAACGTGTTTTTATTATATGTAGTTGGCAACACTGCTGATAAGCCGCATTTGTTTTCAATTTCATGACTATGAGTCGGACAGTCAGTCTGCCCAAGGAGTAAAAATGAATATTCATTTCTTTGTTTTATATATATATATATATATATATATATATATTAATATTATATATATATATATATACAGGGTGTTCCATAAGTCTGGCATCATAGGAAAAAATAATAAAAAAAGGCAAAACAAAAGCTTTAATTTACAGAACATGCTCAATATGTCCACCATTGTTTTCAATACACAAATTCAGACGTGATACCCAGTCAGCAAGCACACGGTGAATGATGTCAGGAGTAATGGTGTTACATGCCCCAATAATGCGCTGCCACAAATGTTCAACACTCCTAATTTTCTCTGCGTATACCAGCACTTTCAAGTGGCCCCAGAGATAAAAATCTAGTGGTGTGAGATCCAGGCTTCTAGCTAGCCATTCCACAGGCCCTTGACGTCCTATCCAATGACCAGTAGGGTGGATCACTTTTCACTTTTTTTAAAAAATTATAGCTGGTCAAAGTTTTTCCCATGATTTGGTTCAGTGGAAGTACACTGACACCATTTTTACCAAAATCGATCAATATTTAGGGGTCGCGCATCGACCTTGAAAATTTCAATTTTGGAAATTTGTCCAAATTGACAATTTTTTACTGAATAAAGATAAATCATCAAATGACCATATTTTCTGAATCCTCTCATATACTTACCAAGTTGATAGGACAAGTGGTTTAGAAGTTATACTCACCTTGAGATAGCATTAAAATTTAAAATACTGTATTTGTCCCTGTACCTCCGTATGCTGTCTGCCATTGTCTGCTTTTTAGGATAAGATAAAACGAATAAGGAAAGATCAAATGTATTTTGTATTAAAACGGTTTACCGATATCACTAAAGGCACTTACTCCGGTGCCCCTAACTAGGTTCAAAAACTGTATGAATCGTGGTTAGAACACACGTCATCTTAAGGCGTGCGCCATGTACTCTCTCTGCTAACTCCCTTTCCCTCTGCGCTACGTCATCTTGGCAAGTGACGACTTCTTGAAGTCACCGAGTTCTTTCCGGCTCTTTTCCACGAGCTGAAGAAGACCCTGCAGCTGTGACTCGTCTTTTGTGACAGTGTTCGCGTAATCTTCTATCAGTTTTATCCCTCTCTCTGCCACGTCGTTGGTAACTTTCAGATGCGAGATGACATTCTTCAGATCACAGTAGTTCTTATCTTGATCCCACTTATTCACCGGCAGAGTGAGCCACGTAGACGCGCACACCTGCAGGCCTGTGAACACGAACCACGATGACTCATCGATCAGGTCCGGAAGGCGCGTCGTGTCATCAACCGAGACGTTGTCATACGTGAAGTCCTCGGGCACAGCGAGGCGGCACAGCTTCTTTGCCATCTCGTGCTTCACAGTGTCTTCCACTTTGTCACTGCAGAGGGCGAAAACGACGGTCTGAGGCCTCAGATACCACAAGTGCCGCCTGATCACTGCCAGTGAAGCCTCTGCAATCTCGCGATCCACAGCCCTGTACTGCAGAAGACGCTGGTACAACACAAGGTCATTCAGCGGGGCATCAGCTGCGACAGGAGCCGCCAGCCAGGCAGGTGCGTAGAGGAGTGCAGTAAATAGTACCACTCTGAAGTTTCTGTACCAGCTCGTCGTCGAACTCCAGCTGACCGCTGAACATCAGGAGCTTCGTGTAGTAGATGATCTGAAACGAATACGCACTGTGATGTATAAATACCGATACCACTCCATATAAGTTTGTTTAATGGTAAATTATTTATCTTATTTTTTTCTGGTAGGGACTTCAAATGGCTGTTTGCAGAAGGCAATACAATATTTAACTTCTAATTCAAAATACCAACCTTGGCCATCCACCTCGCATGATGGTAGGCTCCTGGGCGCATGAAGTGTGTGCCACGACGTGGCTGGGCCCCGAGTACCAGGAGTGTAATCTCCGCCACTTCTCGGTAGTCTTCTCTGACAAGACCAGAAGCGGTGCCGAGGAACTTGACTGCCTCATCTCGGAGCTCCATCAGCCACGTCACCTCCGCCAAATGCTCGATCTCCAGCTCGCGATAAGTCGAGAGGTCGAGCTTGTCCCACCTGAAAGGGGAGTTATGAAAATATTGCATGAAAACGACTGAAGTTTCCCTTTTCGACTGCTATTAACATCATTAGTAGAAGGACGCTGATATCTCAATTGCTCTGAAGGCAAAAAATCATTGGAGAAAACAAATGCGCCTTAGACTTGAAATTCACCTTCTCCTCAGATACTGGAACAAAGGTTCAGTTGGTGCTGTGGTTCTTCCAAACGCGGTGATGACCACTGCCCCCACGATGAGCTCCATAACGTGATGGCGACAGCCCAGCTGGAAGAGCGGTTTACCAAGCATGTTCTCCAGCCGGACCACCGCACCCTGCACCCTCCCCGTATTGGAGGAAGTTGTGTCGAAGCACAGTCCAATCACGTTGTTCTCGCATCCCCAGTCTTTGAGAGCACGAAAGGTCGCCTGGGCCTGGGACAGACCGGTGCCGTCAGCAACAGTCGGAACGGCCAGCAACTTTCCTTCTGTGCATTGGGGAGCTCCGGAGATGAGAATCGCCTGGCGGTGCTCCAATGATCCAAGAGAGTCCTGAAACGTATGTCATACATGCCAATCCATTATCGTCCACTGGAATATGTCAATCCACTGTCGTCACTGGAACATGTTAATTCACTGTCGTCCACGGTGAGGGCAAAACTGACCTTGATTACTTTACCGTCCCAGTGGACGACAGCATGCCTCGGAGATACGAAGGATTTCTGCACAGCTGTCGACACTTCACAACGATGTGCCACTCTTCCACGGCGAGACGTGTCCTTCGAGATACTGAATTTGTCCAGGTCTGCGGGCGGATCTGCCGAACGTAGGACTGCCGCCACGACACTTGCCACCTATGTGCGAAATTGAAAGGAAATTGACAAGGATGCGTATGGTTTTTATGTGACAAAATAATCACTAAATTTTCCGTCGTTACGTCTATTATATCTTTGTCAAGGAAAGATCATTACTGATATATACACACCTGATTATTGGACATCCGGAAGCGATCAGCCACTTCAATAACAGCCGGTGCATTGAGGATGCGGTGAGGAAGGCTGATTGATACAGTTGATTCTCTCGGCTGTCGGTATGGTGGTTCTAGCTGTGATTCGGAGTTGCTCGATGATCTGCTTTCTATAGATTCATCGTCGCTCTCAGCTTCGGTTCCTAATTTCGTTTTTGAGGTGCCTGGCTCATCACGAGATTGTTGTCTTGAGAGTTGCCGTTTTCTCTTGACAACGAACACTTTATCATTCCCACTCATTGTTGCCTGGCGCAGGCCCCGTTGATCCTCATAAAATTTAATATCTTCTTGTTTGTTGTTGTCTGAGAGCAGTCGACTTTTCTGTATCTCTTCAATAGCATCGGGAGCTCCGATGTCCCAGAGCTTGTTCAGATTTTCTGAAAACTTCTCCCTGCCTTTTCCCGCGTCACTGTCTCTCATCTTGCTCTTCTGCAGCGAGCGCCACTCTTCCCACAGTAACTCCAGTTTTCTTTCGCAGTTACGCCTCGTGATCGTCTTTATACGTGCCATGTTCCAAAATGCCAGAACATTGGCCACCGTGTCTTTTACGGCGGCCTTCCTGTCAGTAGTTTCCTGCTTGGCATAGAAGAAGTACTGGAGAACTTGATGGGTGGTTGGCAATTTGGCACCACCGATCGAGGAAGATGGCTGACCAATTAAGAAGACGTCCGTGGCTGACCTTAGAGAAGGTGGTGCTGTTGTTGCTGCTTTCTCTTTTCCAGAATAAGTAACTTTCAGAGTCTTCCCACTCCTGGTTGTTAACAGTTTATCCATTGTACTAAAGTCTAGACTTATCAAACAAGAATCAATTGACACAGTTGATCTGTAAAAAGCAAACTGTGATTAGTAAAAATATTGGTCATAGACATAGCGTGTGTGTGTAATTGGGATTTTAGGATGCGCCCAGCTACTGATGCTATGATTACGTCCATAACGGGGGACAAATACGGTATTTTAAATTTTAATGTTATTTCTAGGTGAGTGTAGCTTCTAAACCACTTGTCCGATCAACTTGGTAAGTATCTGAGAGGATTTCTTTCACTGAGAGGATTCAGAAAATATGGTCAGTTGATGATTTATCTTTATTCAGTAAAAAATTGTCAATTTGGCCAAATTTCCAAAATTGAAATTTTCAAGGTCGATGCGCGACCCCTAAATATTGATCGATTTTGATAAAAATGGTGTCAGTGTACTTCCACTGAACCAAATCATGGGAAAAACTTTGACCAGCTATAATTTTTTTAAAAAAGTGAAAAGTGATCCACCCTAATGACCAGGGGATTGTTGGTACAATTGTTGGTGTAATGTGCAGGAGCGCCGTCTTGCTGGAACCATGTTGGGAAATATCCTTCTTCATTCAAGACACTGGGAAATGCTTCTTCCTTGAGCATACGTAGGTAGGTGCCTCCAGTGACATGTTCATCGAAAAAGAGGGGGCCTATGATGCGATCCTTCCAAATGCCACACCATACCATCACCCGAGATGCACCTTGTTCCTTTGAAGAGGTATACCAGTGAGGGTTGTTTTGAGACCAGTAGCGGGTGTTGTGTCAATTTACCTCACCATTTCCATAAAAATCAACCTCGTCACTGAACAGAATGGTGGACGGGAAATTGGTATCCCGAGCATAATTATGGTTTGTAGAAATAGAAAAATATGAATTTCTCCTATGATGCCGGACTTATGGGACACCCTATATATATATATATATATATAATATATATATATATATATATATTATATATATATATATATATTAACGTACGGCCACATATGCAGTGTCCTTTTTGGAAATTTGGAAATGGCCATCCTATGTACATCACACTCGCTTCATCCACGCCCAGTCGCTTACAATTCACTCACACACAATATTCCTTTCACATTATAAGTTATATTTTGTTTATATTGTTATATCTTTACATTACAAGTTATACTTTATACTATACAAATCATCAAACTATACAAATTGTCAGTGGCGTGTACTCCTAAGACGCAACGTAAGCATTGCCTACCCTATAAAAATGATTCCCTTCCAAATTAAAATATCTTTGTTTAGTTAACATATTATTTATTTTAATTGTATATAGAGCATTCTGCATTTTTTTTATTTAAGTGTCAGTGAATTTATACCTGCTGTAATAGGAGTCCAGACTTTTGAAACTTGCAAGATGGGCATTTGCTGCTAGAAAATCTGTCCCTCAAATACACAACATTCAATTTGCAGTAACCTTGTTCCGTCTCTTGCAGAATAAAATGATCTGCCACTGCCAGATGTAAGATGAAAACTATTAATTTAACTTATGTTACTCCCCTTTTTTCGCAAATCCATGTAAATAAGATTCAGATCAATCTAAAATGCTGTGGAAAGCATTCTGATGCTAGAATGTCCCCTCAATAATATTTGTTGTTAAATTGGAAGGGAATAATTTTTATAGGGTAAGCAATGCTTACCTTGCGTCTTAGGAGTACACGCCACTGCAAATTGTCATACTTAGCAAATAAACACCTACACCATGAGTCATATGTTTAGTTTTGTAGTTGTACAGTTATCAATCTAGTCCTTCTCATACACCATCTTAACTTAAGGTCACTGGCAGTCTAGAAAGTCATTCCAGCTTCACCCTGGAATGGAGCTTTCCAGAATTCGATACCAATGCTTTCTTGGTACCTGCTAGTTACAATTGGGCCTACACTAGGCGGCTAATCTGGTTGGCGTAGATCCCTTTGAGAAGTTCCCATACGGGGTTCTTTACAAGATAGTACTGGTGGGTTTTCCCCAATCCCGACACCGCTCGTCAAACTAGCCTAGAGGTTCAAACTAGAAGGGCCATCCCGACTTCTAGTTGAGAAGCCTAATCCTCCTTCCTTCTTGAACTTCTTCACATCCGGAATAAAGTCTGGAAAAAACACCCTGCCAGGTATCGTAACTCCCTCCGCGCATCTGCCTCCAGCGTCAGGCCATGCCAAGGGGAGGGGATCCCCGTTGGGTGTTTTTATTTTTCCATTACAAAAAAATATTCTGATAATTCTTTACTAAAATCTTTTAACAAAAATACTTTCTGAAATTAATAAAGAAGAATGAGATATTAATTGGAACCTATCTAGACTTCCAAAATTTGAAGGCGAAATATGGAAATCCTAAAACCCCCACACCGATACTAGATTTTACACACTTCTTGATAACTTTATTAATAATCGAGATAGTATAATTGTCGGAGACTAACTGCCCTAACGTTAATTACGAGACTTTTACTGATAATGATGAGGGTTTGAGATTGATTGAGTTCATGGAAGATAATTTTTTACGACAGATGGTTACTGAACCAACGTGCAATGACAATATTTTAGATATGGTGATGACGAACGGCGAAAATATAGTCGAAGGTTTAGAAGTCGGTGAGAGTTTGGGATGTAGTGATCACCGAATTATTAGGTTTAAGCTATTGATAGAAAATACTAAGGATAGTAACGTAATAGAAGTCCCTGATTTTCGTAGGGCCAATTTTGATAGTTTTGCGGACAGGATGAGAGTAGTGGACTGGGATAGCTTATTTATGGGAAATGACGCAAATTTTCATTGGGAGGCGTTTAAAGAAAGTTTTTTGAATATCGAAAGGGAGTTTATTCCTCGAAGGCCCAAGTGATGGACTAGGGAAATAGGCGAGTTCATAAACGAGTGTAACAGAGTGAAAAGACTTAATAAACGCAATGGCACGGTAGCTAACTTTAATATATATCGAGCTTAGATGTCAGGTTAAAAGATAAGTTAGGAATGCTAAGCGTAATTTAGAGATACTTTTAGCTGCAGATAGTAAACCTAATCCCAAAAAGTTTTTTTGACTACGTGAATAATCGTAAGCCAATAAAAGATAATATAGGCCCTCTAGTGCAGTGTTTCCCAACCGGGGGCCATATGGCTCCCTGGGGGCCATGGCACATTTGAAGGGGGCCACAGGAAAATGTTATTTTGTAAAATAGAGTTAAATCTGCATATTACATACTGAAAATAATGCTTATGGGGGCCACGGGAAAAAATAAGGTTCCTAAGGGGGGCCATAAGCCAAAACTGGTTGGGAACCACTGCTCTAGTGGACGCTAACGGCGCTTTGGCTTCCGACGCTCAGGCGATGGCGGGTATTTTTAATAACTTTTTTGCAACAGTTTTTACCATAGAAGACGAAGACGTAAATAATGTCCCCGATGTGGACGATATTGTTCCATTTAATAGCGAGACTATTTTGAATGAAATAACTGTACGAGGATGAGATTGCGCATTATATGGATAAGCTAAAAGCTAGCAAGGCTCCAGGCCCTGACGCGCTTTATCCTAGACATCTGAAAGATTTGAAAGACGTTATTGTAGGCCCCTTAACAAAGATTTTTAATAAGTCATTGGAAGCGGGGATTATTCCTGAAGACTTCAAATTAGCTTACGTTACGCCCATTTTTAAAAAAGGCGACCGCACAGTAGCTAGCAATTATAGGCCTATTAGCTTAACGTCAATTGTCGGTAAACTTTTGAATTCGTAGTTAGGGATCGTATCATCGATCACTTAGAAAGTCACGATTTGATTAATAGTAGTCAGCATGGGTTTCGACGCCATAGATCTTGTTTAACTAATTTGTTAGAATTTTATAACGAAATAGTGCGCGAATACGATAGGCATAGAGCGGCTGACGTTATTTATTTAGACTTTAAAAAAGAGTTCGATGCAGTTCCGCATAGAAGATTAATTGCGAAGGTTAAAGCGCACGGTATACGGGGTCAGGTAGCTAATTGGTTAGAGGAATGGCTTTGTGCTAGGAAACAGAGGGTCGTGGTTAATGGTAGTGAATCGTGGTGGTTGGATGTAGGTAACGGTGCCCCTCAGGGTTTAGTGTTAGGCCCATTGCTATTCGTAATCTACATTAACGACGTAATGTAGGCTTGACCAGTAACGTGTCAAAATTAGCAGACGATACTAAAATAGGCGGTAAAGTTGTTAACGTGGACGATAGAAATAGGCTCCAAGACGATGTAAATAGGATTATGGAGTGGACGGATAAGTGGCAGGTGCAACTTAACGTAAATAAATGTAAAGTTTTGCATATAGGTTCTCGTAACAACAGTTACACGTACACGATGGATGTTAGACAGTTAGCGAGCGTTGATGAGGAAGTAGATTTAGGCGTACGTGTATCTAAGGATTTAAAAGTTAGGAACCAGTGCCTGGAGTCTTGCGCAAAAGCTAATAGGATGTTAGGCTTCATAGCGCGTAATTTCAAATTTAAATCGAAGAATATTATATTGCCCCTTTACAAGTCCCTAGTCAGGCCTCATTTAGAATATGCCGTTCAGTTTTGGTGCCTGTATTTGCGTGAGGATATTGATAGGTTGGAAAGTGTTCAGCTTCGCGCCACGAAACTAATTCCGTCATTGCGCAACAAGTCTTACGAAGATAGGATTAAAGAATTAAGACTTGCATTCACTCGAAACTAGGAGATTAAGGGGGTAGCTTTTTGAAGTTTTCAAAATCGTTAAAAAACTCGATAACGTAAATTTTGACAAACTGTTCACTTTCGATAATAGCAATACTCGTAATAACGGATTTAAGTTGCATTGCAGACGTTTCATTACTAACATCGCTAAAAACTTTTTTACGTTTAAAGTAATTGATAAATGGAATAATCTTCCCGTGTGTGTCCGTCGTGAACTCTACCAGCTTTAATGTTTAAAAAACCGTTTAGATGGGCATTTTAAAAATATTAACGTTGTTTGAAATAAAAAAATAATTAGCAACAGGAGCTCTGTGGGTAATGGTCGAGGATGAGTCTGTTGACGATTAAGGCCAGCTTGTGATATGCCAGCAAAAAAAAAAAAAAAAAAAAAGTAACACGAACTTAGATGTAGCTCGTAGTGTAAACTTAACCCACTTTTTGTTATACTTTTTATATTTTTTTTCTTATCCTCTCCTTACTTGCATGTCTGTAGTTTGCATGTTATGATAGTGTTTGAGTTAAGACTGCGTTTGCATGGTTTGTAAGCGTTCTTATTTTACTTCTTTTCATCTTTCACCCCTTTCCTATTCTCTTCGACTATTTTTCCGACTTGTCGGCAGTGGCCTGCGGATGATGATGGTGAGTCTTCTTTCTCTTTTTCTGAAGGAATTTTAACCCACGAATGATAGGTTTTGCTACTTACTTAACCCCTTATTCTCTTCTTTTAACCCCCGACTCTCTTCTTTCGGGCTAACCTCAGAGTGGATCTTAGGGTCTTTGTCACAAATTGAGTTCCGAGATCAATTTGACCTTTTTGTGTCCACGCCATACAGATACACAATTATGCCAATATAACATTAATGGGACGTAATGTTATGTCACATAGAGCCGAAGTTGTCATATGTCAGTTTTGATAGAATTAGTGTTCCATTTCATTTAACGATGAAATAATTCCCCACAGGGCCACAACTACCATAAAGTTTTGTACAAATTTTGGGAGTGGCATAACATTGTATCCCATAAATTTTATCTTGACAGTTTTGCGTGTGAAGCTTGCTTAATTTTTGCTGTGATGGATATTTTTCCAAAATTTACTCCCTCAATTTTTCTTAGCATAATGCATGCGCGAAGGAAATTTACACATACGCAATGAATACGTGCATATAACAACAAGAATTGCCCTTTATATGCTTTTGGCAGTGTGTGTTAACGTGCATTAAATAGCTACATATAGAAAATTAAATGCGTACAGTTGCATTTTTGTTAATCTTTTACAGATTGATTAAACCTCAATGACCGACCGCTACGAAATGTTAAGGTTTCATCCAAATGTTTTCATAACAACTCTACAAAGAATTAATATTAATTTTTTTTTTTAGTTTCAAAATAATACTTTTTTTTTGTTCTGACTATAAACTTTTTAAATGGAAATATAAAATTTTTGGGTCTTCTCGGTTTCATTCGCTGCTGATTTTTAATAAAAAGATATACTATATTTCTTTTCGATAATTTTATGCGCATCAACCCTAGCTTAACTAAAATAGAAAGTAAATTATACCCACTTATAATCTAAATCAGGGGTGCAGAACCTTTATTGTGTGGCGGGCAATTTTCAACTAAAATACTCTCCACCCGGCAAATTGCAGCTTCAAAAGTAGTTTGGGACATAATTAAGATGTAAATATTGTATGACTTTAAAATTTAAATTTGAATGTTTGAATGTTTTGAAATTGAATATTTTAATTATTTGAAGTTTAATTGATTAAAATGTTTAAGTAAATCCTCGCGTGCAAGTCGCTTTGTCATCCAGATTTTTCTAACTAGCACAAATACCATTGACGGAAAATTAAAATAATCATACAATATTTATCAGTTGCGCTCGGCTAAAGGCTATTCTTTCGGCCATTCGGCTGCAATTGTATTGTAAATAGAATGTTAATAGGCTTAGAAGTGTTTCTGCTATAGTTATTGATAATGACATACTTCCTTATTTTTCTATTTTATGATAATTACTTTTATATCAAACTGTCCCCGGACAATTAAAAACTAGCCCGCGGGCGGCAGGTTCCCCCATCCCTGATCTAAATGAACGCAATATCTTTCACAAAAATCATACGATATCTCGTTTCGAAAGTATACAATACCCTTTTCAAAAAGGTAAGGTTAGGTTAGATTAATTTAGGTTAGGTTAGGATAATGCAACAGTTGTTATAGTCTATTACTGCATCGGTTTTAATTTCAAGTTTATGATCACAAAATTTTATGTTGGTGTATTCTTTTGCCCAACAATAAATAAACCTAATAATCTTTGATAATGGAATATGGTGTTTTCGGATCATGTTCCATCGCGCACCGAAACTGTTTTATTACAAGTTTACACCTTTCTGGCACCTCCATACGCAATTATTATGTACGAGTTTGGTCACCATTTTATGTTTTCTACCACATTCCTTTTCTCTTGGTGTTTATTATGTTCCTCTCCCGTAAAAAATGTACTTCATCTTCTTCTGTCTGCAGTCTATTATGCAACTTTATTACAGTAAAAATGGATGAAGAATTTAATTTACGTCATCCGATAGCTTGATAGCTTAACTGCTTAACGTAAGTGAGCCCTAACCCAGCAGCTTACGAAAAGGGTATTGTATACTTTCGAAACAAGATATTGTACGATTTCTGTGGATATTGTGTTCATTTAGGCTATAGGTGGGTATAATTTACTTTCTATTTTAGTTAGGTTTTTGGGCTACGTCGTAGCCAATGTCATAACACTGCTTCCCGTTGATCAGCGAAGTTAAGCGACATTGGGTCGGATAGTAGTTGGATGGGAGACGTCCGCTGCGTCCAGACAATGTAGTGACCCGTGGTTCGGATTCCACGTAAAGATGTGGGTCCCCTCTGTCATATGACCTTAGATGTTGCGAAGGAGGTTAAACAAAACCAATAATTATTATTAGTTAGATTGGGTTTATACACTGTATCCTGATTTTGGTTAATTTCCACATTTAAGAAACACCAAAATTGAATTCTGAGCATAAAATTACCTAACAGCAACGAATGAAACCGAGAAGATCCAAATTTTTCCCTCCAAAAAGGTTTTTAGTGAAATTGTAATTGTAATATAGAGCAAACTTATAAGTAGCCAATTTGTCAATCACACTCGTCAGTCAGCGTGGCAAGGTATAACAAAGGTACGTTCGATGAAGGATCTTTGGGAAAGTAGTTTGAATCTGGTAGGAGTTAAAAAGTTTATATACAGTGGCCCTCATAAGTATTCGTAGAGAGAAGTAATTCATTTATATTTGTCCTTATCTTTTGTACCATGCATACGATAGGTATGGAAAATTTACCGTTCGTTTGGAAAAATATAACAAATAAACAAAATTAGTTCAACTCAGGGTTGCCACTAGCGCTTTAAAAGCTTTATAATGGCTTTATTACGGCTTTATTTGGTGTGGGGATGATCTTTAAAATGGCTTTATTGAGTATAATTACTTATTAATGTAGGCTTTTTCTTGGATGTACCGGTATTGCATACTGTGAGAAAAAGTACTCGTACCCCAAATGAAGGTTCCCCTCCTATTATAATTAAATATTTATATTGTTACACTGTATAACCAAATTCAGTAATGGCGTGGCATGGGACAATAATATTTTTATGGCCCTATGCCAACACATTATTGAATCTGACTGTACAGGGTGTTCGACAAGTCCCGTCACCCCCTACAAAATGTGCAATAATTGTGCATATTGTAATACCAATTTTATGTTTGTGATTAATTGTATTTATATGTGGTAGGTGTAATTTAAGAAACAAGTCACTAGCAACCAGGGCTGTGGAGTCGGCACATAAAAAACCGACTCCGACTCCTCAATTTTTTGTCTATCCGACTCCGACTCCGAAGGTATATTAATTCTAAATCTGCTATGATGATAATTACACAAGAGGCATTTCATCACCACCACGTGAAGCATCATCATCTGTGGTCATTGTTACGGTAACTTTGTCTGTAGTAAAGAATCTTGTAAGTGGTGCTTGTCGTTCAGTAGATTTCTGATCTTTTGTTAACTTTGAAGTAGTTGGAAGGTTTTTATTACTATCTTTCTCAATGACAACTTCTAAAATTTTGGGATGGAAACACTGCAAATGTCTTTTCAAATTTGATGCTCTGGTTGGTGCATTTTTATCAGAGCCAGTAAAACCACTGATTTTTGCTTCACATAATTTTTCATCATCATCATCATCTTCTATCATACACTGACACACGAAATGTTTCCCATCTGTGGTTATTGTAAAATATTAAAAAACTGCAGACTTTGTTGGAAGTGTCTTTGCCATTGTGAAAGGGGTTTTAGACTTGAAAGTTAAAAACTTATGAAATTTAGAAAGAACTCGAAATTAAATAAGCATTAAAAATCAAAAATATTATCTGAAAAGAAAAAATGAATTAATGGCATTAGTGTCTGAAATGGAAAACATTGTGTTTATTATTTAAGTGGTTTAACCACCATAGCTGCCAGTGATATCACACACAAAAACATATTTTATTAAAATTTATATTGAGGTCGGAGTCGGTACATTTTTACCGACTCCGACTCCGACTCCAGCACCACCAAAATTGCTTCCGACTCCGACTCCACAGCCCTGCCAGCAACAATTACTTTAATTACAGTAAATACTGTTATTTATTAAAAAACCGTTCACAGGCTTCATATCGTTTCTGCATGTCTGTATCACTTAATTCATTAACAAATGACGGGTGGTATGGTTTCATGCCGAGATCTTTTGTCATGTGATCTCTCATTGTGGACATCGGGACTGACAAGTTCTTGTGATTTTTTCGGTGAACGAGCCACTGATGCAATCACACCTTCACATTGTTCTGCTCACGTTGTTAGTCTTCCCGACCGTGGTCTGTCCTTGATGGAGTCAGTTTCAAACAGCTTTTTCTCCCAGCATAATACCGTCTTGTTTGGTGGTGCAGCCTTATTGAATCTTGTGTTGAAATCATTCTGGATATCAAGCATCGTTTTGCCAGTATGTGACCTTTCATGAGCCCATGTGCTCATCACTATTCTTTCCTGGTCTGCCATTGTTCACACAACTCTAATACCTGGAAAAGAAAAAAAAGTCAATGAATCACATATAAATTCAATTCATCACACAAAAATAAAATTGGTATTACAATACAGGGTTGGTACCCAAAAACCCAACCCAAAACCCACTGGAATTTTCAGTGGGTTTTTGGGTTTTTGTTCTGAGATGTTTATTTTAAAATAATTGAAATTTTTCTGATTGCTACATTGTTTAATTGTAGCTAATTAGAATGACTTGGCATGTTGATTATTTCAAGTAAGCTGACTTATAAAACAATTCTTAAATTATGCAATGTGTAAATAAAGATTATGAAAAATTTAAAAGTTATTAAAAAGGATTTGCACCCATTGTGAACACTATGGGCAATTATTGAATCATTTGACACATTGCTCCAACCATCTTGAATTAAAGTTACAGTAGAATTGACTAATTCTTTTTTCATTGAATCCAGTACCTACTTCATTATAATAGCCTGGTCTTAAATTTTGGATCCATTTAATAAATTCTTTATTCTCTACAACCATGGCCGTAACTACCTATGAGATCACCGAGGTCCGGACCTCGGTAATTATTTCCTAAAAAAAAAGAGTGAACCGTTCTCCGTGTATGAAACGCATATTACCGCTTTTCTTTTGAAAAGAGGGAGCGTCGAGCGTTTTGTGTTTTGTGTTTAGTGTATAGCTTGGGTTGTGTTTGTAGATGTCATTTTGGTCTGAATTTTGCTCGTCCCGCCGCGCTCGAAAAAAATCTGGACCTCACTAATTTCTAAACCCTAGTTACGGCCCTGTCTACAACTACAAATGGAATATTTGCTGAAAAGAAAAATCTGGCCATTTGCAAATCTAGTTGTTCTTTTTGATCTACAGTTGTTCTAACCACATATGGCATTATCTGACCTTGCGTTTTCTTGACTGGAGTAGAATGAAAAAATGGTATGGAAGATTCAGAAGCGGTTGAAGTGAATGAAGTCTATTTTGTACTTCCAGCATCTACTGCTGAAATCAGATATGGCTTTTTAAAATTATGAATACTGTGCGCAATAATAGGATCATTACCTACTGAACTCCAGCTATCTTGTATAAGGGTAATGGTACAATCATCAAGATTAAGGTCATTCTTCATTTCATGGATTACTTCATCATTAACTTTTATTAACAGATAAGATGCCAACCTTTTCCTGTTTGGTGGTTCATATCCTGATCTTAGACCTTTGATTAATTTTATAAATTCTTTATTTTCTAAAATGTTGAAGGGTATGTTAGCTGAAAAAAAGAACCTTGCAACTCGTAAATCTAATTCTTCCTTTTGGTCCACAGTCATTCTTACCACAAATGGTGTAATTGATCTTTGCCTTTTATGCTTTATTGGTGTTGAATGACAGAATGTGGATGATGAAGAACCTGCACTCGTGTCACTCATTTCAGGCACATTTTCACTTATAATCTTTGGATCATCTTTGCCAGAAGCCAAAGTTGGAGGAAGTGAATCAGTTTCAACTGATGCTCCAAATTCGAGTCTCGGCATACCTCTTGCCTCATTTTCAAACATTCCACTTTTCTTTTACTGCATTTCTCTAGATGATGTTTTACTCTCTCAATTTTTCGAGTGATACTTTCTTTGCAATAATTGCATAGTACTCTAGTAGGCTGATCACTTAATAATGTCACCTCGTCCCATTCGATAGCTTTAGATCTTCCACCTCTATAACTCTGAGTTTGGCATCTTAAAAATTTAAATTTGATTTAGGTCTAAATAAAGCTGAAATCTGCTGTTAAGAAATAAAGGAAAGATCTAAAATTAAAATGGAGAAAATTCTAATGTCATTATTATCTCTCATATCTGAACTTTCTGTGAAATAAAGATGCCTTTTTAATATACCGGGTGAACCAAAAATAGGTGGACAGTAAATGATAACGTTTATTTTGAGAATACATATACAATTATATTTAATTTTTTTGTATACTATAATATAAAATAAAATAAAAAATTAACTTATACAATACAAAAGCACTGAAAATTTTATCAACGCAGGTGCTCAAATTGCTGTCCATCACAATTTACACAGCTTTGAAGTCTACCTTTCACACTTCGACAAACATTTTTGCACAAGTTTCTTTGTGCATTAATTTCTTGAAATGCATCTCTGATGTAATTTTTCAAATCACCAACACTTCGTGGTTTTCGACTATAAACTTTGTCCTTGAGTACTCCCCAAAAGAAAAAATCCATTGGGGTAAAGTCAGGTGAACGTGCAGGCCATTCAATTTGACCTCTTCGGCCGATCCATTTCTCGGGAAATGTTTCATCAAGATACTCACGGACTGCTCTTGAATAATGTGGAGGGGCCCCATCTTGTTGGAAATAGAGGTCATGTGAATTAGGCTGTTGTTGTAAGTGTGGAACAACTTCATTCATTAGAATTTCGAGATACTTATCACCTGTGACTGTTCCATCAACAAAAATTGGTCCTAAAACACCAGAACTTGAAATACCACCCCAAACAGTGACACCAGGCTGGTTTAGTTGCTGCTCTAATGTTAAATGCATGTTCTCACTATAATGAACACCATAGTTATAATATAATATAACACAAACCCTATTCAACCTACTGTCCACCTACTTTTGGTTCACCTGGTATATTGTAGATTAGATAAATAAATTAATAAAATAATAGATATATTAGGCACTACATAATTATCAAACGTTTCTAAAAAAAATTTCAACCCATCAAAAAAACAAAAACCCAGCAAAACCCAGTTGGGTTGTTTTTTTGTGAAAAACCTGGGTTTTTGTCAACCTTGTTACAATATGTATATACATTTTGTAGGCGGTGACGACCTATGTTTATATGCCCTGGTCTTTATTCTTTACTTTTGTCTCAAGAATACACCCTGCGATTTATGAAACACATTTATGAATCACCCTGTATATACATCTCCAAATGGTAATTATTTCGGTTTCATTTCATGTGGCCTGTTGGTTAGTGGTCTTTAAGAAAACTTTATTTCCTATGACGTGGCCGGTATTTGACCAGCTGCATGAGCACGCTGCATCACGCGCACACTTGCTTTTTTGCTGTCTAGCGGTACTCGTATGTATTTGATCAATATATTAATTTTTACATAGGTCTTTAAAATGGCTTTATTTTAAAGAAAATATGGCTTTATTTAAAAATTTTGCCGTGGCAGCCCTGGTTCAACTCCAACATATAATGGAAAACCTCAAAGAATTTGAAGAAAGTAAAAAAAATGTTAAAATACAAAAGTTTTCGTATATTTAATTGCAAAATTATTTAATACTTTGTGTGTCCACCTTTTGCTTGAATGACTTCAATGATTGTTTTTTGGTATTTTTCTACAAGGTTTCGACATCTCTCAGTTGAAATTTTAGCTCATTCTTCTAAAGAAATTTGTTGCAATTCATTCAGATTCGAGGGGTTTCTCTTGCGGGCAATTTTTTCAAGTTAAACCATAAATTCTCTGTTAAATTCAGATCTGAGCTTTGACTGACCACTCGAGAAACTTGAAATTCTTTTGTTGAAGCCATTTCATGGTGCTCTTACTTTTATGTTTTGGATCATTATCCTATTGCAGTACCCAGTTGCGACCCATTTGCAACACCCGAACTGAAGACAGTACATTTTCTTCTAAAATTTCCTGATATTTCTTCGAATCCAAGATTCCATTGATGACGACAAGCTTTCCAATACTAGAAGTACTAAAGCATCCCCAAAGAAGCAAACTTTGTTTAACCGTAGGAAGGATATTTTTTCCTCGAATGGAGTATTTGTTTTTCACCAAACATACCGTTACTTTTCGTTGCAAAGGTTTTCTTCGTGCAACTCTTCCATGTAGACTGTAGACCATTCTTTCTCAATGTACGACGTAGAAGTAGAGGGATTGAGATCGATCTTAGACAGTCTTAATGTTTGGCAAGTATCACTCGCAGTCACTTATGAATTCAATCCATCTTCTTGTACGTTCTCAAACCTTGGAAGACGTCCACGGCTTGGTAGAGTTTTGATTGTTCCAAAGCCTTTCCATTTTTTTTTAACTGCAGCAACCATCGTAAATGGAATTCGAAGTTCTTCAAGCTTTCTATAACCCTTTGTCAAGTCTCCAATCAATAACTAGCCAACGACTGATAAAATTTTTAAATCCTTCAAGCCGAAGGTGAGGACACAAAGTACTAAATAATTTTGTAAATGTACGAAAACTTTCCATTTTAACTTTTGTTTTTATTTTCCTCAAATTCTTTGTTGCTTTACATTAGGCCCTCAATCTGTTGGATTTGAATTAATTATTTATGCAATTCTGCAACAGCGACCCCACATAGAAGTGGGCTAATAAGGCTGCGGAAGAAGAAGAATTTATGTTCAATTATTCCAAACGAACTTTTCATAACTATCCCATGCATAGTACAAAAGATAAGGACGAATATAACTGAAATATTTCTCTACGAATACTTATGAGCGCCTATATATATATATATATATATATAAATTATATATATACAGGGTGGGCCGTAAGTTTCCATACATAGGAAAAATAAACATTTTTTTATGGACAACCATTTTTATTTATATAATATGCTCTACATGGTTGCCATTGTTTTGAAAACACATTTCAATACGTGTTCCCCACTGTTGATGAACACGCATTAGCACAGTTGACGTTATGCTTGTAATGGCGTTGGTGATACATTCCTTTAGATGATTTATGTCTCGTATCTTTTCCTGATACACCATGGCCTTCAAGTGCCCCCAAAGATAGAAATCAAGGGGGGTGAGATCTGGGGATCTGGGAGGCCACTCCACAGGACCACGCCGACCAATCCAAGCATCCGGAAACTGCTGATCCAAATACCGACGCACGTGAAGACCATAATGAGGTGGAGCTCCATCTTGCTGGAAGTAAACTGGGAAGTTACCTTCCTCGTTTAGCAGGGATGGGAAAATCTCTTCTTGCAACATGTTAAGATACCTTTCGGCATTAAGATTTCCACTGACAAAAATTGGTCCAATAATTCTGTCACCCCATATCCCGGCCCACACCATCACTTTACCGGCACCTTGCATCTTCGTCGGACTCAGCCAGTTAGGGTTAGCATTACTCTAATAACGTATGTTTTGCCGATTAACCTCTCCATTGAGGTAAAAATTTGCTTCATCAGTAAACAGATCTTACGTCAAACGCATATTCTTAGGGTATCTGAAACATAAAAACAAACGTTTAATTTTTCCTATGTATGGAAACTTACGGCCCACCCTGTATATATATATATATATATATATATTAGTGATGTAGGTCACATCCGCATCCGCGGAACATCCGCACATTTTCTCGCACCCGCATCCGCACTTTGGACTGCGGATGTCGTGCGGATGTGGACCGTTGAGATAAAATGTCATTAATAAGCGTAAATTATCAAATTCTACTATATTAATAGAACTAGTTCATTGTGCGCAAAAGTGATGCAAGCGACAATACGAGAGGCTGTTCTTGTATGAAGTTACTCTCTTGCAACCTACTTAGATCCACGTTACAAAGCTACGTTATTTTCACGTAGTACATTAGAACGAGTTAAATCATCACTTGGCAAAGCAGTTGAAGAGCTTCAATCTCTTGAATCTGTCGCTTCGCCACCCACCAAAAGAATTAAAGTTTCAGTGACAGAACCAACACCTTCAACAAGCAAATCTATCACAGAATCTGTCTCTCAGTTTCTTGAGTCAAGCAGCAATGACGAGACCTACGCGATGTCAAAAGATGTAGTAAAAATGATCGAGAGCTATCACCAAGAAAAACGCCTGGCTGCATGTGACAATCCTATTAGTTGGTGGAAAAATGCGCAGAATATCTATCCATACTTGAGTAAACTTGCAAGGAAACATTTAGCCTGTCCTCCAACAAACGTACCAAGCGAGAGATTATTTAGCAGTGCTGGATTAATATATGATGAAAAGAGAAACAGACTGGCAGCAGAAAAGGCAGAAAAATTAATGTTCCTTAAGCATAACCTTCCTATAATTAAGTTTGAACATTAAACGATGAACATCTTAGTTTACTTTATTTTAATTACTCATTTATAAATATGCCTAATAAAACTTTAAACTTAATATAAATAGTTATCAAGCTAATTAAAGATCTCTTTCTATAAGGGTGGAGGTTGGGGAAAGAGGTCGGTGGGGTGCATTTGAGTTGGGTTCACGTCCTGCATCCTGGTAACACAATTATGGTTTCTAATTGTGGCTGAAACTCAACAAAATATAACGAATTTATTTGTAGACGAATTCACTAATTGATTTCTATATTAGTTAGATGCTTGATATTATTTTATATGTTCAGAGAAAAGTACAGCAATTATTGTACAATTAATCAATTATACTACATTATAGCTACAGCTCTCTCTATATAATAACTTATTATATACGTTAAACACAACAAATCTCGAATATATCCTAAAAAATAACGAAAATGTAGACATCCGCATCCGCATCCGCGGATGTTGAAATCAAACATCCTCATCCGCATCCGCGAATGTGAAAAAAATGACATCCGCTACATCACTAATATATATATATATATAAATTATTTCACGAAAGTAACACGTGAAAAATATTTATGATGAATAAAACCACGAAGGAAAGGAAACATAGAATGGTGCTCAAGCGCTTTCGTCTAATGATATTAGACGAAAGCGCTTGAGCACCATTCTGTGTTTCCTTTCCTTCGTGGTTTTATTCATTATATATATATATATATATATATATATATATATATATATATACACGGTGAACCAAAAGTAGGTGGACAGTAGGTTGAATACGGTTTGTGTTATATTATATTATAACTATGGTGTTCATTATAACTATGGTGTTTGTGTTATATTATATTAAATATTATAACTAAATTTATTTAAATTTTATTTTGTATTATAGTATACAAAAAAATTAAATATGTATTCTCAAAATAAACGTTATCATTTACTGTCCACCTACATTTGGTTCACCCTATATATATATATATATATATATATATATATTTATATATATATATATATATATATATATATATATATATATATATATATATATATATATATATATATGTTAAACACAGACCGTGCATGGAACAAGGAACTCTTCTGGGAAAATTAAATCCACTATAGTCCGAATAAGCAATGGTAAATGACAAATACCATTGCTTATTCGGACTATAGTGGATTTAATTTTCCCAGAAGAGTTCCTTGTTCCATGCACGGTCTGTGTTTAACATATAAGTTTCTCAGGGAACCATTCTGACTTTGTGTGGTGTGTGTATATATATATATATATATATGTGTGTGTATATATATATTGCCTGAATGCCAGGCAAAGTCCGAAATAACACTTTACTTTGGACCAGGATTAATCCTATGCAAGCATTCCTCAGATTGCCTGTTAAGATTTAGACAAAGTGCGAAATAAAAGACTATTTCGGTCTTTGCCAAATATCGACAGGGAATCTGCGGAATGCCTAGACGAGTAGGGTACACGACAGTCTGCAGTTTACCGTCTCGTCAGAGTTTGCCATATATATATATATATATATATATATATATATATATATATATATATATATATATATATATATATATATATCAGGGCCCTGCGAATCACATTTTTTTTCGAATCGAATCGAATCCCGAATCGAATCAACTGTACACATATAGAGTGGTGTGTTTCTACACACAATTAATAATAAGCATAAAATTAATTAAATTTTGAGAACAAAGGACAAAGTAAATCCTTCTAAAAAAAATATATTAAGTATTTGATCATGAGGAGGAACAATGGTATTAAAGTATGATAAGTGTTATTACCCAAGAGATTGGTCTCAGTATATAGATTGAATTATAATCTTAGTAAAAAGAAAAGTGTTTATTTATGAAAGTGTTCTTCAAAACAACAACACTGATGTTTACCGGACTTAATGGAGATTCGAAAATATGGAATCGGAGCCCGAGCTAACGAATCAAATCGAATCCTCTCTCCCGATTCGAAATCAAATCGAATCTTCGCAGGGCCCGAACACACACACACACACACACACACACACACACACACACACACACACACACACACACACACACACACACCATTGTTAATGGAGATAAAACTATCTCTGTTGGGTATAGAAAGTTTGTTGAAAAAGATTTGTATACTCCATTATCTCTATGTACTTTGATATTTGGGTGCTTGGTTCCATTTGATTCCACTTTATAGGTTGTTATATTATAATGAAGAACTCCAATTGTTCCAATGATGTTAAGTAATAAGTAAAATTTTTATTGATATGTTTTTCCCAGAAAGATTGCTGATGGTAATGCATCATCCTTTGTTCCCCCAAATTTATGTAATCCCCGTTACCCCTTATGCCCATAAAAACGCCTGTAACTTTGGGGATATATATATATATATATATATATATATATATATATATATATATATATATATATATATATATATATATATATATATATATATATTAGGGTGCCACATAAAAATCATTTTTTGATTTTTAGGACGGCCCTTTGTGGGATTGTTAGGTTGGGTGAAAAAGCCCTGAATATGAAATTTTAGCCAAATTGAAGGATATTTAGGGGTTCCGCATCGACCATCTCTGGCGTACCACGTGTCAGAAGTAATGAGTTTCTCCAAGAAATTGCTCCAGCTCCAAGGGGTAAAGTAACATGTACAATGTCAATATAAATGCTATCATATACGATGGCGTAGAGGACAGTCACAGCTATATTTCCATAGCATTAAGTTTATTCCATCTCCAATATTTTTTTTTATATTAATATTTTTGTCGCGGTTCAAAAGTTTTTTTTCAAAGTTTCACCTTAATACGTTTATGCTTTGTAATCCAAACCACACCAACCGGCAACCAGCTTATAACAACACCATACGCAACTAGCAAACAGTGCAAACACCTTAACAATATTGTTCAACATTATTTCATAATTAATTGGAATAAACTTGTCCCACCATGCCTGGGTAGCAGGATACTATTCTGTGTGTAATGTTATTAATAATACAAAATCATTAAATCAATTTCAATTTTATTGCAACAAAACAACTTAATATTATTAAAATAAAAAACATTTTATTCCGTATTAATCATAGTAATATACTGAGCCTACTGGCCATATAAATCAAAATAATAACTAAGAAATAAAGTATATACGATTATACATTGTTATACAGGATTAATAGGAGTAACACCCTATAAAAATGAAGCAAATTCAAATATACCATAAAGTACTCCCAAACCCGTTAAGGATTTCCGCTGCGGGCGCTCGGGTGCTCTTTGCGGTGCTTCTCAACGACTTGCATCAAGTACTGCCGTTGCTCCTCGTCCTTGGTGAGTGCGAGATTGTAGTTCTGCATCAGCGCGACCCCTCGCTCCGCCCGGACATTGACAACGCTCAACGTAGAGACACGGCGTTTCCCCGCCAGGTAGGACGCATTGTTCGACCAGGTAGCCGGCTCCAACTCTAGGAAAGAAGTATTGATCGCGAGCCGCTCGAAAAGAAGCGTGCTGGATGTCGTTCAAAAGTCTGCGACTGTCTTTCGCTCGAGCTCCTCCGGGCAGACGTCCAGGGCAATGCGCTTGGGTGGCTCCTCGGTGCCCTCGACATCCTTGATGGCCGTCGCAATTCGACTCTTCTCCTCCAGCGGAGTGTCGTCATCGAAGAGAGCGAGGGCGGCCAGGTGTTCACTCAGGTACCAGAGATGTCGTCGAAACACAGGGGAGGTAGCCTTGGACACGTCCTTGTCCACCTTGTCGTAGTCAACCAGCGCCTTGAGCATCGCCAGGTCAGTTCGAGGGGCAGCGGCGGGAAGGGGCGCCGTAAACCAGGCCGGAATGTAAACCAGCAGCGCAAAGTTTACGAAGCGCAGGATGCCCCGGGCCTCGCGAGCCTTAATGGGGAGCTGCTGCCGGAAGAGGTGGAGCTTGATGGCGTATATCACTTTGGCCATCCACCGGGCGCGGTGGAGTGCGCCCGGTCGCATGAAGCGCACACCTCGCTGGGGGACGCCTCCAAGCGCTATGATCGCCAGCTCCAGGAGCTCTCGGTAGTCGTCCCGCGGCTGGCCCTTGGTGATGTGACCCTTGAAACGCGCGATCAGATCGTCTCGCGCCTTGAGCAGCGGCTTAGTAAGGTCTTCCTTGGAGATGGCGCTGAATTGGTCGGTGCAAACGGATTGCCAGCGCTCCTTCAGTCGCGAGAACAGTTTAATGTCAGGACCAGAGGAGGGGCCCATGCACTCGATGAAGGCTTTCTCTGCCACCAATTCTAGCATGTGGTGCCGACAGGCCAGGTTCAGCAGCTGGCGGTGAAGGCCCTGCTCGATGAAGACGCAAGCGCCCGAAACGACGCCCGTGTTGGCAGCTGTCGTGTCAAAGGAGAGCCCGACGACACGATCAGCGATTCCCCAGTCATCCAACGAGTTCAGCACAGCATCTGCTTGGGCGCGACCAGTTCCAGCAGGCAGCTTCGGCACGGAGAGAAGTTTGTCGACGCCGTCGCCGGACACGACTATGGCGAGGCGATCGACCTTCTTGCCGCTGAAGTCGGACACCATCTTCCCGTCCCAGTGAACGATGAGCGGGACACTGGGATCGAACGTCATCTTCACTTCTTTGGCGATTTCCCCTCGATGACGCAATCGCCAACGCCGAATCGTCTCGTGACTGAGAGCCAGTACGGTAGTATATAATATAGCTACCTTGCACTAGCAGGCCTATTTAATAGTGGCATTGCACATAAAAGGATTGAAGTTACCTGTATCAATTACATTATAAACGCATGTAGCTACAAATATAAATGTTGTTGTTAGGTTTATTTTCATTTTTGTGAAGTTAGCACTTCTTACATCTAACATCTTCCAATTAAAAAATGAGACAGTCAGCAATTCTAATTTCTGAGTACCAGTACCTAATTGAGTTATCTGAGTTTTTTTTTTTTTTTTTTTTAAACCATTGGTTTTTTTTTTTTTTTTTAAACCATGGTTTTTTTCAACCCTGTATATATGTAATAGTGCCATGGTTACAGGTTTCCCAGATAAATCCATTATTTCGAACACACGGTACAACAGAAACGGTCGATGCGGAACCTCTAAATGTACTTCGATCGGGCTCAAACTTCATATTTAGGGTTTTCTCATCCAACCAAACAATATGACTAAGGGCCATTCGAAATTTCCAAATTCTAAAAACTGCCCCTATAGAGTGTGGCACCCTATAATATATATATATATATATATATATATATATATATATATATATATATATATATATCTTGAAATGAGCAAACATCGTCCCTATATATAAAAGAGGGGATAGATCTCAAGGAAAGAACTATAGACCAGTGTCTTTGACGTCCCACCTCACCAAAATAAAATTTTGGAAAGAATAGTCAGAGAGGAAATCTATGACTTCTTCGAGACATTGGAAAGATTGAACGAAAATCAACACGGATTCCGATCAAGAAGATCATGCCTATCACAACTTATAGAGCATTATAACAATGTTCTAGATGCACTTGAAGGCAATGAAATCTATGATGTCATATACACGGATTTTGCTAAAGCTTTCGACAGATGCGATCATGGTGTAATAGCACATAAAATGAAGCATATGGGAATAACGGGCAAAGTGGGAAAATGGATCTACAACTTCGTCAGAAATCGACTACAGGTGGTCAAAATTCAAGGTGTATCATCATCAGAATCAGAAGTACGCAGCTCAGTATCACAAGGTACAGTGCTAGCCCCACTCCTGTTCATTATCATGCTAACTCGCAACAATGGTTGGAAGTTGGATTTGAAACGGTTTAGGACTAGTGTGTGTGGGAATTACTTTACTTATAAGAGCTGTGACACGTGGAACAGGTTACCTTCAGAAGTTGTGAACAGTTCCTCTGTGGATCATTTCAAGAAAAGGTTAGACCAAATCTTGCACACTATTTGAGGGCGCAGAAAATCTTCCGTGGCACCCGTTGCCATTGGTACCTCCTCGGTATGGGCCGCAAGGCCTTTTGAGGTACTTCTTTTCCTTGTAACTCCTTATAACAGACATACAGTGGAATAAACAGCAACAGTATAGTAACATCATTTGCGGGACGATACAAAGATCAGCAGAAAAATCAGCGATGCAAACGAAGTAGAGGCCTTGCAGAGAGAGAGAAACAAAATATACAAATCGTCAGAAGACAACAATATGACATTTAACACCGAGAAATTTCAGCTCTTGAGATATGGTAGAAATGAGGAACTTAAAAAGATTGCATATCAGACATGGGGTCATTATCATTGTAATGGTAATTAATTATAATTAATTACAAATCTCTCGTAATGATGATGAAAGAAATTTCGTGGCAATAATGGTAAGATAATGGTAATGAAAGGTCTAATGAATCAGTACACAACATTTTCATTACAGTGTAATTAAAAAAAATAAAAAAATATATATATATATATATATATACAGTGCCCGCGAAAAGTATCCGATCACCCTTGAAATTTGTATTTTTTACATAAAAAACAATGTTTAAATGTATACTAACCTTATATTAGTATTTTGTCATCTGTCCTTTGGTTTGGATGACTTGTTCTAGACATTTTGGCATGGATTTAATCAAGTTTTGACAAACTTCCACTGATATTTCCTTGCACCATACCTTTTTGATGGCCTCTTGTAATTTTTCGACTGAGCCAGTGTCGTGGCATTCAACCTTATTTTTTATTATTAGCCACAGATTTTCTATCGGATTGAGATCTGGACTATTACCAGGCCAATCCAAAATATCAAATTTATTGTCAGTAATCCATTTTGTCACTATTTTGGCCCTGTGACATGGTGCACCATCATGCATGTATGTTTTTGTCCTTTGGATTGCCATTGCCATTGGAAGTTTATCCTGTAGCATTGCTAAATACCGTGCACCATTCATAGTTGTGTTCTTCGGAAGAAAATATAAGTTTCCACGCCCATAGTAACCGAAACAACCCCAAACCATCACACTTGGAGGGTGTTTCATTGTCTTTAGGGTGTATTTAGGGTCCATCCTATTTGAGCCAATAGGCCGGCGAACCTTTTTTGGCCAACTTCTGAATGTCAAAAATGTCGACTCATCGCTAAATAAAACCTTCTTCCAGTCATCAACAGTCCAATGAATGTATTTTTTACAAAATGCGACACGTTTTTACGCATTTTTTCATTAATGAACGGTTTCTTAGCAGCATGGCGAGATGGTAATCCGAGTTCTTTTGGAGCCGCTCCTGGATAGTTCGTTCAGAAACACCAGATAACAAATTATTCATATTAAATTTTATTTCTTTCGCAGTTATTGTTGGGTTTTTCAATACTAAACGTTTCATAAGTTTGTCTGTTCGCGAATTTGTTTTTCTCGGTCTGCCAGATCGTTTTTTAGGGACTGGCGTGGTTAGGCCACCATTGTTCTTAGCCCGTGAAACCCATAAATTAACGGTACTTTGGGATATGTTTAATTCCTTAGCTATCTGTCTCTGTGATTTCCCACATGCATGCAAAGCAACAATAGCACCTCGACAATCACTCTTAAGTTGATTTTAGCACACATTATATATAAATTTTATTTACACCACTTTCTGTAAAAAAAAAAAAATATCAAGAAATTTACACAAACAGTGAAATCTGACAAATTTGAGACACAGCCACCCGCAACGAAGGCTACCAGAACACTAATTTGAGAATGCGTTGGATAGCTCTCATATCAGCGAGCAACCTCAAAGTTACCAGATGTCGCTAGAACAAATAGAAAGTGAATTACGTGTGTCTGAATATTAAGGGAAAATATTGTATTTTCTTGAGTGATCGGATACTTTTCGCGGGCACTGTATATATGTATAATATATGGGCCATCTGATTCCTTCCAGTCCCAGCCAGCACCAAAGCGGTGCAAGTTGTTCAATTTTATGGCTGCTCCAGCTCCCTCTACAGCTTCTCAGAAACCTATTGTCAGCCAGGTGGACAGCTACCTTGACCAGCCCTGCATTGATGATGACTGCAATCCCCTGACATGGTGGAGGGATACTGCACATCTGTATCCTGACGTATCTGTTCTTGCTGCCAAGCATCTTTGCATCCCTGCCTCCAGTGCACCGGTGGAGCGCTTATTCAGTATATTCAGTATTGTAATGATCACTACAATGATAATGAAGGGCTTGTAATGATGATGTAATGATAACAGCTCAACAAAAAAATTTTTTTGGTTCGTTGCCAAGGAAATTCGTACGAATTTAGGGTATTTTGGGGTTGCTGAATTCCAAAATGAAAGTAGTTTTTCCGATTTGGCTCTAGTTCTTGAGATAATGAATACCCTCAATCAATAGGAAACGTAACCATAACGCGTGCATATGGGAAACTACCGGAACATTCTAGATGGTGAGACCGAATAAAATGCCATTATGTATTTCATGTGTTTACTTTTGTATGATTTGAGACAATTTCAATGCGATTTGTAAGTAGGCTCCGCCTGAACATTAAATTTTTTGCATTTTTACGTGTTTCAATGGGGTACCAATTATCTCATAAATTAGAGCCAATCTAGCAAAACCGATGTCATATTCGGAATCAGCACCACAAAGTTACCCCAAAATCACACTAATATGATTGGCAATAAAATGAGTGTTGACCAGTGTAATGAAACAAAAATGCTGTCATGATAATGAAAAATTTCTGGTAATGATAATCATAAACCTTGTAATGACTCCATGTCTGCTGCATATTATGCTCCAGATAGACAAGAAGTTCAGAGAAGCACGAAAGCGGTCGACTTTGGGGTAATTATGACCGATGATGCCAAATTCGAGACACAAAATCAGATAGCAATAAACAAAGCAAAAAGAGTCGCGGGACAGGTACTAAGAACGTTCAAAAGGAGGGACAAGACAGTAATGATTCCCCTGCTGAGAACACTGATCATATCAAAACTTGAATACTGCTCAGTTTTGACGTCTCCATATCAAAAGGAAGAAATTAATAAACTAGAAGAAACGCAGACACATTTCACAGCCAAGATTGATGGCTGCAAAGAACTCAACTACTGGGAAAGACTACGCAAACTAAATCTGTACTCCCTGGAAAGAAGAGAGAGATATACCATAATCTACATGGAAAATTATCGAAAAACTGGTACCGAACCTCAAACTAAACCCAAATACCAGTGGAAATTAGGAAAGGCAGAATGTGTAGTGTTCCCAAATTAAAGGTCCGACAAGGGACCTCCTCAACTCTGAAGGAAAATAGCTTGGTTGTCAGGGGGCCAAGAATTTTCAACCTGCTTCCAAAGGACCTCAGGAACATTATAGGGGTCAAAGTTGGTCTTCAATTGGAGAAGACTAGATGCCTGGCTCAGGACGGTACCAGATGAGCCGGGTGTACCTGGATATGTACGATTGAGCGCGCAAGAGAGCAACTCGCTCCTCCACCAAGCCAGGACTAGAGGCGGGGCCACCAGCTTGACCTTCGTGTGAAGAAAGACCGACGCACAGAACCCAAACGAGGTTAACAAGGTATATATATATAATTTTTATAAATATATTGAATTGAATAAGGTTGATGATATGCATGAAAAAAGAGAGAACCAATTTGAAGTGTCGCTGTTTTAAATTAAAATTTTGGAAGTGTTCCAATTACATTTTTCAGGTTGTGGAAATTGGATTAGATTTGGAGTTGAGTATCAAGTTCGTATTCCTAAAGTGAAAAACTATTCATTTTATGAGAAATTTCTAGTTTTAACAGGTTCGCACGTTTAGGTTAGGTTTCATTTCATAGGTACGCTCGGTTTTGCTTTTTTTTTTAAGCTTTTAATATTTATGTTGATTTAATATGCGAGTCAGTAGTATAGCCGCAAAAGGGGAGAGTGCAAGAATGTTGCAAGTTATTATGTAATGTTGCAAAGGGAGTGGGGGTTGTTGCAAAGGGGGAGGGGTTAAAAAAAAAATAGAAAAAAAAAAAAAAGAGTACTGGCCTTTGTTGCCAACCGGGGTTGCAAGGGGCATGCAACTTGGGGGCGGAGTTCTCCCCCAAGCTATTCCCCCCAAAGGGCCAGAGAGAAAGGAGGAGAGGTGTTCACCTGGCAGGAGCCAAGTGCATATTAAGACTTCAGCCGAGTAGGCGTTGTTTTATAGGCTCCTAATCAGCCAGAATCAGCCAGTTGGCTGAGCCAATGTGGGAGGGGTACACCTGAAGGAGAGAGAGAGTAGTGGCCTTTGATTGCAAGGCATGCAACTTGGAGGCGGAGTTCTCCCCAAGTTATTTTCGTTTACCTAACCTAAGAGGCCTCTAAGGGGTTTTCCCAAAGGGCCAGAAAGAGAAGGACCAGAGGTCCTTGCTCGGCTGGGAGCCGAGCTGGAATGAATCCGTCAGACGTCTCGGCCTTTTATAAACCTCTATTCTGGCTGAGTTGCCAGATAGCGCCATGTATTCAGTTGCTGAGTTGTCAGATCACGCCATGTATTCAGCTGCTGAGTTGCCAGATCGCAGCATCAGATAGCGACATGTATTCCAGAAAACCATATATTAATCATCCATTGTGTACCACAATTGAATCCAATTAAATTGTTTATTAAATAAATAATTTTTACACACTTAATTTTTATTATAAATAATTGAACGAAACAATATGAAAATTTACGAAACAATTCAATTAAAAGTTGAAATTATCCCAAATACAATCCGCTATAACGGGGTCGGACGACATGAGAGATCTTCCTTCCAGACCGCTCTTGATGTATAATATATATATATATATATAATAAACGAATAAACAACACACACACACACACACACACACCTGAGGGTTGAGAGACCTTCCCCCCAATCCCTGATAAGTCTCCCTTCACTTCAAATGAAGAGAAATTTATGAAACACACGCTTGTCTGTGCACAAAGCATATAAAACACCATAATATATTTATATAGTTAATCAATCGAGCCCCATCTATATATATACAGTATATATATATATATATATATATATATATATATATACTCGTACATTCCCCAGCTGTTTGTATATGAACAACTCGTGCACACACACACACACACACACACACACACACACACACACCCCGGAAACCAATGCTTTTTTTCATCTGGGGATCTTCTGATTGGATTATCGACCCACAGTTTAATGTGGAAACGAATGCTCTTTTTAAAGTATAATTAGAGGATATATATATGGAAGGGCTGTAGTATCTCGTTTCGCCGAAATAAAATCAAAACAAACGATCGTGTTCGCATCAATTCGAATCGTCCCAAGAGACCTTTTTCGGCCCGAGGGAATATCCTTCAACAAGCTATTCGAGCAGAAACCACCACTTACTTCAAATATTAATATTTTCATTATTATTATTTCTACAATGAAAATATTTACGCATAATTTGTATGGTATATTCTTAGCTAACTTCTCTGTTATTGAAAGAAATACACACAATTATATTAAATAACAATCCGCGAAAGAAATAAGGTAGGCATACCTGAATTTACTAATAACTATATATATATATATAGAGTGAACCAAAAGTAGGTGGACAGTAAATGATAACGTTTATTTTGAGAATACATATTTAATTTTTTTGTATACTATAATACAAAATAAAATATAAATAAATTTAGTTATAATATTTAATATAATATAACACAAACACCAATGTTATAATGAACACCATAGTTATAATATAATATAACACAAACCGTATTCAACCTACTGTCCACCTACTTTTGGTTCACCGTGTAATATATATATATATATATATATATATATATATATATATATATATATATATATAGAGAGAGGAGAGAGAGAGAGTTTTGTTCAAATAAAGGATTCCAAATAATATTTCCATTTACTCAGTTTTCCAATGAGTTATTAGTAATATAACAGAATTAACAAAGTTACCCAATAAATAAATCGTTAGACTGAAAAGTATCATATTCACAAATCTACACACACACACACCTCTGTATATATTACGAAAATCAGGAAAAATGCCAAACGTATTAATTTAAATGATCCTAAACGTATATTATAAGAAATTAATTACTATTTTCACCTTTTAAGAGAGCCATTTATTATAAGAATTTATTTACTCAATATAAGAAATTAAACGCGCGCGTAATATATATAACTCAAAACACGTGCCTGCGTTGAAACCTTTGAAAGGTGTGGGCGTTCACAGAGGAATTTTTGCTGGAACTTCCTCTCTCTCGTCTCCCTTCTCTCCAAATCTTAGCTTTCACACACACCACACACACACACACACACACACACACACACCTGTATATATATATATATATATATATATCATGAAAATCAGGAAAATAACAAACGTATATTAATTTAAATGAAACTAACATACGAGCCTCATTACCCAACCCGGCTATATATATATATATATAATATATATATATATATATATATATATATATATAATAAACGAATAAACTCGTGCACACACACATACACTTCCCGGAAACCAATGCATTTTTTCCGTGGAGCAGAAAAAATATTACGCGCTTTTCATCTTAAAGTGAATTAAGGCAATTTTATGAAAAAGAATATGAATTTCAGAACTAAGTTAACATTTATACAAGGCTAGAAGCTTTATCAACTCCTAATTTATTTCTCAAGGAAAAATACCAAACATATTAATTTAAATGAAACTAAACGTATACTAATTTAAAACAAATGAATTTTCTCCTTTTAAGAAATTAATCAATAAACGTACGCGAAACACGTTCTCCCGAAATCTTTTGAGGTAGGACGCGAGCATACATTCGTCATCGTGTCCCAAGAGGATTTTCTCCCCATAATTTTACCTTTCTTGAAGTCACATCGACCAAAAAACTCTCCTGACTCCCTTTCTTATCGAATTGTGAAAAATTACTAATAAATTGTAAGTAAAAATAAAAACCACTTTTGGAAATCATACAATGTTTTGCATTGTATAAAAAACATTGCAACTGTTTGGGAGGATATTACTGCGATTGAAAATGTCGATGAAATTAATAGAAAAATAATGCTACTAGCCAATACCATCAATATATATATATATATATATTATGACGATGTAGTATCTCGCTTCGCCGAAATAAAATCAAAACATTCGATCGTATTCACAAATCTACACACACACACACACACGCACGCACACACACACACACACACACGCCCCGGAAACCAATGCATTTTACATCTCTCCGTGGAGCAGAACGAATCACACGTGCTCGCCTTGATGAATTTAATGTTAATGAAATCGTCAAGTAGAATATTATGTTCTATTACATCAATCACCTTACTCAAATCCACCGCCAATACCCTCAATTTAGTAATAATAGCAACTATCATACACTATATATATATATATATATATATATATATATATATATAAATGGACTTTCACCGAATTAAAACAAATCACTAAGCAGTTAAAAGATTTCGCTCTATTATCATATTCACAAATCCACACACACACACACACACAGATTTTGTCAGAGTGTGGGTCACACACACACACACACACACACACACGTGCAAATTTGATGAATTGTGCTTTTTTAATAAAATATATTTCCTGTTTTGGTTATAATTAGGGCGGTCAAAAGTCAATAAAGTCAAATTGTTTCCTATGGGGCACTTTTCGCTGAAACGACTGAAAATGCAATAAAAACACCTGTAGGGGGTATATTACCAAAGTTAATAGGTCAACCAAAAGTCAACTTTTACCTGTTAGGTCAAAAAATAGCAATGAGGTAAATAAAGTCAATTTTTTGGAATAAATAATTAAAATAACTAAAAATTTCCTAATTGTTGATGAAAGTGAAGTAAGGGGCTCAAAATATTTGAACATACTTGCTGGATCTATTGATGTTCCCAAGAAAACATATTTAATCAGGTGCGATGTTCTTCTTGGAAATGTTAATGCACGAACTGTCATACACAAGATTGACGATACTGTAAAAGAATTCGAGATACCAAGAGAAAATTTCTGTTTACTTCTGTCTGATGCAGCTCGTTACATGGTGTCAGCTGGAGCGACACTCAAGCAACTTTTTCCAAGACTTTTCCATGTAACGTGTCTTGCGCATCTGTTACATAATTGTGTGATGCAAATAAGAGCATTTTATAGTGATGTTGACACTTTAATTGCATGTGTCAAGGCTTCTACTCTTAAAAACAAAAGGAAGGAAGGAATTGTTTGCTGAAATAGGAACTCCTCCAGAACCGATTGTAACACGTTGGGCAAGCTGGCTGAACGCTGCTTTTTATTATGCAGACAATTTTCCAAATGTGAAGACAATTGTGGAAAATTTTGAAGATGAAGGAATCATTGTTCAGAAGGCTAAAGAGTGTGTTGCTAATGAAAAACTACCAAAGCAACTAATGTCAATCAAATGAATTATAGTTTGATTGCTAGCTTAGTGACTAGGATGGAAGCATCTGATTGCACCATTAGAGAGGCATATGAAACCATTTCTTCTATCAACCTTGGCGAAGATATGTGTTCAGTCAAACAATACATTGAAACAAGACTCAAGACAAATGGTATTTGTGAAATAATTAACCTCAGTAGACCTGAAATCTCACCAACAGTTTATGGTCAGCTTTTGCAATGTCAACCAACAACTGCCGCTGTAGAGAGATCTTTCTCCATGCTTAATAAATTATTAAGTAAGGATCGCAATTTTTTGCCAGAAAATGTCGGCAAATACTTCATAATTTACCACAATCGGTCAACTGATGTAGAAGAGCAAGAATAAGTAATTAAAGTATCGTTTTTATTATTGAAAGTAAAGGCAACTTTATAAGTCAATTTTTTCAATTCGTAAGGTCAACTTTCTTAATTTTTTCGGTCAACTTTTGACTGCCCTAGTTATAATGTACTTTTTTCATAAAATATTTTTCCTGGTTGGGGACAATCATCAAACCTGTGTAAGATAGCCATTAGGGTGGTCCTTAGGGGGTGAAATTTCAAGTTGAACATTTTTCAGCTCCCACCCGCGGAAATCGTTCGAATGGTCGAGAAAACTCTCTAGGTGATTTATTTGTTTAATCGGACAACCTTTACCCCTCCCTCATTGAGCATTACCATTAAGCTAATTTTTTGACGAGTAAATGTTACATAATTTGTAATGTTTGTTTTTTTCATTCTTTCCAGATTTTCAGTGGTTGGATAACTAATGTGTGTAAAACTGTAAATTCTAATGATTATAATTTAAACTGAATAACTCCTTTAACCATAAGTCAAGCTACCCGTCAGTGGTTGGATAACTAATGTGTGTAAAACTGTAAATTCTAATGATTATAATTTAAACTGAATAGTGAATAACTCCTTCAACCTTTAAGTAGATAACCTGGATCATGGCAGCGAAGCTGCGCTACCTGATTGCCCCGCAGGAATCGATCGCCGGGTCGCAACTTCCTTCGCAAAAAGAGGTCTTGGCCCTGACGGTCTACAGGATCGACGTCCAGAAGAAGTCACTTCGAGAGGCCGCCAACCAGGTCGTCGAGCTCGTCACCGAGGTGTGGTCCAAGGCGCGAATCCCCCTCCGCCGGAAGGACCACATCGTCACCAAGATTGAGAAGCTCCAGAAGGAGTTCAACGATGTGAAGAGGAACAAGGGGCGAGCTGGCGCTCAAGCGAAGCGGGAGGACGAGTTCAGCGAGCGGATGATGAACCTGTTCGACGTCGCTGCCGCTAACGCCATGGAGCTGCTCAAGAACGAGGAGGACAAGGCGTTCCTCCTCGCTCAGCGCGAACCCCGTCGGCGCTGCAAGCTGGGGTCCGTCGACTCGACGCTAGCCGCTGTCGATGCCCGCGCATCTCAACGCCAAGGGGAAGAAGACCGACGGAGGCAGCGAGCCGAGGAAGAAGCGACGACATCTACGGCCCGAGTGGAGCTCGAGTGGTCTTCGTCCTCTTCCAGTGGTTCCGCAAGCGCAGCGGAGAGCGACGACCATGGAGAAGAAGGGAGCCCTCGGGCTCCGAAGCGCTCCAGGCGGGGCACGACGAAAATCGTTTCGGCGGCTGTGGCGTCGTCGCTGGATCGCACGAAGGTGACCGACCGAGGAGCTGTCTACGTCCTGACAGAGGTTGCCCGGTCGCTTGGGCACGACGTCGCAGAGCTCAATATCAACCGCAGCTCCATCCGCCGACACCGGCGCAGGCACCGCTCCAGGCTCATCGTGGCGCTCAAGGAAGAGCTGAGGGCCGGCAATCTTGTCGTTCACTGGGACGGCAAGCTCATGCAGGACTTGACGAGCAAGGAGCAAGTCGATCGGCTTCCCATCTTGGTCTCCGGTAACGGCGCGGTGCAGCTCCTGGGCGTCCCGAAGCTGCCGAGTGGAACGGGCTCTGAGATGGCCAAGGCCGTCCTCAACGCGTTGGAGGAGTGGGAGCTCACTGAGCAAGTGAGTGGCTTGTCATTCGATACCACCGCCTCGAACACCGGCCGGAACAACGGAGCGTGCGTCCTCATCGAGCAACACCTCGCGAAAGACTTGCTCTACTTCGCGTGCCGCCATCATGTGCTGGAGCTCCTCGGTGCGGCGTTCACGGCTGTGATGGGCTCCACGTCCGGTCCTGACGTGACCCTCTTCAAGCGTTTTCAGGAGCGCTGGGATTTCCTGGACAGAAGCCAGTACGAGTCCGGCGCTGCGCACCCCGATGTCGCTCCTCTGCTCACCACTGTCGACACGGAGTGGTTTGAGAAGGCGATAGTCGAGCGCAAGGACCTGCGCGACGATTACCGTGAGCTGCTCGAGCTCACCCTCCTCTTCGTCGGTCACGTCCCCCCGCGAGGAGTGCGTTTCCGAGCTCCCGGGCCGATTCACCACGCCCGCTGGATGGCGAAGGCAATCTACGCCTTGAAGGTCTGGATGTTCCGACAGCAGTTCAAACTCACGGCGAGGGAGGAGAGTGGCCTCCGGAGCATCTGCATCTTCGTCTGTCGGGTCTACGCCAAGGCGTGGACGGAGGCTCCGATCGCCGCAACTGACCCCCGAAATGACTTCGCCCTCCTCAAGGACCTCCTGTCGGAGGAGCTGGTGGCGCTGGCGCTGTTCGATCCGGGGATGGCCGTCGATCAGAAGAGGAAGATCATCGCCTCTCTCCACGACCGGGTCGGTGAGGAGCCCGGCGAAGCGGCCCACGCTGCCAAACCGAGTACTCGCCGGGCTTCAGTTGGAAGACCTGGCGTCGTCCAACACACGAGGTTTCTTCGAGAAACTTCGACCGGAGGACGGCTTCCTCGAGGTCGACCCGGAGACCTGGCCGAAGCGGGAAGACTTCAAGACAGCGGCGGCACGTGTGGGAGGGCTCGCCGTAATCAACGACCATGCCGAGCGAGGAGTTGCCCTCGTCCGAATACAACCGGACGCTGACCCACGACGAGGAGCAACTCCAGTTCCTCCTGCAAGTCGTCGCTCGCCACCGCTGCCAGTTTCCGGACTCTCGGAAGCGAACCCTACAGACCCAGGATCGCTAACCGGGCAACAACTCCGGGGGTAAAAGTTCAAGGTCGATGAGGGAGGGGTAAACGTCCGATTTAATAAAAAATTCAACGAGTTTTCTCAACCATTCGAATGATTTCCGGGGGTGGGAGCTGAAACTTCCCAACTTTGAATTTTAAGGACCACCCTAATAGCCATCCTATATCAAGAACCTTTTCCTAAATATCTTCTTAGCTGTATTAACATCTTTGCAAGAAAAAGAGAGTTGTATCAGATGCAAACAATATGAAGTTCTGTGCATCAGATGAACGTGGAAGGTCATTTATATATAATAAAATAACATTGGCTCCTGCATTGAGCCCCATGGTGTTTGGCAAGCGCTTTAGTAGGGCAAAACCTTATTTGCTGATACAAAATTGTATCTATCGGGCAAATAACTTAATTCAATCACTGATTGCCCCTCTAAAACCGTAACTACAAATTAATAAGTAGAATATTATGGTCTATTACATCAAACACCTTACGCAAATCCACCGCCAATACCCCAGAAAATGCATATGATCCCTTTCCAGATAGAATCCTAGTCCAATCTTATTTTGTTTTAGAATTTATAAATCTTAAAAATCCTAGTGCAATCGTATTTGGCTTTAGAATTTATAAATCTTAAAAATATGTAGGAAAACACAAAGGAGAAAATTAATTCCTAACATGCATTTACATGCTCATATATTCGTAATAATAATAATAATAATGTTAACAATAAACATATATACTATTCAAATACTATGGGTCATAGGTGCCAGGTACTCATAGTCACTCATCAAAATGAATTAGCCACAGTCTACTAAGGGCCTACTAAAATTTTATTATTATTAAAATGTAGCTGATGACTTGGATTACCTCAATAGGCCCAAGTGCCTTCATGTTTTCCAAATGAAATGTAATGTAACGTAATAACTTAGCTAAGAATACGGTATACACTATTCACATTCAACAAACTATCTCTTTCATTCATGGAAGTGTCTAAATTTTTCTTTAAATTAACTAAGCCGTACCATTTTAAATTTTTACATTCAGGTAGCTATTATTATTATTATAGATTTTGGGCATGTGTGTGTTTTTTCACACATTAGGATCATCATTCTTTACAATTTTCTAGTTCACGTAATCATTGTATGAAAATTATAAGTATATTTATTACTTTTGACATGTTCCACATACTCTTTAGTTTGAGACTTAAGGTTTTATCCAAAAATCCAGCATGGTTAAGCAAACTTAAATAAAATTTTTAGCCAACATTTCATTCGAAGGTGATATTGCTAGATACTTAAATTGTCATTCATAGGCTCTTGAAAAAATGTAATGAATTTAAAATTAATTACTTTACATGTCACAAATACAAATTTAAGGTATGTCTATAGTGAACTAATCAGATGTTATGTAGACAATAAATAATTGTAGGTCTTGAATTTATGATAATTGTTGTAGGACTCATAATCTAATTGCTGACAATTAGAAAAAAGAAAGAATTCAATAGTTTAACCATAAACTAAATAAAATAAACATTTAATTTGGTTTTGTACATATAGCTATTTAGTTTATAGATATAGACTAAATTTATTTCGCATTAGCTATTTGATAAAACATTTATACATAAATACGAGGTAAGATTGAATCCACATCAACACAAAATTTTAGTCGCCAAAATAACAGTCTGAGCATTGTGTAGAAGCTTCAAATTTGTTATGCCAATACAACTTCTGGTGGGCTTTTCAATTTTGCAAGCTAAAAGGCTGTGGAACAAATAGTTTCTGAGTTACAAGGGCTTAAATATGACACCATTTTGAAGCTTGCATCAATTCCTCCCACTTTTATGACTCTACCATTTTCAAAAGTTTTAGTTCACAGCCGTTTTAATACTCCTAATAATCTCTATGGGTTGTAAATTTATGAGTGAAATAAAAAAATAACCAAAAAAGGATTTATTTTTATTTTTAAAAATTTCCAAAAGTTGATATTTTCACAAAATTTGCAAAATTAACATCAACTTTGAGGCTTAATATAAAGGTGCCCAAAATTAGTCAGGAAGTTGGTACTTCTAGTAAAGAAAGATACATATGTATACAAAAACATATATTAAGGAATAGATCTTAACTCAACTCCTTCATATAGTTTTGCTATTCAAAGAAAAGTACTTTGTGAAAATTCTGAATTTTTTCAAAATTTTGAAATGTTTAAATTTCTTTTTACAACATTGAATTGTAATTTTACTTCCATTTTATTACTTGGTAAGTTAATTCACAAATGTTAAATTAGCTGAAACCAGAAACTGCATGATTAATAACTGCAAAACATGTCCTGGTTTAAATGAATTACGGGGTTGGCTTCTTACCATTTTTGAAAACAATGATTATGACATGGATGATGAGGTATCCTTTAAGCAGTGGCTTCATACAGACTATACCCAACTGGTCACAATGACAAAAAGTGTTTCGAATGTAGTAGAAGACATATGTGAAAGTGTAAAAAAGTTGAAAGTACACCATTTCATAGCAAAACCCCAATCAAAATATTTGTCCAACTGTAAAGAAAAATCCCAATGATTCTACAGCATTAGTGCTTGTTGACTTCTCTGAAAACTATAGTTTTATAATTCAGGATGCTGTACAAGGGCATCACTGGGACAATAACCAGGCTACCTTGCATCCGGTAGTCTGCTATCAAAAAGTTGATGGTGAACTAAAAGTTACAAATTTTTGTGTAATATCAGATTCACTTACACACAACACAACTGCAGTTCATTCTTTTTATGTGAAGCCTTGAAATTACTTAAAAGTCAGAATCCTAAACTAAACCATATTTGTTACTTTAGCGATGGCGTAGCAAGTCAATATAAAAAGTATAAAAACATCATTAATTCAGTGTTACATGAAAAAGATTTCCAACTAACATGTGGATGGAACTTTTTTGTCACCTCTCACGGAAAGAGCCCCTGTGATGGTGTTGGTGGCACTGTCAAAAGGTTAGTTGCCCGGGCAAGTCTACAAGCAACAAGTAAAGGTCACATCACCAATCCAAAAGAGATGTTCGATTGGTGCAAATCTAATATTAATGGTTGTATCAAGCTGAATAATAAATTGTCAATTTATGGCTGTGAGGCCATGGAGTGTTGAAGACAATCAGACTTAATGCCTGAGTACAATAATAAATTCCTGAGTCAGTGCCTAAGCATGTGAATTATTGGCTATAAGTTCATGTTCTTTTTTAATATGTGTTGTTTTATGTAAATTCGTATGTAAACTTATATACAGCCATTGAGGAGGTTAAAGATCACCCTTTTTAAAAAAGACAACTGCCATTATCTTACTCACACAGGAGTCTATAGAAAGGATGCACCCACAACAAAACTTAGGGTTGTGTATAACTGTAGTCTTAAAGATGGCAAAAAGCATAGCTTGAATGACTGTCTCATAGAGGGGCCTAATCTTATTTCAGACCTTGTAAAACTCCTTCTAAGATTTAGATTAGGTGACTATGCAGTTCAAAGTGATATAAGCATAGCTTTTTTGAGAATTCATCTGAAAAATGACTATGACAAAGATCAACTAAGATTCTTGTGGTTTAATGATCCATATGACTTAAATAAAGGGTTTAAAACATTTAAATTTAATGTGGTTTTGTTTGGAGCAAATGCAAGTACTATTAATGAATCTGAGACAGTAAGATGTTACCCTTACAAGTTTGCCAAAGTCAGAATAATTGTTATAATCTAATAGTGACTCAACTTTATTTGTGGTTATCATGTTAAATTTTACATTAATTTGTTCTGCTGGCCACATTGTTTCATCCTGAATGAATTCAGGTCCATGAAACCAATTTTTGTTGGATTTTAGTAATTTACAGGATAATCCTCTTGTAAGAAAGTCTGCAGGATTTTGTTTTGTTGGAATGTATCTGAAGGTTATGTCCAAATTTTTGAAGATCACTTCTATGTAGATAACCTTGTAGGATCAACCAAAACAGAGTCAGAATTAAATGAAGTTTACATAAAAGCAGATAAAATAATGAAAGAAGGTAATTTTGAATTAAGAGAGTGGATCACAAATAATGAGAGACTAAATCAAAAAATAAAATCAGAAGACAAAGGATTAACAGAACCAACAAACAGGGTGAAAACATTAGGTATGATCTGGGATCAGGTAATGGTGCGGGTGCTTGAGGTGGGTCGGGTACAATCTCCTCAGGCTGCCCTTGTGGCGGGGAAAATATTGTGTGGAGGTAATTATGTGCTGCTTCTAAGTAAACAAAACGGGCTTTATGTAACACAGTGGCAACTAATAATGATTTATGCAAAGATGCACCAGCTCTTCTGGAACGTCTGGATGCAATTTTACCGAGCGATATATTTATCAACTTGTGTGCTTCAAACCCGTTTGGAACATCAGATATCATGTTCACCACCTAGGAATTGGTCAAGGCACAGAGAGCTAACTAACACGACTCTATACTCTATTTCCAATCTTGTAATGAGTTAAAGTGAAAGTTTCGCCTGCCTTTATACAATGTCGTTCTGACATCGTTATCAAGCTCCACGCATGGAATTTCCAGGTAGTAACATGAATCACGTTGCTGTTCTTTCACCTGTACACACACACACACACACACACACACACACACACACACACACACAGGAGAAAGTGAAACATGATTTATTTAATAAAAGAAATATTCAAGCTATATATATTTATCATACACGTGTAAGTTAACAATAGGCACATCAAAGATTATATTCAAGATGTACATATTTACAAACGTGTGATAAATAAGTTAACAATTGACTTTCTGTGTTAACATAATTTCAATTGTTAACTTATTTATTACACATGTTTTTAAATATATATGTCTTGAATATAATCATTGATGTGTCTATTGTTAACTTACACGTGTATGATAAATATATATAGCTTGAATATTTCTTTTATTAAATAAATCATGTTTCACTTTCTCCTGTGTGTGTGTGTGTGTGTGTGTATGTGTGTGTACAGGTGAAAGAACAGCAACGTGATTCATGTTACTACCTGGAAATTCCATGCGCGGTGCTTGATAATGACGTCAAAACGACATTGTATAAAGGCAGGCGAAACTTTCACTTTAACTCATTACAAGATTGGAAATAGAGTATAGAGTCGTGTTAGTTAGCTCTCTGTGCCTTGACCAATTCCTAGGTGGTGAACATGATATCTGATGTTCCAAACGGGTTTGAAGCACACAAGTTGATAAATATATCGCTCGGTAAAATTGCATCCAGACGTTCCAGAAGAGCTGGTGCATCTTTGCATAAATCATTATTAGTTGCCACTGTGTTACATAAAGCCCGTTTTGTTTACTTAGAAGCAGCACATAATTACCTCCACACAATATTTTCCCCGCCACAAGGGCAGCCTGAGGAGATTGTACCCGACCCACCTCAAGCACCCGCACCATTACCTGATCCCAGATCATACCTAATGTTTTCACCCTGTTTGTTGGTTCTGTTAATCCTTTGTCTTCTGATTTTATTTTTTGATTTAGTCTCTCATTATTTGTGATCCACTCTCTTAATTCAAAATTACCTTCTTTCATTATTTTATCTGCTTTTATGTAAACTTCATTTAATTCTGACTCTGTTTTGGTTGATCCTACAAGGTTATCTACATAGAAGTGATCTTCAAAAATTTGGACATAACCTTCAGATACATTCCAACAAAACAAAATCCTGCAGACTTTCTTACAAGAGGATTATCCTGTAAATTACTAAAATCCAACAAAAATTGGTTTCATGGACCTGAATTCATTCAGGATGAAACAATGTGGCCAGCAGAACAAATTAATGTAAAATTTAACATGATAACCACAAATAAAGTTGAGTCACTATTAGATTATAACAATTATTCTGACTTTGGCAAACTTGTAAGGGTAACATCTTACTGTCTCAGATTCATTAATAGTACTTGCATTTGCTCCAAACAAAACCACATTAAATTTAAATGTTTTAAACCCTTTATTTAAGTCATATGGATCATTAAACCACAAGAATCTTAGTTGATCTTTGTCATAGTCATTTTTCAGATGAATTCTCAAAAAAGCTATGCTTATATCACTTTGAACTGCATAGTCACCTAATCTAAATCTTAGAAGGAGTTTTACAAGGTCTGAAATAAGATTAGGCCCCTCTATGAGACAGTCATTCAAGCTATGCTTTTTGCCATCTTTAAGACTACAGTTATACACAACCCTAAGTTTTGTTGTGGGTGCATCCTTTCTATAGACTCCTGTGTGAGTAAGATAATGGCAGTTGTCTTTTTTAAAAAGGGTGATCTTTAACCTCCTCAATGGCTGTATATAAGTTTACATACGAATTTACATAAAACAACACATATTAAAAAAGAACATGAACTTATAGCCAATAATTCACATGCTTAGGCACTGACTCAGGAATTTATTATTGTACTCAGGCATTAAGTCTGATTGTCTTCAACACTCCATGGCCTCACAGCCATAAATTGACAATTTATTATTCAGCTTGATACAACCATTAATATTAGATTTGCACCAATCGAACATCTCTTTTGGATTGGTGATGTGACCTTTACTTGTTGCTTGTAGACTTGCCCGGGCAACTAACCTTTTGACAGTGCCACCAACACCATCACAGGGGCTCTTTCCGTGAGAGGTGACAAAAAAGTTCCATCCACATGTTAGTTGGAAATCTTTTTCATGTAACACTGAATTAATGATGTTTTTATACTTTTTATATTGACTTGCTACGCCATCGCTAAAGTAACAAATATGGTTTAGTTTAGGATTCTGACTTTTAAGTAATTTCAAGGCTTCACATAAAAAGAATGAACTGCAGTTGTGTTGTGTGTAAGTGAATCTGATATTACACAAAAATTTGTAACTTTTAGTTCACCATCAACTTTTTGATAGCAGACTACCGGATGCAAGGTAGCCTGGTTATTGTCCCAGTGATGCCCTTGTACAGCATCCTGAATTATAAAACTATAGTTTTCAGAGAAGTCAACAAGCACTAATGCTGTAGAATCATTGGGATTTTTCTTTACAGTTGGACAAATATTTTGATTGGGGTTTTGCTATGAAATGGTGTACTTTCAACTTTTTTACACTTTCACATATGTCTTCTACTACATTCGAAACACTTTTTGTCATTGTGACCAGTTGGGTATAGTCTGTATGAAGCCACTGCTTAAAGGATACCTCATCATCCATGTCATAATCATTGTTTTCAAAAATGGTAAGAAGCCAACCCCGTAATTCATTTAAACCAGGACATGTTTTGCAGTTATTAATCATGCAGTTTCTGGTTTCAGCTAATTTAACATTTGTGAATTAACTTACCAAGTAATAAAATGGAAGTAAAATTACAATTCAATGTTGTAAAAAGAAATTTAAACATTTCAAAATTTTGAAAAAATTCAGAATTTTCACAAAGTACTTTTCTTTGAATAGCAAAACTATATGAAGGAGTTGAGTTAAGATCTATTCCTTAATATATGTTTTTGTATACATATGTATCTTTCTTTACTAGAAGTACCAACTTCCTGACTAATTTTGGGCACCTTTATATTAAGCCTCAAAGTTGATGTTAATTTTGCAAATTTTGTGAAAATATCAACTTTTGGAAATTTTTAAAAATAAAAATAAATCCTTTTTTGGTTATTTTTTTATTTCACTCATAAATTTACAACCCATAGAGATTATTAGGAGTATTAAAACGGCTGTGAACTAAAACTTTTGAAAATGGTAGAGTCATAAAAGTGGGAGGAATTGATGCAAGCTTCAAAATGGTGTCATATTTAAGCCCTTGTAACTCAGAAACTATTTGTTCCACAGCCTTTTAGCTTGCAAAATTGAAAAGCCCACCAGAAGTTGTATTGGCATAACAAATTTGAAGCTTCTACACAATGCTCAGACTGTTATTTTGGCGACTAAAATTTTGTGTTGATGTGGATTCAATCTTACCTCGTATTTATGTATAAATGTTTTATCAAATAGCTAATGCGAAATAAATTTAGTCTATATCTATAAACTAAATAGCTATATGTACAAAACCAAATTAAATGTTTATTTTATTTAGTTTATGGTTAAACTATTGAATTCTTTCTTTTTTCTAATTGTCAGCAATTAGATTATGAGTCCTACAACAATTATCATAAATTCAAGACCTACAATTATTTATTGTCTACATAACATCTGATTAGTTCACTATAGACATACCTTAAATTTGTATTTGTGACATGTAAAGTTTAATTTTAAATTCATTACATTTTTTCAAGAGCCTATGAATGACAATTTAAGTATCTAGCAATATCACCTTCGAATGAAATGTTGGCTAAAAATTTTATTTAAGTTTGCTTAACCATGCTGGATTTTTGGATAAAACCTTAAGTCTCAAACTAAAGAGTATGTGGAACATGTCAAAAGTAATAAATATACTTATAATTTTCATACAATGATTACGTGAACTAGAAAATTGTAAAGAATGATGATCCTAATGTGTGAAAAAACACACACATGCCCAAAATCTATAATAATAATAATAGCTACCTGAATGTAAAAATTTAAAATGGTACGGCTTAGTTAATTTAAAGAAAAATTTAGACACTTCCATGAATGAAAGAGATAGTTTGTTGAATGTGAATAGTGTATACCGTATTCTTAGCTAAGTTATTACGTTACATTACATTTCATTTGGAAAACATGAAGGCACTTGGGCCTATTGAGGTAATCCAAGTCATCAGCTACATTTTAATAATAATAAAATTTTAGTAGGCCCTTAGTAGACTGTGGCTAATTCATTTTGATGAGTGACTATGAGTACCTGGCACCTATGACCCATAGTATTTGAATAGTATATATGTTTATTGTTAACATTATTATTATTATTATTACGAATATATGAGCATGTAAATGCATGTTAGGAATTAATTTTCTCCTTTGTGTTTTCCTACATCTTTTTAAGATTTATAAATTCTAAAACCAAATAAGATTGGACTAGGATTCTATCTGGAAAGGGATCATATGCATTTTCTGGGGTATTGGCGGTGGATTTGCGTAAGGTGTTTGATGTAATAGACCATAATATTCTACTTATTAATTTGTATTGTTACGGTTTTAGAGGGGCAATCAGTGATTGAATTAAAAGTTATTTGCCCGATAGATACAATTTTGTATCAGCAAATAAGGTTTTGCCCTACTAAAGCGCTTGCCAAACACCATGGGGCTCAATGCAGGAGCCAATGTTATTTTATTATATATAAATGACCTTCCACGTTCATCTGATACACAGAACTTCATATTGTCTGCATCTGATACAACTCTTTTTCTTGCAAAGATGTTAATACAGCTAAGAAGATATTTAGGAAAAGGTTCTTGATATAGGATGGCTATCTTACACAGGTTTGATGATTGTCCCCAACGAGGAAAAATATTTTATGAAAAAAGTACATTATAACCAAAACAGGAAATATATTTTATTAAAAAAGTACAATTCATCAAATTTGCACAACGTGTGTGTGTGTGTGTGTGTGTGTGTGTGTGTGTGTGGATTTGTGAATATGATAATAGAGCGAAATCTTTTAACTGCTTAGTGATTTGTTTTAATTCGGTGAAAGTCCATTTATATATATATATAGTGTATGAGAGAGAGTTGTTATTATTACTAAATTGAGGCTATTGGCGGTGGATTTGAGTAAGGTGATTGATTTAATAGAACATAATATTCTACTTGACGATTTCATTAACATTAAATTCATCAAGGCGAGCACGTGTGATTCGTTCTGCTCCACGGAGAGATGAAAAATGCATTGGTTTTCGGTGCGTGTGTGTGTGTGTGTGTGTGTGTAGATTTGTGAATACGATTTCCAAAAGTGGTTTTTATTTTTACTTACAATTTATTAGTAATTTTTCACAATTCGATAAGAAAGGGAGT